>JAWPHD010003613.1:0-211378 GCA_037043455.1 Cyrtodaria siliqua | reverse complement strand
TATTGATGCTGCCTTGTTGGTTAGAGTTTAGATCATGGCGGGGATTTCTTTATTTACACTGTCCTGTTTTATTGGGATGACAGTAGGGTAAGTGTGAGGTTTGATGCACCCTAGAACCGGTTTAAAACCCCCCCAGTGGCCTACTTTGCCACTGACCGTTCCAAGGCGGTAGCCCTATTGTCAACCCTTTTGTGTCTGTGATGTCGTTTGCATTTTTTATTGCTTTTGCCTTTTCGTTTGTCTGTTTGCGTGTTTGTTTTTGTGTTTTGTGGTTGACTGTCGTCCTTGAATGCTGCTTTCCCTGTCCGGCAGAGAATTCATGGGTGCAGTATCGCAGTTGATGGCGAAACACAAAGTAAATATCAGACGGGGCAGAACAGAAATACACAGAGACCAAGCTATAGTGGAAAGATTTAACAGAACATTAGCTGAAAGATTGTTTGGCTATCAGTTTGCTAAGGAAATAGATTCACAAAAACGCAACAGAGAGTGGGTAAAGAGATTACCAGAAGTTGTCAAAGCCATAAATGTGGAGACAAAAAAGCCCCCTCCTGTTGAAACAAAAACATTAAAAGATGATCCTATATATATGAATGCAAGTGTAAGATATTTATATCAACCCGGGGAAAAAGAAGGTGGAAGACGCAGAGCAACTGATCCAATGTTTACAAAATTAAAAGTTATATGGTGACGCAAGGTATAAGAGTATATTATTTAAAATCACCAGCGCCACAAAGAGGATTTGTCAAAGAAGAACTACTTATTGTTCCTGCTGATAACCAAATTTATAAGTTTTTATGAAATCCATATGCATCAGTTTTAATTCCATCTTCTCGAATGTATCTTTTAGTGTAAAATGGTGACAGTGTTACTTTGTTTACTGTTCTACCATATATTTGATGCTTTATTGATCGCATCATATTCATCTCATGGGTGTATTTGTTCTTGTTAAACAATGCATCCTTGTAGTTCTCAAAGTTTATATGTTTTTGAACTACATAATTTTTTACACCCTTTGCTTTCTTGATAATCTTCTCATCCGCTCTCAAAATAGAATATAGCTTGGGTCTTAATCCAACGTACTCAGATAAAGCAACACCAGCACATTCATCTTTCATTTTACCTAATACTTTTTTGTTTGTATCATCGTGCATTGGATGGTTTTGCGGATAATCACTTAAATCATACTCATTTTTCATTTCAGCCATGTCTTTGTACACATCTTTTGTTTTGATTTTTACCAGCAAGCTGTCAGTGTCTGTGTATGCTAAATTACAGTCAGCTCCATACCATTTCATTAAAGTATTATAATACCAATCAAGCATCATGTACTTTGATAAATCCAATACTGCAAATTTTGCAAAGGTTTTACGAAGTTTATGGTAACGGTAACCCTGACTGAGTAACTTTTTAGTTATACAAAGATTACGAATATTAAAGTCCTCAACTCGAGTACAAGCTCTAGAAAAACGAATGAGTTGAGACAGATACACCCCGTAATAAGTTGCTCGGGGAACATCCCCATCCAAGTTGGGATAATTAACAATGTCAAAATTAAAATCATCACTCTTGTCATAGATTTTGCTTATTATTTTACCATTTTCAATCGAGAGATCTAAATCAAGAAAAGAAGCGTTATTATCAGATATATTTTCTTTATTAAGCCGAAGTTCTTTAGGATAAATATTATGAACCATAGTTTGAAAGAAAGGGTTGTCAATGTTCAGTATGTCATCCAGATACCGAGAGGTGTCATTAAAAGCTTCAATAACATCTGCCTGGGTATCTGGTGAAAGACCCAACATGAAATCCCTTTCATAGCAAAATAAAAACAAATCTGCGACAAGTGGTACACAGTTCGTACCCATAGGGATACCAACAATTTGTCTATAAACGGTGGTACCATACCTGACGAAAATATTATCTAATAGGAAGATGAGTGCTTCACAAACTTAATAGCAAGTCCACATAGTATAATTGTCTAAACTGCCGTTAGTGAAAAACGCTTTAATATTATTACATGCCAAAAATGTAGTATTTTCTCTAGCGAATCACTGTCATCTATTGACATGACTTCATTGCCACTTATTCTTATTGTCATTTTTTTCACAATTGTTCTACCCAGATTCTGATATATAGTAGCGTTGGCGTCTGTTCTGCTTTCAAGTTCTATTTCAAAGACAAGACGAGCAGTACGTGGAACTATTACATCATTAGTACTTAGATTGGGAAATCTCACAAGCAATTGCTGGTTTTGGTCTATTGTTGATGGATTATTAGTTATTACTACACTTGTGCGGATGCCCTTGGCACCATGAGGTTCTCTTAGTTTTCTATGAGGGTTAAGTTTGTTTCCGTAAGCTGACATTGTTTTTATTTTTTAAATATATTTTTTAAAATTAAATAAAATAAACAATGGCTGAAGGAGGATTAGAGTTTTACAATCCTACGTTTGATCCAAATGTTGAAGATGTGGATGCCCTTTTAAGTAGAATGCTGGATGAAGAATCAGAATTTATACAACCTGGCTCATATTTCCAGAGACAAATTGTAAATGAAAATAACTATATTGATCAGTTTCAAGGGGAAGATAACACAAAAGAATAGCTTAAACAAAAAGAATCGTTAGTAGATCAATTTTTTACTGGAGTTAATGCTGAGATCAGCGGAATTGATTATAAAAATAATTTCAGAGTGGCTGAGGACAAAAACGGTAGAACAATGTTATATGCAGTTGGGACGGATGATGTTCCACTTACCTATTATAGGGGAAATAATCCAAACGAACCAATCAAGTTTTATACGCTGGACACTCTACTTAGAAAACATGGCGTTGACTTCATCAGAAACACTTTAAAAATGTTTGATTATTTAGTTCCGCGTGAAAGACTGGCTCAGGGTAGGGCAGAATTTGCAACCTTGGTAAAAACAAGAGATACCCTCACAAAAGAAGGAGAAAATATACCAATGCAAACGTTTTCAACAACTGAAGATGTACAAAATACAGTAGATGCTGTAAATAAAATTGAGAGTGATTTGAGTAATATAGATGAAACTCATCCTGAAACTGCTGTTCAACCAGAAGGTCTAACACTGCGAGAGATACGAGGTTTAGACAAGAGATTGCAAAGCTTTCGTGGAGAACTTACTAATAATCTCTCAAAACTCACTGAGCTTGATAAAGATATAACAAAAGAAAAACAAAAATTAGAACAGGTTAGCAACCACGGGCAGGAGGATGAGTTTCAACAAGAGCGCATACGCGACAGAATAAAAAACTTAGAAGATGAAAGAAGTGCGCGACTTGAAGCGGCGAGTGAAAACAAAGAAACATTACGCAGTCAAATAAACAGGATAAAAGAAACTATAAATAAGGTGTTAAAAGAAGACACAACATTGGGTGAGAGAATAAAAACATTTTTCAGAGAACAAGGTATTACTATTGTTAGTATTTTGACTGCGTTTGGTATGATTATTGGGGTATTAGTTGAGGCCATTATTCCTACAACGGGAGGAGGGACTGCACCTGTTCCAACTTCAAAACCTGATCCATCAAGTGTCAAGGACTGGATAAAAAAAAACACTTAGTAATCTTGGTAAACTTCTCGCTAATTTAGCCGGTAAAGCTGCTGCAGCACTTCCAGGAGTTATTGGTGCAATAGTATCATGGCTTTTATCTGCAACAGGTAATGTTATTAATTGGCTTGGTAACAATCTATGGGCTTTGCTTGTGTTTTTTTCTGGGTTGTTGTATGTGGCAGCCAAATAGTGGTTTAGTAAATCTCGTAAATAAGTAATGCAGCAAGACCTATTACTATGGTACCAACAATTATAGTTGTTTTGTTATCTTCGTGTTCAATCGCTATTTTTTTTTCTGGTGGGTTATGCTCCATAGTTTTATGTATTGATGATTTATCAAAGTCAGAATGTTCCGGTAAAAAATTCTTTGTTGTGGTGCCTTGAAAAGGTTGAACACTATTTTGTGGTACTGGTTTTATATTTACATCATTATTCAATCCTAATGCTTGTGCATCAGTTGCTATTACAATTTCATTATTGTAGTCTTGTATTGTTCTGATTCTTAATTCCATGTCGCTTGGAGACATGTACAATCCACTTCCATAGACAAAATTTACTTTACTTCTTGCATATTTTAGAGTGTTTTCATACCTTGAAATTTGACTGGGCAAGTCAATGGGGCTGTTTATTGCGTCCTCTACATTTACCAGAAATTGTTTCTGTGCATCAAATGCCGTTCCAGTTCCAAGTATATCTGTTCTTGTTTGTGATTGTGAGCCAAGAATTGCCCAGCAGTTAGTTCCTATGCTGTCATTGATTCTTTCTACTCCTGCTTTTGTAAATCCCGTAGAATTATCTAGTATAAAAGTAGACCAGCTGTTGTCTGCTTCAGGTCCTTGTGCAATGTTATTAATGTGGTATTGCGTGTCATTTTTATAGTCTGTAAAACTCATCTTTTTTTCATTATACACAAAGGTTGCGGGTCTTAATGGTCTGTATCCCACGTTTGTACCGTAGTCATAAATAGTTCCCAAACCATCATTGTTGCTTCTTTTCTGTCTCCAGTCCGAATTTAAGTCAACATTAAACTCCTTGCATATTCTCTCGTATGCGTTTCGGTTATATGTGTTATTAAACGCATTCCAATTTGGGTCTTGCGGCATTGCTACACTCATCACAAATAATATTCTTCTGACTTGGTAATAGACATGAACTCGAAATAACGAACCAACCAGGGCATCAACTTTCAGATGAATGTTGAAATCAATACCACACCCAGTTGTCGCACACCAAATAGCAAAATTCAACTGATTCTGCCAAAATAACATCCAATTTGTTCCCCAGTTTTGGCCTATAGCATCTGATTTGACGTATGGGAGTTTGTATTTTTCAAAGACATTGGGAAATGATGCTTTAAAGCCTTTACCGTTTGATGTAATGACTATGTTTTGATTTATTATATCTATCACGTTTTTGCTAAAAGTACTTAAATAGTAGTGAGCATCTGGGCTATATTTAAATTCGTTAGAAATCATTTTTATTTGTATTTTTTATATATATTAAAAAAAATGTTTCATGCAATTTCAAACATAGACAACTCTATTAACTTACAACAGTATATCGATAATAGAAATGAAACTAAACGCGTTGGATTAAAGAGTTTTATATACACTATCGGTTGGTATAATATTAATCATGAAGTCATAAAGAGAAAAAAACCCAGATGATACGTATCATATACCAGATGGACACTATAACTTTCAACAGTTGGCAAATATATTTGAAGGACTAAATATTACCCTAACCGTTGATACGCATAATGGTATAGCCTCTTTAGAGACGCCAACAGAGACACGATTATCCAGCGGTCTTTCATAAATGCTGGGATTCAAGGACAGAAAATGGTTGACAGGTACTTATACTGGACAACAATCAATTGATTTAGCTCCTTATAAACAGCTATATGTTCATCTGGAACAAGTTAATACGAGTAGTAATTATTTCAATGGTGTGCCAAGCACTATTATAGGAGTTATGCCTGTGGTAAATAAGCAGTTTGGGGATATTGTATATACACGTTTTTATCCTGAATATCGCTGTCTTTCGGGTGGTACAATTTCTGAATTAAAATTAGAAGTCAGAGATGAGCATGGCAGCAACATAGATAATCACGGCTTCCCTATGAGTTGTGTTTTAGAAATTATTTAAAAATATATTTTTATGAAAAAACAATGAGTATATTTGGAGCAACAAAACCTGAAAAAACAGAAGACTTAGAAACTTTAACCCATCATGTTTTAGATTTACATAGGCGAGTTGTGCCTATTGTTAACCAATTCAACCAACTAAGAGATAAGGTTGATAATCTTAAATATGGGATATTACAATATTTGCGGAGGCTAAGGGTTCACTTGCATTTAATAGAGTACTCTCATTTGGTAATGGTGGAGCAAAACCAAATGTGGGGTATGTAATGACACGCCGTGGGCGTATTATGGGAATAGGTTTGGCGAGTGAACGACTAGTTGGTGACGTATCTGTAATACTCTCTGTTAATGATGTTGAATACCCAAATTATGGTATAAAGCTTAACATCATCCCGCAAAAACACGATAACTTTGATATACTTTTGGATATTGGTCCTGGTTCTGTCATTAGCTTTATATGCAAAGTTGCCAACGCTACCGCTGTAAATACGGTGGCATCATTATTAATTGATTTTTTTTTTTTTATTATTATTAAAAAAAATGAAGCCACCGACAGCACCAAGTATATATCCTCCGTTGCCAGTAGAAGACGGACCGGTGCCAGTGAAAGACGGACACAATTATAGATTACAAAAAAATTCAGAGATTGAACAAAAGTTAATTACAGAACGAGACACACGCAAGTCTCTTTATAAAAAATATAAACGTGGTATTAATATCACAGATGGAATTGACACTACTTTAATATCTGCAGGTGTTATTATGGCTGAAATTGGATTTGTTGTTCCAGTTTTGTTACCTTTGGAAATAGCAGCAATAGTATGTGGGACTACAGGTGTTTGTATTAATTTCATCAGACGCAAGCTTAATTCAAAAGCTCAAAAACATTATGAAATAAAAGCTTTGGCAGAGTCTAAGTTAAATAGCATAAAAAAATTGATATCAAAAGCATTGAGTGATGCACAGATATCTTAGCAAGAGTTTAAATTGATTTTGGATGAGTTGGATAAATATTATAGTTTAAAACAGGACATCAAACAAAAGAAAGCTGAAATAAGTGAAGTTAAAAAAAAAGAACTAGTAGAGCTGGGAAGAAAGGAAGCAATGGCAACCTTACAAAAAAGTCTAAAAAGTGTGTGATAAATTGTTTAAGTAATGTGTATGAGTATGATCCACCACCTTTAATAGTTAAGAAATACGGGTCTGGCCTTCTCTACTACCATACCGAGCTGTGTCCCTTTTTCAGTTTGCAAGAAAGAGGAATACATTTAAGTTACTGAGACAAATGAAAGGTCAAAAAGTTAATGTCAGCTTGATTCTAACTTGTCTGATTAAGTTATTATCGTACAGGCGATATAAAAAAAAAACAAGTGGCGCAACTCTGAAAGTTTCTTGGTAATCCATACGTGTGAGTTAATTCTCGTCCTCCTTAGCGTTGTACACATTAGGCCTCGATTACTTTGATTGCTAATTTATACATTTGGTTTTTAGTAGAAAAACTGTCGATTTTGTTTGGTGAACCGAGAGGTCCTGTGTGTCGGTCGGTATCCGAGAAAGTTAACGACTATTCGGTAGGGTAGATAGTAGGGAATGTCTCCGGATGCTGGGGAATGTCTCCGGATGCTAGGGAATGTCTCCGGATGCATATGTATTTCCTCATCAACAATTATAAACAAGCAAAACAATTTGCCCTGAACTTTTCAAATTATTACTATTACTGATGAAATGCAAATATGAAAGTTTTGTAGAAAAATAATAACGAAATTGACATTCCGTTCTTTCTTTCTATGCACTTTTAATTTTCCCCCAGTACCTCAATGCATTACAGAAATCAGAGATTTTAGTAATTTTTTCAACATTTTGCCCTAAAATATAAATACTTGAGCATATATGTTATATCTGATACAATAAATGACTTGGATATGTATAGTGTGCAACATTTTATTGCTTCAATTTGATAAGTTTATGTTCAAACTATTTTCAGAAGATAATTCCAGATTCCGTCGATTTTTGACGGAAATACACATTTTTCGCCTGAAAATTAAGGCAATATTTTAAGCATCATATGGTTTAGGACTTTATTGGACCTTTAACCAAAATGTTACAATATGTCTTTATTCTATTGTATTAAATATTTTTTTCTAAATTTTAACCCATTACCCAAATGGATTACAGAAATCAGTGATTTTTGTCATTTTTCCAACATTTTGCACTAAAATGACAATATTTGAGCACATATTTATATATGATGCCAGGGAAAACTTGAATAGGTATGCTGTGCAACATGCTATTGCTTCAATTTTATAAGTTTATGTTCAAACTAATTTTAAAAAATAACTCCAGATTCCGGTGATTTTTGACAAAAATGCACATTTTTCGCCCCAAAATTAAGGCATTTCCAAACATTATGGTGTTTGGAACTTTTTTCTATTTAATCACTGGACCTTACCCTGCCCAAAAGGGTTACAATATTTTTTTTTCTATTGTATTAGATGGATTTCTAATTTTTAGTTAAATACCCCCTATGTATTACAGAAATCAGCGATTTTATTCCATTTTTAGCTCAACTATTCTAAGAATAAGAGAGCTTATGTAATCACCCCGGCGTCGGCGTCGGCGTTGGTGTCGGCGTCGGCGTCGGCGTCCCACATCAAGGTTTGTGTGTAAGCTGTGATTACAAGTCTATATCTCTTACATTTCTTATCCTAGCACAACCAAATTTGTTCATGGGCCTCCTTATAGCATTATCTTAAGGGCTGCATAAGCAATTTTGGTTCCTGTAACCCATGGGCTCCCATGGAACCCAAATTATGATAGCCCATAAAATGTGCCCCATTTCACATCAAATTTTGCGTGTAAGCTGTGTTTACAAGTCTATATCTCTTACAATTCTTACCCTAGCACAACTAAATTTGGCCATTAGCTTCCTTATAGCATTATCATAAGGGCTGCTTAAGGAATTTTGGTTCCTGTAACCCCTGGGCTCCCATGGAACCCAAATTCTTAAAATATGTCTGTTTCACATCAAATTTTGCGTGTAAGCTGTGTTTACAGGTCTATATCTCTTACATTTCTTGTCCTAGCTGAACTAAATTTTGGAATTGGTTTCCTTATAGTATGTTGTAAAGGGTTGGATAAGTAATTTTGTCTTCTGCAAATTCTGGGCTCCCATGGAACCCAAATTGTGACGGCCCATAAAATGTGAAATAAAGGCAGATTTAGGTTTGCATGTAAGCATGTATATATCTATAATTTTGGTTTGGGATTTGTTATAGCATTATGCATCTTATTACTTCACTCATATTGGGGCATGGGCTCCCCCATCCCCCCTACCCCCGCCCCCACTCCCCTCCACACTTTTTTTTATTTTTTACATATTTCTGTCTTGTTTTAGTCAATTCTTACACATATATGTTGCAACCCCCCCCCCCCCCCCCCCCCCCTCACCCACACACACACACAAGACTTGAATTTTTAATTATTTTTTTTACTCTATTTCTTTGTTGTTTTAGTCAATTCTTACACATATATGTTGCCCCCTCCACCCCCAACCCACTCCCGCCTCTCACCCCCGCTCCGCCCCCCACCACCCCACCCCCCCCCCCCACCCCACCTCACCCCCACTTGAAACTTTTTTTTTTTTACGTATTTCTTTGTTGTTTTAGTCAATTCTTACACATATATGTTGCCCCCTCCCCCCGCCCCCAACCCACCCCCGCCTCTCCCCCCGCACCCCCACACCCCACCACCACTTGAAACTTTTTTTTTTTTACATATTTCTGTGTTGCTTTTATCAATTCTTACACATATGTTGCCCCCTCCCCGCCCCCCCCCCCCCCCGCCCCGCTCCCCTCATCCCAAACCCCCCACTTTTTTTTTTTTTTTTTTTACATATTTCTTTGTTGTTGTAGTCAATTCTTACACATATATGTTGCACCCTCCCCCCCCCCGCCCCGAACCCACTCCCGCCTTTCCCCCCGCTCCCTCCCTGCCCCCCCCCCACACCCCCCCCCACATCCCCACCCCCGCCTCTCACTCCCCACCCCCCATTTCAAACTTTTTTTTTTTACATATTTATGTCTTGTTTTAGTCAATTCTTAAACATATATGTTGCAACCCGCCGGCCCCCCCCCCCCCCCCCCCCCCCCCCCCAAGACTTGAATTTTTAAGTTTTTTGAATTTTTAAGTTTTTTTACCATATTTCTTTGTTGTTTTAGTCAATTCTTACACATATATGTTGCCCCCCCCCCCCCCCCCCCCCCCCTCCCACTCCCGCCTCTCACCCCCGCTCCACCCCACCTCACCCCCACTTGAAACTTGCCCCCCCCCCGCCCCAACCCATTCATTTCTGCACATGTTAGTATATAGTGTGCATGCAATTGATATTGTTTCGAACGTCTGCTTGACCTCTGAAAAAGAACACCAGCATTTTCCAAAATTTCCCATTCAACTCCTTTATAGACAATTATAATAATAGAAGGCAAAAATTAAAAGTGACCAATTCCTGTGTCACAGCCTATACTAGACACACACATAGTTAAGGGATGGCGGTAGAGAGATGTCAACTCTCCTCAATATTTTCACCGGGGCGGGGGAATAGTATGGGCGGCCAAACTCATCAAAACATATAACTTACTTAAGATGATGTCTCTTGTCTCACGATTTAAAAACAACAGTCCATTCAGTCACTTTTGCGTTTTAATTTAACGTCTTCAGTATTAAACCATTTAATGTACTTTTTCAGACCGTCCAATATAAGTGTAAACCGTTTGATGAAAACACGAATTGTTTGAAAATAGACGAAACTGTTTAATGAAAGCTTTCGAACCATCAATAATAAGTTACGAACTCATTTAACAAAAATCCAAACCACACTGTAACATTGTTTATAACAATGAAACATTTCAATGGGTCATGTATTGACTGGAACCATCTAATGACCATCGAAACCGTCTGGTGTCTTTTAAAATAGTTTAGTAAAAACACAGATCATACAACATATATTTTCAAACAGTGAAACGCATTGAAACAGTATCAAATGAAACCATTTAATGACGAACGAAATAATTCGGTATATACATAAACCATTTAACGAAACGCCAAGTAATTTAGTGATTGTGTTCGAACGGTGATCAATCGGACTTTCGCAATATCTCGTACGGGTCTTTTTTTTCCGCTGACGTCACGATGTACCAGATATCATGTATGGACACCGATTCAACTTTCAACTTTCAAGGTCGTCAAAAGTTTAAGTATCTATATATCTGGTCACAGACATATTAATAAACAGATAGGAAACTTCCTATCTTAACCAATGAAGTAACCAAAATATCACGTGCACCTTAACTTTTCTTCTCTCTCAATTATTCACTGTTTTTTGATGAGAATACATTCAAAAGATTCATATTGAATAGCAAAATTGGATTATAATAATTTATGTTTATTTTCAAAATAAGACATTGTATAAAAATACTTCAACATTTTTCGCTTTTCTCTTAAAAACATGTTTTTCCGGGCTCTTGATTTCAAATGAATATATATCTATATAACTATATACTAATAAACTAGAATACTTTTTAAAACATGTATCTACAGGTGCTAGCATATCCCTATTCTTGCACTAAATTATTAAAATAGTGTTAATTATTGTTCTGCGTCGCGTTTTATTCGGATCGCAGTATACTTTGAATTATGGGCCTCTTCTACGTTCACCACCGTTTACACCGCATTGGGTGCGCTTGCTGATGACGGGAATGCTATTTCAAGTCAGGTCGTATCCTAGTTTCGTCTCGAAGTTGGACTTCA
Source organism: Cyrtodaria siliqua (assembly GCA_037043455.1). Lineage (NCBI taxonomy): Eukaryota > Metazoa > Mollusca > Bivalvia > Adapedonta > Hiatellidae > Cyrtodaria > Cyrtodaria siliqua. Next base: position 199,847 of record JAWPHD010003613.1, on the reverse strand, counting down.
TAATCTTTTAGTTGACCACTGAACTTGTTCTTTCTGGATTGATCGGTCTATACAAAAGAAGGAATGCTGTGGGTGGGTGGATGAAGCAAGAGTCGTTACAAGGATGCTCATTAATGAGAGAAATGATCCCATGGTGTGGGTCTGTGTGACGCATTTTTATCAAGAAATCCATTTATTGATATTAATAACCCAGTCTATTTCTTGATATCAATAAATGCATTATCAAAATGATTTTTTTTATATTACGAAGTGAATTTTTTATATCAGTGTTATCAAGAATTACACTTATTTTGTGATATCAAAAAATTGACATGTACTTGATATCAAAAAAAAAATCATCTCTTGATACATTTCAGAGATAATTTATTGACGAAAATCTACCATCTAACTGCAAGTATATAATCTATGCGACAACTGGAATAACCTGTCACCAATCAAACATTCAGTAAATGTAGGATTAAATGCATATTATTTTATTTTCCTTTAAACAAATGTGCAGGCTGCTGCCATCCACAGGAATCGGACATTGTGAACAGATGTAATACATCACGTTGACTATCCACTACTACAATAAAAGTTCCCATCTCCTTGATAATTAAACGATACAATTTCCTGTGATTCAGATTCTGTGGTGACCGGTTTCTTCAAGGTTAACGTTGTTATTGAGTTGGCACGTTCTGTATATCATTGACGTCATACTAGATCTACATGTAGGCTACTGAAATCAAAAGGACAGACTGTCAACATGGTCAATCGATACCGATAATCAGAAATGCACTATATATCGTCGTCAGCTGGTGTATGTGTTGTTTGTGTGGGGTGAATCAGTAGCACAGCTACCTATTAGGCGACAAGGCCCGCGGGCCTGCACATACTTTCACATGCATGTTGAAAAGTATAACAATGAAATAATAGTGTGTGAATTTGTTGAATGAATGAATGAATGGTGTTTTACGGCACGTCGACACATAAATAGGTCATATTGTGCGCAAAAAAATATGAAAAATGAAGTATTAATTAAAAGTTAATGTAAACATATAAAGATAAAACTATCAAAAAAAAATAAGGGATGATAAGGTGTAATATAAACTATGTATGTAAATCAATAAATGCCCGGCAACGGGTATATAAACAAGTAAATATATATAAGAGCACATTACAATGATTTATATAGTCTGATCTCTTTCAGGAAATCTAAAACAAGACTAAAATCTACAGTATCAAATAACTCTTTCATAGTATTAACATTGTAGTACCTTTGACGCATAGGATCAAAGTCTACACATTCCAATAAGATGTGTTTGACCGTTAACGGTGCAAAGCAGGGTATACATTCCGGTAATTGCTCACCTTGTAATAAATATGAATGAGTATAACGTGTATGCCCTATCCTGCACCGGGCTAGGATAACTTCCTCTCGACGAATGGGTCTAGTAGAAGAACGCCATTCTCCGAGTAACGGTTTAATTGAATGGAGTTTATTGTTAACGGACAAATCCCAAGCGGTTTGCCAAGAGTTACGAATATATGTGTTAATACAACTTTTAAAATCAGTATAAGGAAATTTGGTATTAGATATATGTAAATATAATGCTGCCTTAGCAGCACTATCAGCTATATCATTACCACGTATTCCTACATGGCTTGGAAGCCAGCAGAAAATAATAACATTATCAATTATAAGAGAATTGTACTTTTCTAAAAGTTGAAGCACAACTGGGTTATCATGTTTCATATTACCCAGTGCTTGAAGAGATGAAAGGGAATCAGAAAAGATTACGAAATGGTCATCATCAGATTCCTGAATATAATTTAAGGCAAGTTCAATTGCCTTAAGTTCAGCTGAAAAGATAGAGGCCTTGTCAGGCAGGCGGCTCTTTATGCTGTGTTTGTGAACAGCTGCTGCAGCTACCTTATCTCCATCTTTAGAGCCATCTGTGTAGATATGTTGAAAGTCACTGTATTTCGATATAATTTCATTAAATTTGCTTTGAAAGACAGTAGGGTCTGTACTGGATTTGTTATTATTACAAAGATCAAAAATAATTGTTGGAGTTTCCAAAGTCCACGGTGGAATTTGTGATACTTTGTACTTGGCAATCAAATTTAGATCGATTTCAGTGTCTCTTTATTTTGGTTTAATACGAAGACCAAATGGTCGAATGGCCTTCGGTTTTCGATCAAAAAGAGGTTCACAACTAGGATTAAAAACATTATCGAAAGTTGGGGTTGAAGGGTTAGATTTTAATTTAATGGCGTATTGAAGAGCTAATTTGTCTCGTCTATGAGACAGTGATGGTTCATTGGTTTCAACATATAGACTTTCGGCTGGTGATGTACGAAAGGCACCTAAGGCGAGTCGTAATCCTTGATTATGTATAGGGTCGAGCATCTGCAAGTACGACTTGCGAGTCGATCCATATACTACTGAGCCGTAGTCCAGCTTGGATCTGATAAGAGATAAGAGATCTGTAAAGTCGCAAGAGGACTTTTCGATCTGCTCCCCAATTAGTGTTTGCAACAACTTTAAGTAAGTTAAGAGCTTTAAGGCATTTGGCCTTCAAGTATTTAAGGTATGGTATAAACGTTAATTTACGGTCGAAAATAAGACCAAGGAATTTTGTCTCATCCACTACTGGTATTGGTGACCCGTCCAGTGTTAGATGAGGGTCTTCATGATGTTTACGAAGTTGACAAAAGTGCATACAATTAGTTTTAGATTTAGAAAATTTAAAACCATTTTCATCAGACCAGGTCTGAAGTTTATTGAGACATTGTTGTAATTGTCTCTCGATAGTATTCATGTTTTTTGCACGATAACATATAACAAAGTCGTCAACATATAGCGAACAATCCACACCTGGATTGATGCATTTTACTATACTGTTAATCTTTATATTAAAAAGTGTGACAGACAGTATGCTGCCCTGTGGAACACCCATCTCCGGTTCATGAATATCAGAGAGGGTTGAACCCATTCGGACACGAAACTGTCTATCATCTAAGAATTTCTCTATAAAAATGGGTAATCGGCCTCTAAGACCAATGTCATGTAGATCATTCATAATACCGTACTTCCATGCAGTATCATAAGCTTTCTCCAAGTCAAAAAATACAGCGACTAAATTATTATTATTATTATTATTATATTATTATTATATACCAAACTTATATAGCGCCCTTTTCATACACAAGATACGTTCAAAGGCGCTGTACAATAAACATAAAATATCACAGGAATAAAGGCAGAAAATCACTACTAGTATGAAAATTAACACTAAAAAAAACTCAAAAGCTTTAAGAATATTAAAACACATAATATAAGGTCACAAAAATCAAATGAGTTATTACGATTAAGACTACATTGTTAAAATACTAAAAACTTAAAACAGAATATTGTTAAAAATCGACTCATTAAGGCTAACAATATACATTGAATATATTCTTTTAAGAATCGGATCAATAAAAATAGTAATAACAGCAACATACAAATTAAAAAATGTTAAATCTTTAAAAAATGCTATAAGAAAACTATTTAATTTTAATTGCAAAACTACTAGCAAGGAACTCGCACTTTCAATGTCACAGTAATTGATATTAAGGTCTGCTGCCTGAACAGATTGACTGCCGAGCGAGCTCGGTGCGCCATGCGCTGCAAACTGTTCAGATAAGGCGGCCGTAGACTTGCAAAAAGTAAAAGGTCTTTAACTGTCTCTTGAAACTTTGAAGTGTTTCACAGTCTCTAATATTTGATGGTAATGAGTTCCACAATGTAGGCGCAGCTGATGTAAAGCACCCGTCACCGTATTTCACTTGTTTACTTTTTGATGGAACCACCAGTGTCGATGATTGATGTGCTGAGCGTAGATTTCGTGTTGGTCTGTAAATTTGTATCATGTCTTTGATATATACTGGTGATTGGCCATGAAGAGCTTTGAATGTATGGGTAAGAATTTTGTACTTCACTCTATATTGCACGGGAAGCCAATGGAGATCCTTTAATATTGGTGTGATGTGACTGAACCTTGATGTTCTGGTTATTATGCGGGCGGCAGTATTTTGAACAGTTTGCAGTTTGTTAATCGTGTACTGAGGGACCCCGTACAGAAGCGCATTGCAATAGTCAAGCCGTGATGTAACTAAAGCATTGACCAGAGATTTCGTGGCATCTGTGTTAATATATTGTCGAATGCGACCTATTTGCCGTAACTGAGCGTAGGTGGATCTGCACACAGAGTTAACATGTTGCTCCATGTTCATCTTGGAGTCTAAGAAAGCTCCTAGATTTCTTACATTAGCTGACTGTGTTATTTCGGACTTGTCTACTTTTACTGTAATGTTTGAAACTGCATTTGAGTTGCGCTCGGATGTAAAAACAATCAGTTCAGTTTTTTCTGAATTGAGTTTCAACATGTTGCTGTTCATCCAGAGAATAATTTCATTGACACAGTTAGTCACACGATTGATTGTATCTTCGATGGTTGTGTTGTTTATTGGTTTAAAAGACATATATAGTTGAGAGTCATCTGCGTAGAAATGTCTGTTCAATCCATGTTTAAGACAAATAGCACCAACTGGCTTTGTGTACATGACATAGTATTTTGTTCTTTTTTTATGAAAGCTTCCCTAATAAACGATTCAAATCGTATGAGATTGTCTGTTGTGCCTCGTTGGCGCCGGAATCCACTTTGATACTTTGTTATCAGTTTGTTGGACTCCAGGTACCAAACGAGTCTCTCATTAATCATTCGTTCCATGGTTTTACATATACAACTCGTTAAAGCGATTGGGCGATAATTTATTGGGTCCGTATGATCCTTTCCAGGTTTGGGGACTGGAATAACGATTGCTTCCCGCCAAGAATCGGGGAATATTCCCGTCACCCAAACCTTATTAAATATATCAAGAAGGGTAGAGAGACAGGATTCAGGTAAATGTTTTAGTAATTGATAATGGATATCATCAGGACCAGCTGATGTATCATGAGCCTTTTTAAGGGACTCTCGAAGTTTTTTTAGAGTGAATAGTTTATTATATTTTTCCAAGTTTTTCGACTTGAAGTTCAGCTTCTTCTGTTCTTTTTGTTTCTTATTTTTCAGAAAATTTGGTTGACAATTTTTAGAAGAAGAATTTTTTGAAAAAGTTTCTGCCAAAGTGTTTGTAATATCTTTGACAGATGTTATATCTCCATTATCTGTTTTAAGATGATTTACAGAACTGGAATTACCTTTACCACTTATTTTCCGGACCATGTCCCATGTCTTCTTAAGTGATGAGCGAGAATTCAGCCTAGAGACGTAAGATCTCCAGGATTTCCTCTTGCTATCCTTAATAGTACGACGGGCTTTCGCACGAAAAACTCTAAAGTTATCTAAATTGGTTTGAGTTGGCCGCAAGTTAAAATTATTTAATGCAGCTTTACGATCGCTGACTGCCTTTTTGCAGTCATCGTCGTACCATGGTTTATGTGGGCGTTTAGGATTTGCCGAGGTTTTTGGAATGGTTTGATCAGCTATATCGTGAAGATTTTTGGTAAAAAGAGCAGTTGCGTCTTCGACATCCTCGAAAACGGAAGGCTTTAATTGTTCCTCGCAAAGAGATTGAAACGTAGTCCAATCAGCCTTGCGAAGTTTCCATCGTTGCGTTTTTTCGAGAAGTGGAGGGCCGATATTTTCAAGAAATATGGGGAAGTGGTCACTTCCACAGAGGTCGTCTCCAACACTCCACGAAAAATCCATCAAAAGCGTTGGATCGCATATTGTTAAATCAATGGAAGAATGAGAGCCTGTAGCAGGATGTAAGTAAGTATGTGACTTATTATTAAAAAGACACAACTTGTTTTTGGCTAAGAAATCCTCAATTTTCTTGCCTTTATCGTTTATATCTTTACAACCCCAGATGTAGTTGTGTGCATTAAAATCTCCCAAGAGTATAAAAGGTGATGGCAATTGTGCAACTAGGTGATTTAGATCTTTAGGGTCTAGTGAAGAACTAGGTGGTAAATATAAGGAACATATTGTTATGACTCTGTGCATAGTAACACTGACCGCAATAGCTTGCAAATTTGTTTTCAAGGCAACAGGTCTGTGAGGAATGTTTCGATTAACGATTATCGAAACTCCACCAGTGGCCTTGTCCCCGGTATCACAAATATGATTGTATAGTGAGTATTGTTTAAAAGATACCTTATCACTTGTCTTCAAGAATGTTTCTTGAAGACAAAAGGCAATAGGGTTGTGTTCATTTAAAATTAAGCTGATTTCATCATAATTTGGTTTCAAACCTCGACAATTCCATTGAATGATCTTATTAGTTTTACCCATTATTTAGCGCTAAGGCGATTTTTAATTTTGTTTTTATTTTTGGCCTTAGATTTAGGAGAGGTCTTAGGAGACTCAAGCAGCGACATATCCACTGATGGATCCTCCTCCCCGGAAGAAGTCAGCTGAAGTGGCACCTCAACTAACCTTTCATGAGAGGATGGAAGTGGCATTGCAGCTGCCGGCTCTGAAATGTCCATAAGCTGTTCGAATTTGTTATGCAGCTCAATAGGACCATTAGACACCTTTGGCTGCTCCTTGTGCTCCCCAGTTGGAGAAGCACTAGGCTTTCCAACTTCCTTAGTTGGAGCAGCACTAGGCCTTCCAACTTCCTTAGCCGGAGCAGCACTAGGCCTTCCAACCGAGGATGTATTAGGCTTCACGACTGGGGAACTTCTAGACTTCACAGTCTTAGAAGAACCCTCTTTCCAATTCTGAGAAATTGACATGCTCTTGACATTGTCAGAGCCTGCCGGTTTTGTGTTTGATTTAAATGTAAAAGTTTGATTAGGTGAAAAGTTTAATTTTGGTTTGTTAAGTTGTGTTTGTTGACTTTTGTTTGGATTTGATACTGAGGAAGTATTCTTTGTATTTTGAATTTCTGGCTGTGGTTCGTATTGCGTACTTGCATCCCTGCATTCTGTGTGTGTTGCTGTTGTTTTGAGAATAGAGGCGTAAGAGGTCGGACTTGAAATTTATTTTATTTTTTTCTTCAATTAATTTTCTTGCTTCTGGAAAGGGAATGTTTTGTGTATATTTAACTGTTATGATTTCTTTTTCTTTTTTGAATTTTTCACATAATTTTGAATTTGCGTGATGTCCCAGACCGCAGTTGGTACATTTGAGGTCGTTAGGACAATCTGATTCGTTATGTTTGAATGCAGAGTCGCCACATTTACCACAACGTTCTTCTTTAGTACACCTGGAGTTGTGGTGCCCAAAGGCTTGGCAGTTGTGGCAACGTAACGGGTTTGGAATGTAGGCGTCAACATGCAATTGCAGATATGCCACCTTTATTGTTTTTGGTAAGACGGGTGTTGCAAATGTGAGTATGATAGTATTTGTATTAATAATTTTTTCATTCCTTTTGATGGTTATTCGGCGAGCTGCAGTTACCAACTGTGGCGCAAGCTCGCGAATAATTTCGTCTTCAGGTACTCCGGAGAGATCCGGGCACCTGATGACGCCTTTGGAGATATTCATAGAGGTGTGAGCGTAACATTTGACTTTTGTGTTTAAAATATGTGTAATTGTAAGTAAATTATCGGAGTGAGATTTTTTGTTTGTTTCAATAAGAATTGTTTTGTTTTTTAATTTTTTAATTTGTTTTACATGTCCAGCAATGGAATGGACAGTTTTCTCGATCACGAAAGGTGACATATCTGTAATAGGTGTTTCCCCGTTTTCCGATTCGATAATGAGAAAACGAGGAAAAGATTGATTGATTACTGATTCCTCAGTATCAGATTCAGTATCTGTTTTTTTCCGTTTATTAGTAGTTTGTGCGTTTTGTGATGCCATGATGTGGCGTTAAGAATTCATCTTCCACGCTTCTCACCCACCTCGGAGTCCAACAAGGGGACATTTGCTGTGGATATCCAACAGCAAAATGCCAAGAATACGTAGAAGGTATACTCATATAAAGCTAACGCATCAGACCCCCCATACCACCCAGCGGACATAACCCCTTAAATAAAAAGTCAAAGAGCCGCACTTATGTTCCGCTTAAAAAGTGGCACGAGTATAGCCATATAGCGTTTTGAAATACATGATTAGCCCATGCGCCACCGCCATAAAAGACCCTATCTATATAATGTTTAAAGTAGAACAATATAAAAAGTAAGTAAGATACAGTGTACTGGTACTGTCTGAATAATAAGGTCGGATCTCTTATAGCTGGCGTGACAAACCGATTGATCAGATCGGGCCAAATCTTACCGCCCGTCTAGTTGAAGTCCGGACCAAAGTGGTGTGTTGCAACGTGGAGATAACTACCAGATCTCCACGCCACTCAACCACCAGGACTCCCTTCTCCAACGACACGGGTCGCCACCCACGGTCAACAGGTGGGTAACATTTCGGGGGGGGGGGGGGGGGGGGGTTCTACCCCTCTGCTAAGTAACGAGCAGTCGGTTGATTCTTAACACCCCACCACCGACTGGGGGGATGAATTTGTTGAATTTTGAAGTGTGATTTGTTGAATTTTGAAGTGTGATTTTTCTTAAATTTATATCTAAATATACGCCAAAACGCACCAGAGACGTCCTACGTTTTCAAAATTTTCCGGGGAAACATGGCCGAACCCCACTAGAAATAGTCGGGCCTGCACATCGAAAAAGGTCGAGCTACGCCCCTGTGGATATACTTGATCACACCGATCACACTAATCAACCGGCTGCAGCGAAGTCAGATGGTTGCAGAGAAGTCAGATGGTTGCAGATGGTTGCAGAGAAGTCAGAGATGGTTGCAGAGAAGTCAGATGGTTGCAGAGAAGTCAGATGGTTGCAGAGAAGTCAGATGGTTTTTAGAGAAGTCAGATGGTTGCAGATGGTTGCAGAGAAGTCAGATGGTTGCAGAGAAGTCAGATGGTTGCAGAGAATCATCAAATGGTTGCACGTCTCACACCACAAATAATTTTCCATAGGGTCCCATTGTAATGTTTTTGTTCGTGGCATAGAGATAAAAAAGATTTTGCAACATGTATTTATGCTTAAATTCTTCATTGATCCAATATCTGCATGTTATTAACTTTTAACAAATATTTACCAGATTGAACATTTTTAATTTCATGTGTCACAACTATCAAAATTTAGACAAAAATACAACCCCGTGGAGATTAAACCCATGATGTGTTAAATGAGGCAGAATTAGCTAGAAATCTTATATCAACATGCATTTTTTTGTGATCTCTTCCTAAAATGCTGTAGATTTAGAACCTGGTAACGATAAATCAATGTATCCTGTAAAATGTAGAAAAGCGAACTTTTTTTTTTATCTACATCCTTCATCTGTAGGGCACGAGTATTCAAGGGAGATAATAGTGGTGTGAGTCCTGCAGAGAAGTCAGATGGTTGCAGAGAAGTCAGATGGGCAAAATTGTTAGAAGTTAATGGTGGGTTTAGTATTTTTGCTTTTTGTTGCGTATTTTGCTAAAAGTTTTGGAAAATGATTATGAAGATTTCAAAAGGAATGACAGAGGAAGCTTACTTTAAAAAATCGGTAATAAAACGACGTCAGTGCGTATAGCACCCTCTATAAATGTCCAAAGATTTGTAAAAGCTACGAAATTTTCAGAATAAACACAAATAACGAACTGATATTCGCAATAGTAATTTTGAACAAACTATCTCATTGAAATAATGGAAACTTGCGAGTTATAGAATTTTAAAGTCGACAGGGTAATTTTTTTTTTAGCGAACCGGAATGTCAGAGGTATTTTACAATAGACCATGGGCTACTCAACTGTTCGGTACCAACTCAGCTGCTACCATCTTTTAGATATGTCTTAGTAAAAACAGAAATAGCCAGGATAGTTTTTCTGAAACGGTAGCTTAACACATTATTTTTGGGCAAAAACATCCAAATTTAAACAAAAATCGCTAAATTCTGGAATAATTTTTTAAATATTATTATCATTGCAATATTAGGGAGCTGAAGTTTCTGAAAGTTGTCTTTTATATTTATATAATTAAAAATAATATTTGAAATGAACAAAATGTATACAGATTGCCATTTTGGGGGAAAATCAGCAAAACAAAGCATACAAATTGCTGATTTTTGGAATAATTATTTTAAAAAATATTGACACTTCCAATTAAGCAAAACAAAAGGTTTTAAAGTGTTTTCATTCATCTAAAGATGTCCTGAGATATAGGTAAAATTCTAAAGGATCAGAGATTTGGAAAAACTCGGATATTTTGGGCCAAAAGTTGCAAATTTGATCCAAAATCACTAAAAACGGGATTACTTCTAAAAATATAATTCTCATTACAATATAAGGAGATTGAAAGTCCTTAAAGTTATCTGTTCTATAAATGTTCATGAAAAAAATATTTGGAATGAATGAAATATATAAATCTTGAAATTTTAGGGGGAAATCAACACAAACTGAATTAAAGTCGCTGATTTTTGGAATAGTTATGACATTTTAAATTATGATTAAAATATAACAAAACAGAAGTCGTTATAGTATTTGCTTAAATGTAATGGTGTCATGGGCTACAGAAGAGACAGTCCTAAAGGATCAGAGATTTGAAAATGCCATTTCTTTTGGCCCAAAATATCGAAATTTAAACCAAAGCCGCTGAAAACAATGACTATTTAAAACAGTTTTATTGCAATATAAGGGAGTTGAATGTTCTTAAAATAAACATTCTATTATATTAATGTACATGGCAAACATGTTTGCAATAAACAAAGTTTGTACATCTTGACATTTTTGGAGAAAATGTACAAAAATAAAGCATAAAATGATTTTTGGATATGTATTTATAACAAAACAAAGTATTTTTTCAAAAATGTAAATAATGAAGTATTAAGGTACAGACAAAATGTTCCGAAGTAACTTGAAAACTGCAAATAACATTTACCAGTTTACGAGAATTTGAATATTTATTTTAAAAAATGATTTCTTTTGAAATGAAAGGGAGCTGAAGGTCTTTTCTAATTATGTAGATAAATAGGCACCCTTACACGTTGACTTAAATATACCAGTTTTGAATTATATCTGTCCTCTTGTTTCGATTTCGTATGATCGATAGACAGCTATCTAGCAGATATTTGACTCAAATAAGTCAATACTACCTTACTAATTAGAATCAACGAAGAATGGTATTTTTGTTTGATTGATTAACATTTAATCTTATTATTTACCTTATCATATGAGTGATGTAATTTAGATAAAAGTACACATATTCACACTGTCCACTATGATCGAGAAACGAAAAAAAGGTTTAATGCTTATGTATTTCATTGATTTGCTCAAGGGTCTTTTTAGACTTATTGCAATATTGTTATATGCACATATGTTAGGTTTATGGAGGCAAATAAAGTTTCTTCTTCTTCTTCTTCTTCTTCTTCTTCTTCTTCTTCTATGTTCGTGTAATTCTTCTTCTTCTTCTTCTTCTTCTTCTTCTTCTTCTTCTTCTTCTTCGTGTAATTGGAAAATAAATGGGCGAACAAACACACACAAAAACAAAATAGCTTAAAAAAAAGAATTGCATGAATATCATGTATTTGTTATCAATAAATTTAAGACATTTTTAAACGATTTTGATAATTAAACTCAAACTCACAAATTACATACGTAAATGCCATTGTAGTATTTCTTTTATTGAACTATTGCAAAAAAAAGTATGCCGATTAACTGTACCGAGAGAAGTGATATTTCAGTTTTGGGTTGAGAAAAATGCAATTAAGAAGTAAACGTAGTTTTAAAGAAAACTCAGCCTGGAAAATAATATAGGTCTCAACGCTACAGAAAGAGACAATCATGATATTAACATCTTTATTTCCATCTGCCGAATGTTGACGCATGTTCACATTCTGAATCTGGTATACATGCTACAACTAACTCCCCTGCATTCACACCATTTTACAATACAGGGAAGTCTATGCTTTCTGCAAATACAGTGTAAAGTAAGTTTCGCAAGATACATTCCGAAATTATAAAGGAACATAATGTTCATCTGTTATAACTGGCCTTATAACAAAGTCCAAGGTGTACCATCCCTATTCTAAAGGTATGTAAGACTTTTCGAGGTCCTTGTTTGCACGTGGTGGTATACACGCACATGTTTTACTGCTGCTGCTGCATGTATGGGGAATACTGCTCATTAAGAGCCGACCAGTTGAATCCACAACGCTATAGGATGGACATACAACAAGCCGATGTAATGAGACACTGGATTATTATTAACTGATATCCATTGATAATTATTCCAGGGTCTCATTACAACGGCTTGTTGTATGCCCATCCTACTGCGTTGTGGATTGGATTGGAAAATCTCACCATCAGTTTTTACTATGGACTGTATGTCCATTTAGACAACCTGCTGTTTAAAATAATGTTTAACTACCGTCTTTCAAAACATGTCTTTCAGGATTATCTGTCCTATTGCCTTAGCGGTATCTAGATTATACTTTTCTTTCAGCAGTCAAACTACCTTGTTAATCAGTTGTTTTCATTTAAGAACGATTTTCCTACTCCCAAGAACTGAAGGAAATACTGCTGTGCTAGTCGTTCAAACCTCCTTGCAACATTGCCTTTGTATCTACCCTGTGTTAACTTGCATCACGTGTAACACCCGTTAGCTGCTGTATATTTAAGGACTATTGATCTGCCATCTTTATATAAAAACAACCTCCAAAATGGATGGGCTAAGGTCAAGTGAAATTTTCAACCAAATGCATACTTTAGGCATGAGCAATGTCAACCATAAAGTACATGACAGTAATTCAATATTATTTACGTGAACATAATATCAGAAACAATCCGTATATGGATGGAATTATGCCCTTTCCGAAAAATATGACGCAATTTTATTCAAATTTGTGTTGTTGTTGTTTTTTAATGTCAAATAAATTGTTCCATTTATCCAGCGGGAGCAGACGAGACATCATTTCTAAATAAAATAAGCCATGTTTTCACATCATCCAAATTTCAAAGTGCACCATTGTAAAAAGGCAAAGATATTCTTTCAATGACATAATCGCAATGTTATAGTATGATGACATTGACGGACTTCCTCTGTAAAAATGTTATAACCGGCAACTATATTTGTGGATGTGTTAAACAGAACTGAATGACTATTTTGCAGAGAAACGTTGCCAAACAAAACCATTTGATCATTAGCATGTCCATATTCGAACAAAAATGGTCCAAACCAAATAACAAATATAATAAACTGTTCATCCGAACGTTTCACCATACCACATGTTTCAGTTTACAATGTAAGTGCACGCTTTTCATGTGTATTGAAGGCGCATGGGATATAAAGAATATTTTTATTTTTTTAACAGTGGTGTACTTTTACAATTATTCTATACATGTTTTCAGTGTGAAGGTGAATTTAACACTAGTATTTAATTCAATGATGGAATCAAGGGCTGATAACCCTTCTGCGACACGGACTATCACAACCTGACTTCTATGGTGATGTGATTTATAAACTTCGTAAGATTCTTGGTCATGATTAGTTTCATACTATCTTTGTTAAACTTGTTAAAAAGTTTATCAAAATAGGTTATGACCCTATCATTTTGCAACGTACTGCATGCTTGGTGGTGGACCCTTTTACAGTTTACCTCTTTAATTGTACGATGACCGGACAGGCTGTGGACCCCATGATGACGCCTACCTAAAACCCATTGGGACAGTGGCGTTTGATGTTTGTCTATGATCTTTCTTGTTGTGCCCTTAATGGCTTATTCTCTTGTTGCTTTTGCTTTTCTAGGCTATTGTTTTTTTGTATTATATTTACACGAGCATATTTGTGTTTTACTTATATTGCCTATTGATGCTGTCTTGTTGGTTAGAGATTAGATCATGGAGGGGATTTCTTTATTTACACTGTCCTGTTTTAATGGGATGACAGTAGTGTAAGTGTGAGATTTGGTGCACCCTAGAACCGGTTTAAACCCCCAGTGGCCTACTTTGCCACTGACCGTTCCAAGGCGGTAGCCCTATTGTCAATCCTTTTGTATTTGTGATGTCGTTTGCTTTTGTTATTACATTTATTATTACGTTTGCCTTCTTGTTTGTCTGTTTGCGTGTTTGTTTCTGTGTTTTGTGGTTGACTGTCCTCCTTGAATGCTACTTTCCCTGTCCGATCTTTTTATATTTGTTTCCAATTTTATACTGTCATTTTTAAGGTCTCTTCTGACCTCCTCTATCTCTTGAATTCTACCAAAATCCTCGCTTTTATCATAACTCACTACAAATATACTCATTGTTTATATATAATTTCTAAAACATAAATGAATGCCAATCCATGATTATATTTTCATCCCTTACTTATATGTTTAACTCTGTAATAGTCCCATTAGACAGAAAACGACATTCAGATGTTGCAATTGTGTTGTAATAATATCACCAAATTGTTTATTAATAACTGGAACAACTCCGATTAATGTACTTGGAGAACCGTTTAAAATAATATTTACTTGTATTTATTTGTTTCAAGTGAACATATAGTTGTTTGACTACAGCAAAATCAACCGGTCTGTCTCCAGTGTTTACCTTTAAGCCAACCAGATTCCAGGAGTCTGAGGATAGATAATGGATTGTCTGATAATTTGATTTCTATTTCTGCTTTCAGAGTTACGATTCCGTCAATATCGTTTCATATTGACAAAGTTGTACCAGCAGTTGAAAATATATTAGCTTTTTTATCAAAACTAAATAACCCTGATCCAATTTTATCCAGTTTAGAGGTTTTTCGTTTTTATAACCTCGTCCTTAATATTATACCAACCAACGCAATATGTGAAACTCCTTAACCTAACTTTAACATCCCCGTGTCGATTATCTAGATACTGTTGCAAATTAACAGGTTTATTTACTATTGAAATAAAAAGTACTGATGCTAATGCCACTGTGGCTCAGTATTTCGGCAAAGTCATCGTGAAGAAAACGACAAAAAGAATAAGTGGCAATGAGGTTATGAGTATAGAATATAGCGATATATTTTATTGTTATACTGGTATGTGAAACAGAAAGAAGAAATATGGCTTATCAAGGCGTTGATGAACCTAATATGTTGAAGCATAGAGTAGATGCGGGAGATGCTGGTGTCGAAGCCCAAGCCATTGCATCTGCGTATAGTGACAGATTCTGTATACCACTGGACATTGAACTTCTTGAAATTCATATGCCATTTTATCAAAGCGGATTAGGCGATAGGTTTGAATCAAAAATATTCAGTCATTCGATCAACTGATGACAATTCCACTTACATCATAAAGAATATTTGTCTCGAATTTGATATGGTCAGCGAACCTGAACTGGCAAGAATGATGTCATCACTATCGTGGGAAGATGGCAGTATTGTATGACAGAATTTTACGCTGTCAAAAGATTGTAAAAACAAGGCTGATACTCTTTAGAATATCGATCTAAATGTCGCCGCACGAAGTATGAAAAGTATTTTGATGTTGTTTGAAGACCCTGACCGTGACAGCTCTGAGAAGTTTTATAATCCAAAAATAGAGAAAGTAGAAATAACAATTGAAGGTCTTCCTAAACAACTGTACAGTCAAGGCTTGCAAGCGTATCAACAGTGAGAATAAATAAATTATCTCTAACCATGTACGACTGTTGGAAAATATCTATCAGACAAGTATGCTTTATGGCTCCTTTTGTGTTTGTGATGTCGTTTGCATTTTTTATTACTTTTGCCTTCCTGTTTGTCTGTTTGCGAGTTTGTTTTTGTGTTTTGTGGTTGACAGTCGTCCTTGAATGCTGCTTTCCCTGTCCGATATTGTATCTTTCTTGATCTCAGAAGCACAGATGATAATTCCTTACATGGAAGCTGTAGGAAAATCATGAATTATACAAGACGCACAGATTAATTTTGAAGATGTAAGATTCAGAGAAGTGTTATATTGATTATCCTCACTCTGCGATTATCTGCGGGCAAACTAGGTGTGGTAAAACGGAAGTTGTCCTTGACCTACTTGAAAATGAATACAGAGATGTTTTTGAAAAATATAGTTATTCAATGCCCGACTATTGAGTGGAACAAAGCGTAAAGAAATAGAAAATGGATAGGAGACGTGAGAAACCCGATGGACAAAAAAATCATGAAACGCTGAGAATCTTTTTCAAACAATATGCTGGACAACCAGCACTTTATATAATCGATGACTGCTCGGCAACCAAATCGTTGACAAAGAAAAAAATATATGTTATCGGAATTAGCTTTATCCGACAGACAAGCAGAACAATCAGTTTGGGTAATAAGCAAAAGATATTAGCGTATTGAAAGATTTGAGAGAGCAGACACAATGGTTATGTATTATTTACACTAAAGATAGAGACAGTTTTGAAGACTGTTTACGTGAAAATGATGTTATTCCCACTTCAGTGGAGAGGGTAACAGAACAAGGAAATGGTTAGCAAAAACTAAGCATTCTTAGTTAATTCTGAGGACTGACCAACATACTGGCTATTGGCTTGAAGAATAGCTTAAGCAATTATAGCAATGCTAATAGCAATGTGTAGCCATGCTAACAGCAAATTGTAGCAATGCTAATATAAATTTCAGCAATTTTGAATATATCTTTCTGTTTAATGTTTTTTCCTGTATTTTAAAGTTAAGAGACAAATAAATCATATAAAAATGAATGTGGAGGAATTGTTAGATAATCGTGTTATGCCTGAAATTAAGCCCGATAGAAAGGAAGATATAAAAAAGAAAGGTTATCTGCTATAGTTGCTGGTGGAGGAAATAAGCAATACTTAGGTGGAGATTTACACTTGTCAGGCATTGATTCGATGTCTAGCAAAGATATTAAAAAACTACTTTATTCTCTTAATTGTGTTTGTTGCTCTCAAAGGATCACCTTTAGCAGTATTTATTAACATTCACACTAGCGTTCGTTTAGTGCAGTGTGGCGGCTGTAAAAAGTCTCCCCGTGCTACGAATCAGTAGTGTTATTTTTTACTGGACCTTTGGGACCAACGAGTCCAATATAGGTGGCTTTGAAGTAGTATACCGCTTAAGCCGGTGCTAGGGGGCGTGATAAGTGTTGCTTCTTTCATTACTTCTCATGAACAGACTCAATAAAACCGAGTCTGTTGCTTTATTCTCTTAATTGTGTTTGTTGCTCTCAAAGGATCACCTTTAGCAGTATTTATTAACATTCACACTAGCGTTCGTTTAGTGCAGTGTGGCGGCTGTAAAACGTCTCCCCGTGCTACGAATCAGTAGTGTTATTTTTTACTGGTCCTTTGGGACCAACGAGTCCAATATAGGTGGCTTTGAAGTAGAATACCGCTTAAGCCGGTGCTAGGGGGCGTGATAAGTGTTGCTTCTTTCATTACTTCTCATGAACAGACTCAATAAAACCGAGTCTGTTGCTTTATTCTCTTAATTGTGTTTGTTGCTCTCAAAGGATCACCTTTAGCAGTATTTATTAACATTCACACTAGTGTTCGTTTAGTGCAGTGTGGCGGCTGTAAAAAGTCTCCCCGTGCTGCGAATCTGTAGTGTTATTTTTTACTGGTCCTTTGGGACCAACGAGTCCAATATAGGTGGCTTTGAAGTAGAATACCGCTTAAGCCGGTGCTATGGGGCGTGATAAGTGTTGCTTCTTTCATTACTTCTCATGAACAGACTCAATAAAAAGAAATATAAAAAGATCGGACAGGAAAAGTAGCATTCAAGGAGGACAGTCAACCACAAAACACAGAAACAAACACGCAAACAGACAAACACGAAGGCAAAAGCAATAATAAATGCAAACGACATCACAAACACAAAAGGGTTGACAATATGGCTACCGCCTTGGAACGGTCAGTGGCAAATTAGGGCACTGTGGGTTTAAACCGGTTCTAGGGTGCACCAAACCTCAAACTTACCCTACTGTCATCCCATTAAAACAGGACAGTGTAAATAAAGAAATCCCCGCCATGATCTAACCGAGTCTGCTGCTTTATTCTCTTAATTATGTTTGTTGCTCTCAAAGGATCACCTTTATCAGTATTTATTGTATATATGAAGCAAGATTAGATGCTTCTATGACCCAAACATTAGGCAATTCTAAGTTATATGCTATGACTGTATCAAGATTATTTTCCCCAATAGCAGATACACCGAAGGTAATAGAAGAGCTGGAAGAAGATCCATTTATCAATAACGCTTTAACTTCTGCTTGTTGTGACTTATACTATAAATACGATATGTAGTTAGCTCCGCGTACAGCAATACTTACCACTGTTACACATATATATTTTAGAAATAAAAATATAGATAATACAAATGGAGGACACAGAGAATCATCCGAAAGTGGAGAAGGAGGAACCACCAGTTAGATTAACCAAGAATCCCAAAAAAGTAGGAACTGGAAAAAAGGAGCATTAGCGAGGGCGATGAAAGCGAAAAAGCAATCTGAAGAACCAGAGGGAAAGATTACACTAACTTACTTCATTTAGGAGTTTATTGCTTGGAATTGTTGTTTTGTGAATAGATGAAGGGTCATAGTGTTATTCAGCCACCACAGCCAAAGGTTGTAAATTATACTTCTGAATAAGACCCATTTCTGATGAGATAATTGAGAATAAGATCCATTTCTGATGAGATAATTGAGAAAAAGACCCATTTCTGATGAGATAATTGAGAATAAGATCCATTTCTGATGAGATAATTGAGAATAAGACCAATTTCTGATGAGATAATGGAGAATAAGATCCATTTCTGATGAGATAATTGAGAATAAGACCAATTTCTGATGAGATAATGGAGAATAAGATCCATTTCTGATGAGATAATAGAGAATAAGACCCATTTCTGATGGGAAATTAAAATTACAATATTCTAATAGAAACAAATGGCTACTCCAATCGATGGAAAACAAATTTTGAATATGATTTATCACGCGGGGGTAGAGAGTTTGCATACTATTGGCTACTCTCAACTCACAAAAAACCCCTGCTCAAACAATAAAGGTAGATTTTGCCATGGAAGATGTGGGAATGCTTACTTTAGCTATTATGATGGTGATGGCTACAAGAGATATGCTTATAAAAAGCAATATTATACCAACAGATATTATGAAATAATCCATACAAGTTTTTACAAGTTTTTCTGAAAGTTTGGAATATATCGGCCGGTAGAGTGATGTCTGTTTTCAAATATTAATCGTAATAATCCTCGGGTGTTTTGCAGTTGAATTATTTCCATATTTTCTGTGTATGTTCGTACACTTGTGTACTTATACTCTCACCTGTCATTTCTCTATTGGGGGTAAGTGCGTCTCTTGGAATTTGTCAAAGCTGTCCATGTACTCGTAGGGATAGACACCCTATTAAATCTGTCTGGGCTCCAAATTCTGGACGTGGAATAATGGCAGTTAAATAGCATGTCCACCGCTATATGCATGCCATCTTCGAAATGGTAAAAATGCTGTACTATTGATTTTATGAATACTGAGTTCTGCTCAACCCGGGGCTAGGGGGCGTGAACGGTAGCAAACATATTTCACTACCGTTCATGAACAGGCTCAATCAAACTGAAATATTTCGTATTGATCGTGCTCGGCCGTTTCCAAAGGTCCACTCTCGTACTCCTTTTCTAATAATTTTAATTTTTTTGATTCTACAAATTTCTCCAAGAGATTGAAACTTATGTATTTTTCTGTGTTGTTGGGAATACACGTAATATTCCCGACACTTTTGCTGTTTTTGCGTTATCAGATGGCTGTCATAGCCCTTGAGATTATGGAAAATTATAGGAATTGGTGTTACATAGGGCTTTATTCTTAATTTTAGATTGATTGGTATAAGCCGCGCCTCTACACTCTCCCGTTATGTGGCAATGGTCTCTTACTCTACCTTCTCCTAGTTCCTTCTCGCAAATCCAACAATATTTCGCTTCTTTAAAGTCTCTCTTGTTTTCTTCGGTCATCACTAATTGTTTTTGACTTTCAAAGATTTTATTAATCTTATACTGCTCTCGTTTTAGGCTCTTTATGAATTTCTCGATGGCATCCAAAACCACACCCGTCGTGCTTGTTACGGATTTCACTCCAATCTCCCTTTTTTGTTACTTGGGGTTTGATTATACTCTCAAAATCAGCATATATGACATATGGAACTGGCATTTGTTTGTGATAATTTATGAATTGAATACGATTTTTTTGCCTTTCTCAGGCATTTCAATTCCCACTGCGTTGCCGTTGATCCCTTCACAATCTATTTTATGCTTAATAAGCAAAGCCGTAGAGGCATCTATCACAGAAATGTGTCTGGTTGTCATGCTTATTTTGATCGGCGAGTAATCTATTTATATTCTTTATCCAACAATAGTGGTATTTGTGTAATTCTTTATCATATAATAACTGTAAATAAATCCTTTCTATTTCTTTTGTTTGGCTCGAAACCTGATAAGGTACTGTGTCTTTTTAATATCCATAAACTATGGCGAGATATTTAGTTTTTCGACTTTGTGTATTTGCGGGGGTGGGAAAATCAATTTCAGTAAGGTCAAGTCCATCATCCTCGGGATAACTTGAAGTTCTATATGAATGGTCTAAAGTAGGAAATAAATCAGATCTCAAAACCATCTCAAACATTCGTCGTCTTGTTTTTTCACATTGATAATTGCTTTTTTACTCGCTAACACTTTACGAGGTACATAAGAAGAGCCCTTTAGTGGTTCATACTTCGCTATATTCAAATACAACATTTCGCATTTACCAATCTCCCATCCAGAGCTTTCTTTTGAAAATTTCTCAATAGCATTCTCTATATGAGATAAAGATTTCTTATAGTCATCATCAATAGACTGAGGGGAGAGAGCGGCGTGTTGATAACTGTAGAATCTCCTCAGTAGCTTTGATTTCGTCCCCAATCTTTTTTTTAATTCTATTTTAGAGAAATTTGAAATTTTACCCCATTTAAATCTTTATATATTATATTATTTGGCCTTAAATTACTGTATATAAATGTAAGTGACTTGGCAAATTCTACAACAAGACAAGGTCATTATTAATCTTACTTATCAAAACTGAGCGTTGATCTTTTATCAGTTTCAGAGGGTCTTTGTATTATTATGCCAGTATTTCGTAAGACTTTAAATGCCCACATTGTGTCTCATCCGTTAATTTTAGTTCATCCTTTTGCTTATCTCTTTTCTTCTTCTTCTTTCTACGCCGTCATTCTCTCAGACTTTCCAGAGCTTTAGAAGGCGGCTGGAGAGTTTCCAACGCTTTGGATAGTGCCTCATCGCTCAGTACCTTGAGTATGAAGGTTCCTAAAAATAGGTTCGCATGAACCCTGTAAATATTTGCCTACTAAACATTCAGACTATTGCAAATTTCATAAATATAACTTAAAGTGTGGTAAAAGTAAAGCAAACACTTGCGAAAAATGTGGTAAAGGCACAACAGCTAAATGTCAAATTTGCGTTAGATGTGGGGCATCAAAAGTGCGGTTGTTAGGCCAAATAGAATTATACCTGTGTTTACTGTAGCATTGCTGACAAAAATAGGGTAGATAGGTAGGCATTCTTTTTTTTTCTTTTTTTTTTTTGGCGAAGTTACATTCAAGGTGGCGATGAGCTTTGATGAATGGGAAAATATGTTATTTTAAAAACTACAATAGATAACAATATGAAATTGTGTATGTTTTATTGTTTTCCAAAAGGCCTGGCAACAACTGGCTCTTTTCCCAAACGCTTGCAATTATTGCAAAGGGGTAAAACAGTTTTAATTTTTTTCCACAAGTCCGGAAGAGAGAGTCAGCACCAACAGCAGGACAAAGAGCACATGCGTTGGCTGGGATCAGTCTAGCTCCATACAGTGTGATCTCCAGTGGGGCCTGACATGTTATGGGTGATTTGACTTCCATGCTCTTCCTGAATGTATGACCGTCAGGAAGGATGAAGGACCCATAGGTGTAGTCAAATTCTGTGGTTGAATAACCAAGAGCAGTTCTTGCCTCCCAGACAGCTGAAAAAATATTCAAAGTTATAATGTCAAATGTTAATTGACCTTTTGAATAGTTTTGAATACCAAGGACAGTAGTCTGAAATCGACAAAAGTCAGAGATATTTTTTAAACTTTTACACTATCTGAATTGTCATACCAAATGGCATTTCTTGTCAATACACCATATTAAATAGATCAAATGTTTAGAACATTCAATAGACATAAATAAAATATGCATTTTAGGTACAATTAGGACGATAAATATGCCAGTTTATGTCGATTTTCATGCCAAAATAGATTTTTAAGCAAATTCTTCAAAATTGGTGGTACCATACATGATTATAGTAGCGAATACTAGTTTGATAATGCCAAAAATACCGCTAAAATCAAAATTGATACTAGCTGAACGATACCAAGTCGAGTTTGAATGATAAGGAATAATATTTCACCTTTTACACAAATCTTCATTTTTCACACTATCCTATTTTAGTGGGGTATGGGAAAGATTTAGTGGTTTCATGCCTACCAAACCTGTTGCCATGCAGATTTAATTCATGAAAACATGTTGCAAACATGCAACCCCACATGCTGATACCAAAAATACATAGTTCAATTCAAACCCTTCACTAACGTCATTTTAAACACGAAAAAAAAAGGAAACTCAAAATTACGGCTTCCATAGACAAAACTGGACTTAAAACGCTCAAAACTATGTAATTAACAATGGAAAACTTATTTCTGAGCTTATTTTACCAATTTTTATCGGAAAAGTGTCCCTAGGTACGAATCTGAGCGAGTCCTAATTACTGCACGTATCTCTTATAGGTGTGAAACCACTAATTATTTCCCCCATAGACACCAATGTTAAAGTGTCACATAGTAATAGAATTATACTGAAGCCAAAGACCATATATAGAATCCCGCAGATTGAGGCATATTTTACTTCACTGGTTCAACAATTCCCCCAGGCAATAACAGCATGGCATAACCGAACCAGACAAAATTGTGTTTCGCACATCAACATATGCTGTCAATCATGTATACCAAATTTCGAACCAATATCTCGAAAACTGTTGATGAAGTTTGCTCCACAACATGGCTTGAAAGGAAAGTGTCTTCAGCTAAGTCCAAGGGCAATAACTCTGCAAGGCATTAACTGAGTCGCACTAAATTTATGTCACGCACATCTCCACTTTATGTTGATCATGTATACCACGATATATCGAAAACTGTTGAAGTAGTTCGCTCAAGTTATGTTGAAGTAGTTCGCTCAAGTTATACTAAATACTGTGTTTTGACACATTTACACTTGATGATGACCATGCATATCAAGTTTCAAGTTAATATCTTTAGAAATGCAAAAGTTCGCTCCAAAAAAATTGCTGCGACAGATATACCGACCAACTTATCGACCGACTAATCCACTGACCAACAGACCGCCCGGCATGGTGACTCCATTATACCCACTCCCAAACTTCGTTTGTGGGTGTATAATAGCAAGTGTTTCTGCGTTTTGTTCTAGGAAAGGTCAGTTTACCCGAATTCATCAATTACATTTCTAGACGCAAGTCTTATTTAATTGTAATTTCGATAGCTCCTTTGAACGGATATTTAATCCTTTTGATTCACTACCTCGATTAATTAACTTCATCTCAGTTTTCACCAAACTGACGCATAAGTATATTGCAATACATGCTTGTTTTATTTAGCAATTTGTTCTCGTTCTATCGATTTGCTCTTAATAGTTTAAATTATTTAAGATATTATAGTTTGTAACATCTAGGACAATATTAGGCGGACTCGAAGACCTCATGTAGCATCGCAGTATGCCATGTGGAAAAATACTCCAGAAAAAACGCCACATGGCATAGTGCGTATCTAACTAAACAAACAACATTTACGAACACAATAATTCTGGATAAATCAAACAAAACAATTAAATTACTTTTTATTAATTCTACTATTGCAAGTTCTGCAATTTGACATAGTTTTGCATAAGTTTCAGATTCCCACCCCTTTCGCAACCATCATATGTTTGCTACTGCTACTTCTACTGCTGGCAATAGTTAGCAGTAGCAGTGGCAGTAGCAGTAGCAGTAGCAGGAACAGTAACAGGAGCAGTAGCAGTAGCAGTAGCAGTAGCAGCGGCAGTGGCAGTGGCAGTAGCAGTAGCAGTAGCAGTAGCAATGGCAGTGGCAGTAGCAGTAGAATTAACAGTAGCAGTGGCAGTGGCAGTGGCAGTAGCAATGGCAGTAGCCGTAGCAGTGGCAGTGTCAGTGGCAGTAGCAGTAGCAGCGGCAGTGGCAGTAGCAGTGGCAGTAGCAGTGGCAGTGGCAGTGGCAGTGGCAGTGGCAGAATCAATAGCAGTGACAGTAGCAGTAGCAGTGGCAGTAGCAGTAGCAATGGCAGTAGCAGTGGCAATGGCAGTGGCAGCAGCAGTAGCATTGGCAGTGGCAGTGACAGTGACAGTAGCAGTAGCAGTAGCAGTAGCAGTAGCAGTAGCAATGGCAATGGCAATGGCAGTAGCAGTAGCAGTAGCAGTAGCAGTAGTAGCAGTAGCAGTAGCAGTAGCAGTAGCAGTAGCAATGGCAGTAGCAGTAGCAGTAGCACTGCCAACTTCCCGTTCATTCATAGTATAATTACTTTACTTTCGTATATGTCTTTTGAACCTATATGTATAACTGAAATTCAAATAGAAATTTTAAATAGAAACAGTTGTTAAATACTTAACTACACGAAGGCCTATTCCTATCGTATTTATTAAGGAATACGACCGACAAAAGAGTCGTACATAATTGAAATACGTCGTCAAAGGCATGTGTAATGGCATTCAAGAATTACAATTTTTGCTTCGATACAGGGGAAATACAATTGGTATGTAATGCACTTTTCCTTCAATACTATGTTCGTATTCTTCTGATAGTTCATGCATACCGTTTCCATCTACACGTATTTTATGTTATTCCTTGCCTGAGGTAATCTGTGTGCATAAATATATATGCAGATATTCCATTCCACATGTACTTGTTCGAACTGTGTACAAAACATTCTGATTGTTTTAACAGTATTTCACAGTTGTACTTTGTGATATACAGGAATAAATACTGAAAAGGGGATCCCTTGGAAGCAACAAACACAAACAAGAGATAAGAGTAGCAGACTCGGTTTTATTGAGTATGTTCATGAGAGGTAATGTTGCGTGAAACACACTCATGCCTCCTAGCACCGGCGTAAGCGATATTCTACTTTAAAGCCACACAGAGTGGGCTTGATGCTCCCAAAGGATCAGTAAGTAATAACACTACTGATTGGTAGTAGGGGCAACATTAACGGCCGCCACACATCACAAAACAAACGCTAACTTGAATGTCAATAAATACTGAAAAGGAGATCCCTTGGCAGCAACAAGCACAAACAAGGGATAAAAGTAGCAGACTTGGTTTTATTGAGTCTGTTCATGAGAGGTAATTGTTGTGTGCAACACCACCCACGCCTCCCAGCACCGGCTTTGTAGTCAGGGCAACTTGTTACGGCCGCCACACAACACTAAACAAACGCTAGTGAACTGAAATATTAATTAAGAAAAATCCTCTTCTGTGAAACCACAAGGTGAAGAACTCTCATATATTGCATGTAGCATCAGCGTATGGTCCTCTACCAAGTTTTTTCCTCCCCGTGTGGTTGCCGGGGTAGAATACAACCACTGCAAACACACCGTCACATGCAGAGGGGTAAGACTCCCCCGCCTCCCCCCCGCCCCACATTCATATTCATTTTGTCATTTTTTGTTCATGCTCATGAAAGGTCTTCATCATGACCCCTGCATTGTCATGACCCCTGCATTGTTTCAGGTGCCATCTCGCTCACATCACTAAGAGCAGTGGCAGAAACACAATAAACGCGGCTCCAGCTTAAATGGAGTGTCTACAATAGAATTTTCAGCAACTCCGCAGTTCAGGTTGAGAAGACCCTAGGCCCATTCTTCATATTTTATCTCGATGTACATGGCGGATGAGCCTGGCATGTTCATGCCTATTAGGAGCCATATAACCTTTCATGTGTTGGTGCGCCTTAAAACCCCAATTCAATTCTACCAAGTTTAGTGTAATGACGATCCCAGGGTGAAATATGACCCGACCCGGGGTCACAGTTTTACATGGAGATATATAAGAACATATTTTTAAAAGTATCTACTTCTCTGAAACCACAAGGTATAGTGCTCTCATATATTGCATTTAGCATCAGCTTATGAGCCTCTACTAAGTTTATTCAAAATGATTACCCTGTGGTGAAATCTGGCCGCGAATCTAAATACACATGCTTAGACACATATATCATCAAACAAATCAGAATCTATATCTATAGCCGTTTTATCCGAATAACAAGGTTAGCCTATTAAAATAGCCATTGATACATTTGCTATTATCCTAGCTGACAAGGCCCAATGGAAGTCGAGAGTGAGATGGGGCCCAAGGGGAGATTGTTCCTTGGTTAAGGGTCAGTGGGTTGAAGTCAACTGAAGACCGAGTCGGTCTGCATTTGAGTTTCATAAATTTTCGCTAAGAAGTATATTTGTAATACAGTTTATATGATCATACATTTTAAATATTGTTTGGGGCGCTTGTTTCAGCCAAAAGATTTTCTACAGTTGCTTGAGCAATTTAAATAATACGTACATCAATTTTATAGAAGTATAACTGGTATTTTTAGTGTTAAATAAAAATATCTTAGTTTTGAAAATCGGTTGAGAAATAAATATTTTACAGCCCAAATGATTTACCAAACGACTGAATCATAATGTAATATAACTAATTACCGACCAAATGACTGAATCATACTGTGATATAACTAATTACGGACCAAATGACTGAATCATACTGTGATATAACTAATTACGGACCAAACTACTTAATCATACACATTAGTAAAGGTAGAATACTAAAAGCCAACAATTTCTTTTTATTTTTGAAATTACTCAACAAGAGTTCTGCTTTCTGGCTGAGTCACTGTTTTAAAATTTCGTTCAAATATAGAAACATTTAAATTCACACAAAAATATCAGTCTAGCTATGAAGGAAAATTCACTTTATCAAATTGTATATTAAAATATATTGCATTTAAGGGCATTAATGTATTATATTCGACTTATCACAATTAATAGTTATCTTAATTCTATTACACCATATATATTTATAAGCTTGAAATTGTTAAATATTAGCGTCTGATTTATTAATCTAGTACCATTTTGACCTTAAAACTGCCTGCATATAATTAAGTAAAAATGTGAGTTTTCGTTTTTTCTTATTATTCTTCCATATGTTTAACTTTAATATTGGTGCAATATAATCAACAGTAAAGTAATATTCAAAAGCAATTTCCTATTCATTTCTTATAATTAATAGTATGCAAGTTATGTAGAAAAACTAACGGGACACCGACATTTAAAAAAATATATATAAAAAAATCGAGATTGCTATGTTTTCATTTAATGTATAAAGCATAAATTGGAGATCTTCTGATTTTCCACCAACCAAAACAAAAATATCTGCGTATAATAGAATACATACACCATCGTTATCAATAGTAATACGGATGGCAGGAAGTATACAATACTGATTTTACCCAGGGAAAATGGGGTGGGGTGTCTCTAGTACAAAGCATATGATTCAAACAAACAAACGAACAAATCACCAATATTAAGATGTCACGTGTCATTGACCTATGTAAACAAGTTGTTTTCCTAACAATTTCAGATTACAATAAATGTTAAGCCGTACTATTTCACTCCAATCATCTTCTGTGCTACTAGACACCAACCTTCAATCATTATTCTTTGAAGTGTTATTGTTGAACATCAGACACAGAAACATGAACAGTGTAAACATCAACATAATACTCTTACACATAACGGCTGATGGCACGTAACTTCCACCACGACGTGACTCGCGCAACATATTAACTATGCCATTCTAAAAGAATTATAAGAGAATATATGAAAATAAATTCATTTACAACAATAACATAATATGACAAATTGCAAAGTGATTGGTTCTGTACTATTTCACCAGCCGTGTCATCAGACTCGCAAATAGCTGCAGCAATAACCAAAAATAACCAATCACGAAGGTTTTATTAATATCACAATATATATATTTAGTGTCTTTTTTGTGCGTTCATTGGGGGTATGAACTGTTAGTTGTCGAAGTACATAGCGTACATAATGCCCTTAGCGTACATAATGCCCTATACTCTGTGTGCTTCGACAACTAACAGTTCATACCCCAATGAACGCACAAAAAAAGAAACTAAACCCTTAAATCATAGAATAAAAGTTTCAGCCTCTACAAACATTATAATTATATAATATGCTAAAAGCTAAAAGCTGAATTGTTATTCGCCCATGATACACGTATTAGTTTACAGTCTGCATAGACAGGCTATGCATTTTGTATATAAGCACCTCGGGACAATTTAGTCCACCTTACAAACGCAAGATAAATAAAGCTAAAAAAGCATTTATCACATCAGGTTAGACCAGGAATGAACTGAATAACAGCAATTGCAGAAAGTACAAGTTACATTCAAATTAAATATACACTCAGTTAAAATATTAATATTTATATATATACAAATTTCTAGATTGTAAAATATTAAAACAGGTTTTGGCACAAACTCTGATAATTTCCTGATTGGAAAATAAAAACTTCATCTTGTCTTAATCACTAAAATTATACTGTATTAAAAAAAATCAACAGAGACTGTAAGAGCTTTTTAAATAATGCAGCTCTATGTTCATTATACATATTGCACTTCAGATCACATGCATGTCGTCTTCTACATCTTAAATGTCGAGATCCTATGCACCAGGCAGTGCACAAAAGAAGAAATTTCAGTAAAACGGGAAGTGTAGCATTCATAATTTTGATAGAGCATCATCA
Organism: Cyrtodaria siliqua; assembly: GCA_037043455.1. Lineage (NCBI taxonomy): Eukaryota > Metazoa > Mollusca > Bivalvia > Adapedonta > Hiatellidae > Cyrtodaria > Cyrtodaria siliqua. Next base: position 170,941 of record JAWPHD010003613.1, on the reverse strand, counting down.
AAAACAACTGACCAACCAGTGACCAGAAATGAGACATACCAATACATTCTGGTAGGTGATAAACTCGGTCTTTATCCTTGATGTTCAACCAAGTTTACTGTTAAAATTAACGTCTCTACAGTGTGATTCTTTTAAAACCCTGCACATTTCGTGCACATTCTTGAAAATTGATTCAATATATGTAACTTTCAAAATCAAATCTTGAAAATGATAGTCGTTTTACTCTGCCAAAGATTTTTATTTAACTATAGAACCTAAAGATAAAAACCGAGTAACACAAATTTCATCACCTACTGAAAATAATATAAAATCTCAACATCTTTGCAATGGAAAATTATGAATTCATAGAAAGCAGTCAACCAAAACACGCATTCAAAACAATCATAGAAGACAGGTATGCGACACCACCAACACAAAGGGGTAGCTAATAGGGGACTTAATTGGTTTAAACACTATTGTATTCACAGTCTGTACAGTTTGCATATACACTTCTCAAAACTGCTAACTACACCGCTCACGTTTTATACACTTTTCAAAACAGCCAACTACACCGATTTAAAATATGAATAATTTTGTTAATATCATTATTTCATAGTTGTTTGTAATTAAATAAACAAATAACACAAATCTGCACTATATGAGACAAATTTTTATTTTATTGAAAAACATTCAACCCATCGATATATATAACCCAAAACGTGAGCGGTGTAGTTAGCAGTTTTGAGAAGTGTATACTCACCACAAAAATGTACCCCTTCTTTGCTGGTGTTACCATAGGCTTTGAGGGCACAGTACAACTTGAACAGCGCTTTAATTAAAAAGTGAACTAGTCTAAACAATTTGACTAATATAAACACATATTTTGCATCGTTAAAAGGTTATTGTTTTACTTGCTCAAATGGCGTTTTCCTAGATCAGTCAATTGAAGTGTAGCATGCGGTAAAATTTCCGAGATCTTTACGTCCGGGATTTTTTACGGAGCAATTGAAACTGAATGAAACCGCAAGTTTTGGAATGGAATAAGTGCAAATCTGTATTTTCATGGAATAATACCAATAAATCCACGAATATATAACGAGAAAGTTTAATGTTGAATGGTTTTATTTACAATGCGTTATTCCCATATTCCTGATCGTTGTCAGTGTTGTCTGCATCCGAGTTAAAGTTGAAACTCGCAAATTACTTACATAATGAATTGAAACTTCACTCACGCATTTGATATCGTTAGAAAACACCTAAAATCCAGTTTCTAAAACTCTTGATTTTATTTTAACAAAAGTATGACCCCTTTTATACTTCGAAAACTTGGTTAAAGTTTGTACATTGTATGTCAGATTGGTTTAAGTTCGTAATCTTGTTTTTTTTTGCATGTAATCTTGCATCTCACAAACTAATTTACATAATGGATTGAAACTTCACATGTGCATTCTGCATCATAAGACAACTCCACAGAGCCAGGTTCTGAACTCTTGCTTTTTTTAAACAAAAGTATGACCCCTTTTATACTTCGAAAACTTGGTTAAAGTCTGTACATTGTATGTCAGCTTGGTTTAAGTTCGTAATCTTGTTTTTTTGCATGTAATCTTGCATCTCACAAACTAATTGACATAATGGATTGAAACTTCACATATGCATTCTGCATCATAAGACAACTCCACAGAGCCAGGTTCTGTAACTCTTGCTTTTTTTAAACAGAAGTATGGTCCCTTTTATACTTCGTAAACTTGGGTAAGGATTGTACATTGTATGTAATTGGTTTAATTGTGTATACATCTAAGCTTGGTTAAAGTTATTATTTACATACAGATTCTGTAACTCTTGCTTTTATTTTATCAAAATAACGGCCTCTTTAATACTAAGAAAAACTTGGTTAACCTAGGTCAAAGTTTGTATATTAGCGTGGAACTCGCAATCTACATAATGGATTGAAACTGCACGCCTGCATTATTCATTATAAGACCACAACAAAGAGCCACGTTACAAGTGTTTTCTTTTATTTTAACAAAATTAAAGCCTAGTTTCACCTTGTCCAGTCACTTTAAACATTTGTATCGATTTTCATTTGAAGGATTTTATCAATAAAACCTTGGCCAGGTTTCAAAATAAACAATATTGACGCATTCATTGTATATTTATTGCTTTTGATAATTTATAATAATAACATTTATTTCAGCTTGATAACTTTCATAATTTCAATAATTATTTCAAAGTACAACAAAAACAATTGTTTGCATTCCTATCAGTTCACAGGCCAACAGTCATGTATATTTACTTATCGGCAGCTTTGTTATGCTGCTTGCGTAAAACTTTGCTTGTATTCCTTTAAACAGTTTCAAATTTTGCCAACCAATACTCTTTTATGGATGCTATGGAAACCTTAAAGGGAGATAATTTGATTTTTTTTGATAAATAAGAACTGCTACCTACACAATCGGTGTTGTGTTTTTCTGTCATTTTTTTCGAAAGCAAAGTATAGAGAATATTATCTTGGACAAATTGAGGTAATATTTGTAGCTTTTACCAGTTTTGCATGGTTTAAGAAAAAGAGGGATATCCCATGTGTATTGAACTTTTCAAAAAATCTTTTGTTTGGACTATATAGTGGTGGTCGATCTAATTATTCTATATATATCATTTATTTGTTCCTGTTTTGCTGTCTATATATAAATAAGGGAAAGAAAAAGGGGTACTTTTTATTTTTGCTCAGTATACATAGTCGTACACAAATAATAATAACCATGGATTAAATTAGTATGCAGAAGAATATATATGTACCCTTGATCGTGGTAGTAACAGTTTATAATATCGGCGATAGTATACATGAATTCAAATGGCTGTAAATGGTTAAGTTTAAAGAGAATGTATGTATGCATACAGCCAAACTATCGTTATTATTGAGAATTTAAAAACTTGGTCGAAGGTGAAATAATTATCAACTGAATCGGATAATAATTGAATTGAATTGGATTTTATAGTCGCACCAACAGCTAAGGTCATATGGCGACTTTCCAGCTTCCATTGGTGGAGGAAGACCCCAGGTGCCCCTCCGGGCAATTTTCGTGCACGGGCGGGCACCTGGGTAGAACCACCGACGTTCCGCAAGCCAGCTGGATAGCTTCCTCACATAAAGATTCCTAGGCCCCTGAGGGATCGAACCTACAGCGATGAGGGGCAAGTGATTTCAAGTCAGAGACGTTAGAATCGGATAATAAACAAAGAATATACGATCATTTGAAGGATCTTTTGAAACGGATATGGACGCCGCCATTTTTTGAACTATAACATCACAGCTCTAAATTACCAAATATGGAATTTTTATAAATATGTTAACTGATTTATAGAGGGAAAATCACAGCAAAGGTATGATAAATAAGTATACTAAAGCGTTATAATGCATTATATGGCCAGTAAAGGATTTTGCATTCATGTACAGTGATTTTCTTTGCTTTAAATGCTATTTATGCCACGCATGGTAATTATGACGTCATATTTCTCAAAATGGCGGCTCACATATACGTTTAAGAGCAACCTTCAAATAATCATATCGTTTTTGTTTAGTATTATAGTTCGGTAATTCTTACACCTTTTCCAAGTTTTTCACAACTCTCAATAATAAAAGTATATCTGGGTTGAAAATGGAGGGCCCTGGGTATATGCAGCCGTGACATATATATTTAATTTCTTTATTGCTGTCAATTGTATATGTAGTTGTTGTAACCTCGCGGGTGTCGTGAACCATTGGAATTATCTAAATAAACGTATTGGGTAAATATAAAGAACAACAACAGAAACATTGAAAGCCACAAAGTAAATACTCCGGGACTTGGCAGAAGCCAGAGTAGCAAGAGAATAAACCGTTAAGGGCACGACAAGACCACATTGAAGACAAACATTAAACGTTACCATCCCTTCCAGGATTTAGGTAGACGTCATCATACGGTCCACACTCTGTCGGGGCGAACTGTAATTGTGTCAACCACTAAACATGCAGTGCTTTGCAAAATCATAGGATCAATAACGTCTTTTGATAAGCTTGTTAACAAGCTTAAAAACCAATGTATGAAGTTTGTAAATTATGTCACCGTAGTCATTTTGTGATAGTCTGTGACGCAGAAGAGCTTTTACATTTGCTTTTATAGAAATTACTCGGAGAACATCCCAGTCTTAGTAATGATAATTAACATCCCAGTCTAAGTAATGATAATTAACATCCCAGTCTCAGTAATGATAATTAGAACATCCCAGTCTAAGTAATGATAATTAGAACATCCCAGTCTTAGTAATGATAATTAACATCCCAGTCTTAGTAATGATAATTAGAACATCCCAGTCTTAGTAATGATAATTAACATCCCAGTCGTAGTAATGATAATTAACATCCCAGTCTTAGTAATGATAATTAACATCCCAGTCTAAGTAATGATAATTAGAACATCCCAGTCGTAGTAATGATAATTAACATCCCAGTCTAAGTAATGATAATTAGAACATCCCAGTCTTAGTAATGATAATTAACATCCCAGTCTCAGTAATGATAATTAGAACATCCCAGTCTAAGTAATGATAATTAGAACATCCCAGTCTTAGTAATGATAATTAACATCCCAGTCTTAGTAATGATAATTAACATCCCAGTCTTAGTAATGATAATTAGAACATCCCAGTCTTAGTAATGATAATTAACATCCCAGTCGTAGTAATGATAATTAACATCCCAGTCTTAGTAATGATAATTAACATCCCAGTCTAAGTAATGATAATTAGAACATCCCAGTCGTAGTAATAATAATTAACATCCCAGTCTTAGTAATGATAATTAACATCCCAGTCTTAGTAATGATAATTAACATCCCAGTCTAAGTAATGATAATTAGAACATCCCAGTCGTAGTAATGATAATTAACATCCCAGTCTAAGTAATGATAATTAGAACATCCCAGTCTTAGTAATGATAATTAACATCCCAGTCTCAGTAATGATAATTAGAACATCCCAGTCTAAGTAATGATAATTAGAACATCCCAGTCTTAGTAATGATAATTAACATCCCAGTCTTAGTAATGATAATTAGAACATCCCAGTCTTAGTAATGATAATTAACATCCCAGTCGTAGTAATGATAATTAACATCCCAGACTTAGTAATGATAATTAACATCCTAGTCTTAGTAATGATAATTAACATCCCAGTCTAAGTAATGATAATTAGAACATCCCAGTCGTAGTAATAATAATTAACATCCCAGTCTTAGTAATGATAATTAACATCCCAGTCTTAGTAATGATAATTAACATCCCAGTCTAAGTAATGATAATTAGAACATCCCAGTCGTAGTAATAATAATTAACATCCCAGTCTTAGTAATGATAATTAACATCCCAGTCTAAGTAATGATAATTAGAACATCCCAGTCGTAGTAATAATAATTAACATCCCAGTCTTAGTAATGATAATTAACATCCCAGTCTTAGTAATGATAATTAACATCCCAGTCTAAGTAATGATAATTAGAACATCCCAGTCGTAGTAATAATAATTAACATCCCAGTCTTAGTAATTATAATTAACATCCCAGTCTTAGTAATGATAATTAACATCCCAGTCTTAGTAATGATAATTAACATCCCAGTCTAAGTAATGATAATTAGAACATCCCAGTCGTAGTAATAATAATTAACATCCCAGTCTCAGTAATTATAATTAACATCCCAGTCTTAGTAATGATAATTAACATCCCAGTCTAAGTAATGATAATTAGAACATCCCAGTCGTAGTAATGATAATTAACATGCCAGTCTTAGTAATGATAATTAACATCCCAGTCTCAGTAATGATAATTAGAACATCCCAGTCTTAGTAATGATAATTAACATGCCAGTCTTAGTAATGATAATTAACATCCCAGTCTCAGTAATGATAATTAACATTAACATCCCAGTCTCAGTAATTATAATTAACATCCCAGTCTTAGTAATGATAATTAACATCCCAGTCTCAGTAATGATAATTAACATTAACATCCCAGTCTCAGTAATTATAATTAACATCCCAGTCTTAGTAATGATAATTAGAACATCCCAGTCTTAGTAATGATAATTAACATGCCAGTCTTAGTAATGATAATTAACATCCCAGTCTCAGTAATGATAATTAACATTAACATCCCAGTCTCAGTAATTATAATTAACATCCCAGTCTTAGTAATGATAATTAGAACATCCCAGTCTTAGTAATGATAATTAACATGCCAGTCTTAGTAATGATAATTAACATCCCAGTCTCAGTAATGATAATTAACATTAACATCCCAGTCTTAGTAATGATAATTAACATCCCAGTCTTAGTAATGATAATTAGAACATCCCAGTCTTAGTAATGATAATTAACATCCCAGTCTTAGTAATGATAATTAACATCCCAGTCTTAGTAATGATAATTAGAACATCCCAGTCTTAGTAATGATAATTAACATCCCAGTCTTAGTAATGATAATTAACATCCCAGTCTTAGTAATTATAATTAGAACATCCCAGTCTTAGTAATGATAATTAACATCCCAGTCTTAGTAATGATAATTAACATCCCAGTCTTAGTAATGATAATTAGAACATCCCAGTCTTAGTAATGATAATTAACATCCCAGTCTCAGTAATGATAATTAACATCCCAGTCTTAGTAATGATAATTAGAACATCCCAGTCGTAGTAATAATAATTAACATCCCAGTCTTGGTAATGATAATTAACATCCCAGTCTTAGTAATGATAATTAGAACATCCCAGTCGTAGTAATAATAATTAACATCCCAGTCTTGGTAATGATAATTAACATCCCAGTCTAAGTAATGATAATTAGAACATCCCAGTCTTAGTAATGATAATTAACATCCCAGTCTTGGTAATGATAATTAACATCCCAGTCTTAGTAATGATAATTAGAACATCCCAGTCTTAGTAATGATAATTAACATCCCAGTCTTAGTAATGATAATTAACATCCCAGACTTAGTAATGATAATTAACATCCTAGTCTTAGTAATGATAATTAACATCCCAGTCTTAGTAATGATAATTAACATCCCAGTCTTAGTAATGATAATTAACATTAACATCACAGTCTTAGTAATGATAATTAACATCCTAGTCTTAGTAATGATAATTAACATCCCAGTCTTAGTAATGATATTTAACATCCCAGTCTAAGTAAGGATAATTAATAAGGTCTAAAGGGGGTGGAGTAGGTGAGGGTGTTTGTGTTTGGCTGGATGTGTTAATGTGGGTGCGTTCGTAAAGTTTTCTTTTCTGTTTTTGTTTTGTATTTGTTATAGAGGGCCCAAGGAAGATCAGTTTAAACTAATTGGGTCAACCTCGATAAATAAAAACGTTCATTCACTCATCAGATCAAAGCACATATCAAATCTGACATGCCAGCTTCCATTTGAGAGCTAGTGTGCCAGATTCACGACTATAAAGAAACCCGTCGGAAAGTTGTTGTCTTCTTCATTATTTCGAGCGGATAGGGCCAGAAGGTCGTAAGTGCATATGTTACAAAATGGAGAAAATCACGTTTTAAAGTTTTGAAAATGTACTGTTGTACACCAGGGGATTTTTAAAGGGGGGAAATTGGATTTATTTTTCAAATTCTTTATATCATGCTTATGCTAATACCATCCTCTTGACGGAACGAAATTCAAGAAGAGAATTAGCATGTCAGTCAATTATCGTTTTTAAAACATAGAATGTGCATAATTTGTGATTTTTTTTTGGTCATTGTGGATATTGTGTATCATGCTTATGCCAGTACCATTCTCCTAACGAAACGAAATTCAAGAAGAAAAATAGCATGCCAATCATTAATCATCTTTAAACCATCAAATGTACATATTTTGAACAGTCTTTAGTCATTAAACAATGAAACCAAAAAAATACTTATACGAATATATCTGACTGTACTATATCTGTTTTATATAATTAATTGCTGCCGTGTTTTCACGCGTCAAGTTTTGCCATATTTCTTAATATGTTGAGAAAACAAAAACTGATAAAAAACATAGTTTTTAGCAAAAAATGCTTTAATTGTACTTAACTCGTTTTGGCCTAAACGGCAGTGTTGCATTAAAGTCTCGACATGTGTGTTTAGACTCGTACATGCAGTATTGCTCGTATGAGTCGGCACCTTACTCTGGTGTATTTAACTGTGTTTATCACCAGCCCATGGAATACGATTTTTTATAGATTTTCATAGATGAATATTTAATAATAGGACTATAGTAAATAAAACTTGGCCGAAAAATATTGGGCACCGTTTTAGTTTTGTTTAACTATTTGGTTGTATCAATAATTGAATTATTGTATAAATATACAAAATCCCATTTGTGATATCATATATTCAATTCAATTATTTATAATAATAATTCCATTAAGTGATATCACGAAATGATTTATTGATATCAAGAATACATAGAGTACTTGCTTTGTGGCTTTTGTTTTTTATATTCATATTTACATAACCATCTTTCTGGTTTGCTTATATTGCCTAGCAATCCTGTCTAGTTTTATTAGAGGATATAGCCTGGTAGGGATTTACATTGCCCCGTTTTACTGGGATGAAACTAGGGTAAGATAAAGGTTTGGTGCACCATAGTATCTGGTTTAAACCCCAAGCGGCCTGTTTTGCTACTGACCGTTCCCACATTCGCAGGCGGTACATGTTCCCACATTCCCAGGCGGTACATGTACCTCTGTTGTCAACCCATTTATATTAAGTTTTGTGGTGTCGCATATTTATTTCTATTTACCAATATACTTGTTGATTGTTCTGAATGTGTGGTTGCGGTTGGCTGTGCATTGTGTATGCTACATTCCTGTTCGACTTTTTCAACTATTTCAGTGTTGTAATATCACAAGTATGGAAAGCCGTAGGTGACCCTGTGATTATAATTATTTTTTACTATATGTTTAACTGAATTATTATAATCACCACATTTCTACGATTGTGTACGTGTTATAGTGTAGTTTATGATATCATGCAATGAAACAGTCATATCAATAATTCAACTAAGTATGCCATTTTTTAATTCGATTTTTGTCTGCCCCCAATATGTTGATATTATCGCAAAAAAAGAGAAAAAACTAAACAGTTTAAAATAACAGATGTTCAAAACATTTAGATTATGTGAAATGCTCTGACTAGGGAATTTGACACCTAAGGTAAATACGACCGTCAAAATAATTATTTTGGTTTATATGAAATATTATTTTGGTTTATATGAAAATAATTTGGCAATTTAACGTTTAAAAAGCTTCATTAGTAAATTCATGTCTGCATTATTTTCATTAAACATTCTAGATAAAACAGACATATGTTTTGTGCATAAACATGTCATAAAACATAATGTACATTACATGAGCATACAACCACTTCACTACGTTTATCACAACTTAAGATTCAATTTATGGCATACCAATTGGCAAACATTCTAAGGAAGTACATTAATTATATTTTATAAAATATAAAACAAATAGCCTAATATTTAATAAAAGCAATTACAATAATAAATTGTTTAAAAATCATAGATACTTATTTGAAAACATTTACAATAATAGTCTATTAGAGACATTTTATACACAGTATAACCTATGTTTTATGGGATTCTATGTTCAAATAATCATTTTCAAGAAAGATGTAGGATGCAGTCTGTTTTTAGTTTAAAAAAATATCACACACCAATCGATGCATTAACGAGTCAGTGCGTATTATTTATGCTATGAGTACACAATTATCACAGATGTAATATGGTGCATGAAATGATGAATATAGAGATTATTTAACTGCTGTGATCGATTATAGGAGAAATCCTTCAAGTTAATTCCGCTTCTGTCTAAAGATTTTCTGTCAGTGTTGACATTATTGAAGTGTTTTGTCTAACCTTATAGATCATTCGTGTATTCCGTTGTCATTTCAATACTGTCTCACCGGGATGAAGCAAGACATCTGTTCGCCGGTAGTAACCAGAGGCATTCGGCACAGAGCTAGGATAGTAAAAGATGGACTTAGAGTGATTTAAATATAATTTTGTTTGTTTTTTGGTCCAGAAATCAATTAATTAATGTTGTAATCACTCTAAGTCCATCTTTTACTATCCTAGCTCTGTGCCGGACGCCTGTGGTAGGAATGTTACACTCCATACATGCAATTATAAATGATGTTTCCGTATCTTCGAAATTGCGTATACAGTGGAGGAAAAATATTGATCTGCTTGCATTTTTAACGTTGAATATTCTAAATATTTATTTATTTATTTTCAATCACACAGTTTGTGCTGATTTTCAGAAATAGTCGGTACGTCTAACTTAATTAACACTCGGCTGCCAGTCTGGTACATATATGTGAAGAATTTTTTGTAGCAACCACTTACCAACGGATTCAAACCCGCAGACCTAGACATCAACCTCGATACAGCGCCTTAGCCCACTCGGCCACCTAGTCAACCTAAAAAAATTGATTTCAGAAAACGGGTGATATATATATATATATTGTACATTAGCAGAAATCCACGCTACTAAATGTAACTAATCAATTTATATCTCTCTAGATAGTCTGTGGACGATACTGATGTGCTCTAAAAATAATAATTAGATGCAATCGATGGTTCCTGAGCTATCAAAATACCAATATATTAGGCAGACATATCCAGAATATAACTGGAACAAAAACGACAGGCGCCGTAACATAGACAATCACAAACAGAAACTGTTTGGCAAAACAGTACACAATGCAAAACATCCCACTTAGATTTTAAATTAGCATTTAGATTCCAATCAACATTATCATATCAGGTCATTTTCTCAAATTAATAATGAACACAACACAATTATTCCCATTAATACTTCTCCTTCCAGTGCACATACTAGGTCATATACCACTATTGCATTTCCAATAGGCCTCCATTATAGCCTTTTGGCCTACAGCACCTATTCCGATATCGGAACGGATGATAAAACCTAACTTTTTTTTAAAGAACTATCTTAGAGACACTCAAAAATGACCAGCAAATTGGGGGTAATGGGATGCTTTCAGCCTCTAATATTTCACTGAAGGTGGCCACCCCCAGAATGGCAGTCAAGAAATGTTACTTTTTGCAAATATACTCTCAGTACAATTATATCCATACAAATGCAAATTTCAGTCAAAATATCCAAAACCAACATGTTTTATGATGGAAATATAATATTCTAATGTTTTATGAGGATTTGTTATGATTTGGGTAATTTAATCCAAACAAAATATTACAATCTGACTATATGCCCTAATAGACCTATACTTTTTTTCAACCAATCAGAAGCCCCAAATCAATAGTGGTATGTGACCTAAATAGACATTCAAACCTGACTGAAGTTTGTTTTTTCTGTATACACTATACATAATCGTAAATATATTCGCCTGGTTCCAGCCCGGTGAATAGTAGAACCATATTACTACAGCAAATCTTAGATCGCGTGTCGTTGTGTATAACGTTGTCTTGTGACATTTAGAAGACCTTTAAAATGCCATCATCATGTTTTGTAGATAGTCTGTGACGTAAACAGTGGCATTTCACAGAACCGTTACAACATGCTAGCAACATGATTACCGATATTTAATGGACACAATATCAATACATTGTCAGGCGTTTGTATTTGACATTTTGACCGAGAATTCTCAAATGTGCTGAATAACAAATTTGTTATGACGAGTTATGTTATACAGGTCAAATATTACTTCTTGGGCTGGGATTACTTCCGGAATTGATCCAAAATGTATCGTTTTTTTTATTTCCATTTTATGTTCACCCAATGCCAAACACATGAAATGTACTGATAAAACACATAACATGCGTCGCTTAAAGATATTAAATTCTTAAAATTGGTATGAAATAATAGAAAAAAAACATACAAATTTGACCCATTTATCGCAGATTTTCCGTCTATAAAAAAAATGAAATATGGATAATATATTCTTTACATTGAATATTGTTTGAAATTCAAGTAACTGTAGTTCAGCGGTAACATTAAATATTTCGAAAATTTCTTTTGCATTTGTAGTGGTAATGCTAGTAAAACATGATGTCAAAATAATTTTAACTGTCATATTTTAGAATTAGGAACATCGAAAGCTTCACTAATTCGAAGTACTTAATAAAATCCTATATACCCAGTTGTATAAGTGTTATAACTTATTTTTAAGAAAACACATTTACTTAAAAGTTTTAAAATATGTTCATGCAATCAGAGCAGACGATTTACACTCGTTATTTTGCAGTTTAACCGTATCTCTAATCAAGCTCAAAATACACAAAACAATGAGAATATTATTGACATATTCTTAGGTTGGTACTTTAGCAATAGCAATTTGGTTTAATATATATAGTCAAATTCTAGGAATGGAAAAAATGTATCTGAAGCAAGCCACTTTAATAGCACCAGTTGCACTCACTGATGGTTATTGAAGGTCAATGATGAACTGATGGTTATTGATGGTCACTGATGGTAATTTCCTGCCTGGAAGTCGGAGAGCCAAAATAGAACTACCCACGTTTGGAACGTTACTGGTAACAGTGATACCTGAAGTGTGGTAGAAACCAAGGCCCGAACGCACGAACGCTACGAATAGAGGTTGTATAATACACTTCACGTTATGAATGAGGTTGTATAATACAATTTACACTACGAATAGAGGTTGTATAATAAAATTTACGCTATGAATATATGTTGTAACATAAATTTTACATAATGAATAGAGGTTGTATAATAACTTATACGCTACAAATAGAGGTTTATATAATAAACTTTACTCTATGAATAGAGGTTGTATAATAAACTACACTACAAATAGAGGTCATATAATACAATGTACGCTACAAGTAGAGGTTATAAAGTAAACTTTACGCTATGAATAGAGGTTACCTAATAAACGTTACGCTACGAATGGAGGCTATATAATAACATTTACGCTATAAATAGAGGTAATATAATATATATTACATTACGAATAGAGGTTATATAATAAACTTTATGCTACGAAAAGAGGTTATAAAATAATCTTTACGCTATGCATAGAGGTAGTTATATAATAAACTTAAAGTTACGAATAGAGGATATATAATAAACGTTACATTACGAATAGATGTTATATAATACACTTTACGTTATGAATGGAGGTGATACAATACACTATCCACTGCGAATAGAGGTTATATAATACACTCTACTCTACAAAATCAATAAAGGTTATATAATAAACCTTACTCTATGAATAGAGGTTATACAATAATCTATCCACTGCGAATAGAGGTTATATAATACACTATACACTACAAAATTAATTAAGGTTATATAATAAACCTTACGCTATGAATAGAGGTCAATACACTATCAACTGCGAATAGATGTTATATAATACACTTTACACTACGAATAGAGGTTATATAATACACTTTACACTACGAATAGAGGTTACATAATACACTTTACACTACGAATATAGAGATTATATAATACACTTAGCACTACGAATAGAGATTATATAATACACTTTACACTACGAATATAGGTTATATAATACACTTTACACTACGAATAGAGGTTATATAATACACTTTACACTACGAATAGAGATTATTTAATACCCTTTACACTACGAATGGCGGTTACACTTTACACTACGAATAGAGATTATATAATCCACTTTACACTACGAATGGAGGTTATATAATACACTTTACACTACAAATAAAGGTTATATAATAAACTTTACGCTATGAGTAGAGGTAATATAATACACTATCAACTGCGAATATCGGTTATATAATACACTATCCACTGCGAATAGAGGTTATATAATATACTTTCCACTAGGAATAGAGGTTATATAATACACTTTACGCTATGAATAGAGGTTAGATAATACACTATCCACTGCGAATGTAGGTTATATTATACACTATGCACTACGAACAGAGGTTATATAATACACATTACACTACAAATAGAGGTTATATAATACAATTTACGTTATGAATAGAGGTTATATAATAAACTTAATACTGCGAATAGAGGTTATATAATAAACTTTAAGTTATGAATAGAGGTTAGATAATAAACTTTATACTACGAATATAGGTTATATAATAAACTTTACGTTATGAATAGAGGTTATATAATAAACTTTATACTACGAATATAGGTTATATAATAAACTTTACGTTATGAATAGAGGTTATATAATAAACTTTATACTACGAATAGAGGTTATATAATAAACTTTACGTTATGAATAGGGGTTATATAAACTTTATACTACGAATAGAGGTTATATAATAAACTTTATACTACGAATAGAGGTTATATGATAAACTTAATACTACGAATAGAGGTAATATAATAAACTTTACGCTATGAATAGAGGTTATGCAATAAACTTTACACTACAAATAGAGGTTATATAATAAAGTTTATGCTAGGAATAGAGGTTGTACAATAAACTCTACACTATAAATAGAGGCTAAATAGTACATTTTACACTACGATTAGAGGTTATATAATTAACCTTACACTACAAATAGAGGTTATATAATAAACGTTACGCTAGGAATAAAGGTTATATAATAAACGTTACACTACGATTAAAGGTTATATATGATAATATACGCTACAAATAGAGATGGTTATGTAATACACTAAATACGTTATGAATATATGGTATATAACAAACGTTACGCTACAAATAGTGGTTGTATAACACACTTTACTCTACAAATAGAGGTTACGAGGGTCATTCAATAAGTTCTGTCACTAACTCGTTTTAACAATTATGTACTCATTGTGGGTTTATGTTTGGTACCAAATGAAAGAAAGTTTCAATACCATTCTATTGATGGTAAAATGAATGCTGTATCTTTTGTGTGACGAAAGTTATGGAACATTTAATACACATCACTTATACATACTGAGGCATTATCGTCCTGAGTTTTTTCAGGTATGTCAATTGTTACTTTTTGTAAATGCCTGTTTCTCTTTAAGTACTTGTCGAAGACCTTTGCAATGTCTCATACATTACCAGTTATATCTGTGCTTTACAATATTCAGAATTTAAGCATGGTAGATGAAAAGGCATTGTCTTAGAAATTAACATTTTAAGCTAACGTGTAAAATTAATTTAATGATAACTGAACATTAAATGGAAGGGCAGTCTTCTGAAATAGCGTTTTTGGGTGATCAATATTTTCACTAAACATTGTACAAAATTCTAAAATAATGTGTTGAATATGAAATTTAAACACTGAAGGACTAGGATTTGTAAAAAAATATGAAAACATATTAATACTATGAGAATAATTACGACATTTAAAAGATATTATAACATTTCCGTAAACAAAATGAAGAAAATCAGTGTTATTTCTGCTAAAATTAAGGGATATGCATTCACTCATATCTGGTTTGCAGCAAGACCTTTCCGAATTCTCGATAATAATTTTCATGAATTATGGGCGAATAACAACAGATGGCGTACAAGAAAATTTAAAAGCATAGAGTATTCAAATATGTTTTACAACGTTTTGTAACAAGGACATTTTCAGAGATGCCATTATCCAAAAGATGTGGTAGGGGGAGGTAATTCAGGGGTATAAATAACCGGATTTTTTTCATTTTTGTTGTGAAATTTAAGAGAGCGAACCCAGTAGTACTATAAATACACTACTTTATCTCAGTGTAATATCCAGTTCAAAGGATATATGCCTAGTGACAAAACTTTTTGAAGCACCCTCGCATGTAATACACTTTACACTACGAATAGAGGTTATATAATAAACATTATGTTATGAATAGTTCTTATATAATACAATTTACGCTACGAATAAAGGTTATATAATAAACTTTACCATATGAATACGTGTTATATAGTACACTTTACACTACAAATAGAGGTTATATAATACATTTTTAGTTGGTGTATTCGTTATGGAGCACTTTGGCAGTTTGATATCATCGTATATTTATTTTAACAACTGTTTATATGCAACACAACTATAATTTAGCTGATATCGAGTAGCATTAAATATAGCTATAATAATGTTGTGCATTCAATTATCAATACGATTATGTTTGTCCGCTATAGATATTATTTTTTCAAAAACGGCTAGACAAAATTAATAAAGATCATATAGATCAATAGACAATGTAGTGCCAGCTGGAAACATATATATTATACTAATCACATTTTTGATTTGATCTAAACCAAGCCTGATAGTATTACCATTTTAGGACCTACCTTGTTGACATTTTGATCAAAATATTCAAATTTTATATGCGTCATTTTCATGGCTCAGACACTGATTTTAACACCGCCAAAGTATGAACGAGAACAAAGTGTGATATGCAGAGGAGGAAATGATGTTGCCATATTACAAAAAAAAACAGAGAGTTATTTTAACATTTACTGTTTGGTCAATGAAAATCCATCATTTACATTATACACGCAGAAACTCACCAATTATGAACAACAGATTGAACACATGTTACATTGTTTACATTAAATATAGTTCAACATGCATGAAATCTTTACAAGTTCTACTATTTTAAACTATGTAAGATATTATAAATGAGTAATATAAATTTGGAAGTTTGAACTGTAGGGGTTTGTATTCAGATCAATTAAAGAGGAGAGACATATTTTTAAGGTGCAGTGATAGATATGACATTACTTTTCTTGTTGACACACACTCAGCAAAAGAAATAGAGAACAAATGGAAAACCGAATGGGGCTTTGATGCAAAATTTTCCTCATTCTCTAGCCCAAGTTGTGGTACAGCTATTCTCTTTAAAAAAATACATTTAGTTATGCTGTAAATAATGAATTTATCGATCCTTTGAGGAATTTTATTGTTTTTATGTTACCAAACAATAGCAAAGGATGACCATGGGTGTAGTTTATGGACTAAATGCAGACAAACCTATTTTTTTCAGGATTTTTTTAAAGTGGTTAAACGTTTTATCGGTGGCGATTGGAACGTGTCATTAAATTAAATTAAATTAAATACATACAACTATAATCACAAAATTAACATAAAATCAAATGAAACAATTTTAAGCATTATGGAACTTTTAGATTTACATGACATCTAGAGAATTAGTAATATCGACATCAAAAGGTACACTTGGAGTGGCCCCTTTAATAAAATGGCACGCTTAGACTATTTCCTTGTCTCGTCTGACTTTCAAGATTGCGTCGAGAAATGTTCAATAGATATAAGTTAAAAATCTGAACACTCAGCCATTTCTGAGCACTCATTATTTATTGATCAACAACGGGGCTGGGGTACATGAAAATTTAATAACAGCTTATTAACAAATGCTGAATATGTAAATATTGTCAAACTCTTTCTGAAACAATAGACCAATATAAAATGAACAATTTAAATGATGAACAAGAAATACGATTTAATATAGATGATCAACTATTTTGGGAAACGCTTAAACTTATGATAAGAGGCAAAACCACTGTGATATATGTTGCGTCATTTTTAAAACGAGAGAAAAATAAGAAAGAAAATGAAATAGAAACTATTATATATTTTATTAGAATTAAAAATGAAATTGATCAATTACGTATAGATCTAAAAATAATCCGGGATGAATGAATAAGAGGAATTATTTTAAGAACAAAAGCGAAATGGAAAGTTGAAGCGGAAAAATCTACTAAATATTTCTGCAATTTAGAAAAGAGACAATACACAGAAAAAATAATACCAACAATTATAAAAAATGTTGGAAATTAAACAACATACTTAAAAGAAATACTTAAAGAGCTAAAACAATTATGAAACTCTCTACAGCTCTAAACCTTTAATACCTTTATCACCGGAAAACGAACGTTTTTTTGATACAAACAATACTTCAAGTTAAATGAAGAAAAACGCGACTCGTTAGAGGGACTTTCTAGCGTAATGCTTTAAAAAATATGAAAAATGATAAATCTTCAGGTTTAGCTGGCTTTAAAGCTGATTTTTGTAAATTCTTTTGGAAAAAATGATGTTTTTATGGTTAGATCTTTGAATCAAGGATACGATTTCAAGTCGTTATCAGTTACTCAAATGCAAAGTGTGATCACTTGTCTGCCTAAGGAAGGTAAATCAAAACTGCATTTAAAAAACTGGAAACCTATTTCGCTTATAAATGTGGATGGGAAAATTGCATCCTCAGCGATTGCCAATCGAATTAAAACAATACTCCCAAAACCAATACGCTTGCACTTCCTATCATAATTGACTGCTTAACTGTCCTTCCTGACCCACCCACTAGATCACATTTTCCAAAAATTTCAAAACATTTTACTTAATTTCTTATGGTCGGGGAAAATGAATAAAATTAAACGAACGGTTTAAATAAATTTAATAAAAAACGGTGGTCTTAAGTTTCCACATATAAAATCACTAAGCCAGTCACTGAAACTTGTATGGGTTAAAAATCTTTTAGATCCTGAAATATTATAGTTTTTGAAAAAATGTAATGAATTCGTGGGCTTGTTTAGAATGTGATAATATTACAAACGCAATTGAAATGTTATCAGAACCTTTATTTTATAACTCAAATATTGCTTTAACCTGGGATTTAAATATCGTTAAAGGTCTTTGTCAAAATGGGGTGTCCTTTATAAATGACATTGTTAGTGAACAGTGTCACTTATTGTCCTCTACAAAATTTCAGATAAACATGACATACGAATTTCATTTACTATATACTATGGGCTACTCAATGCAATTCCAAATACATGGAAAACAAGTATTAAACATGAAACTATAACTGAACATCCTCTAAATAAAAATATCAACAAATTAAAGGCAACAAAAAAGGTTAACTTTACGTTTTTAATCATGAATTCTTAAAAAACATTGCAGGAACACCTAACCAATCCCAGCAAAAATGGAATAAAGAACTTGGAATAGCCTTACAAACTGAGGACTGGGACATTTTATACGATTTGTTTTTTTAAATAACTGATGATACCTATCTGCAGAGCGTGCAGTTCAAAATAGTTCATCTTATTTTGTTTAACAATGCCACAAATTGGGCTTGATGATCACAAAGGATCAGTAAGTAATATTGCTAAGTCGTCACCATTCCTAAACAAATAGGCGTCTTAAACACTAATTGGGCGAAACTACATGATTGGATTTCGATAATATTTAAGTTATTTATGTTCACCGATGTCTTATTGCATATCAAATCGCACATATGGAGCAAATCATAAGGTCACACTGTGTTGGCAAAAAACGGGTTAATTGACATTACTTGGAAGACGCATGTAAAATGCCATAAGTTCTCGGACGTGACCAGTGGCATTTTACAGAATCCTTATAAGTGGTTTGATTGCGAGTTTGACCTTTGAATTATTCGATTGAAACAGGCTTACTTTCGATCAAATGGCATTCATTTGTATTTGAGAGTGCTTTTATTGGTCTAGTTTTTCTGGTCAGAAGTCGATATTTTGCGATGACATGTCGTCCGTCTAATTCTTGTTTACGCGATAGGCTTCAGATTTTCATCACATTTGATTTGGAGGTTTCTTCCAATTAGATCTCAGACGAGTTCGTCAAACATTTAAAATCGACGCATAAGTTGTGTAGTTATTGACACTGATTATGGAAAAATAAACAATGCGAATTTGTTCAGTTTATCTGGTAAATTTGGTAAACATCTCATTTATGTTTGCAGTTATTTCCCTTGAATATGTCAAAACAAAGGTATTTCAGCTTGTTAACACAATAACTTTAGGAAAAGGCCTCTTATTTTGACAAAATTTGACAAGGAAATTTGACGACTTCATCAAAGAAGTATGTGTAAAGTGTTACTTATTGCCCTTGGTTAAGTCCGAGCTTTTTTTGGGCATGAACATCCTTACAAAGTTTGGTAAAAATCAATGCAAAATGAAGGTGCTATAGAGTTAAACCAAAACGTTAACTGACTGCTGACGACGTACACCTTATCATGACATCATTCCTTCTACTGGCAAGATGAACAAAATCTGGAGAAACTATCAAGCTTCTTCCAGACTCGGTAACAGTGCAACTATTGTTAATCATGCATTCAGCCTCGAAGGTATATACCCTAAATGTACATGTACACGTGTTACGGATGGTGTGGGTATGCACGTGTATACAAAAGTCGGCATTCTCAGACCTCATCCGTCCAAAACATGCATTAAAACAATTATTACCTGGATAAACATGCATTAAAACAATTATTACCTGGATAAATAGAAGCAAAGTATGCGAGAAAAGGGTTGGCGAGAGGGGTACCGCCTTGGAACGGTCAGTGACAAGAGGGGTACCGCCTTGGAACGGTCAGTGACAAGAGGGGTACCGCCTTGGAACGGTCAGTGAATTTGTTTGTTTGTATGGTGTTTTACGTCATTTTCAACACATATAAGGTTATATATGTTTGTTTTGCGGTGGAGGCAGACCACTTACTTTTCCTGGGTAAAACCACTACTATACACCTCCCGACATTTGTAAGAATCGACACTTCCTCACTTACAAGTCGAGCTCCCAGGGGGATTCGAACCCGCAGCGGTGAGAGAACGGTCAATGAAGGTGACCACAGAGTCGCCATTATGGCACCAACATGCAATATTCCGTGACACAGATCCTAAACATGTAGGTGTTTGAAACACCAGTCGGTAAAATTGTAACTGTCCAAAACACGAGACTATTTATGAGAAATTAATTGTTTCGTTGCTGTTTTATTGACCTCATCGATGCCAAAGCGACTGCTGATCCCATTCTCAAAGACCAAAAACCCAGCTGGAGCAAATCATAAGATCACGTGTGCTTTTGTTCTTGGCATTTGAAAGACAGTTTTAAATGACATCGTATGTTTGGAGAAGGTCAAAGAGTGACATATAAAAGGTTTGTAAGTGTTATTTAATGGAACTCGTTGGCTAATATAAGCAATAAAATGGCAGTTATTTGTAATGTGTATTTAGTGCATGTCGATCAACCTTATATAAGCCTATTTTGTATTTGTTTCGAAAACGAGTGGCGTGGGGTAGACTGGCTGTCGTCCAAGTGGTTATAAAAAATATTTTTTAATATTTTGCAAACAGAATCAAAATAAAATCTCAAAACCCCAAACGTTTCTGAATAGCTCTGAATCACTTATGTTTGAAGCCAATACTTCAAAGGGGATTTAATGCAGATCATTTTATTTGATGATAGCTTGAGTTGTCTCAAATAGTACAAGCAAGGTTTTACGCAAGCGTAAAATAGCTGCCGGGAGAAGTTAACATAATAATATATCAAGTCACTGGTGTTAAAACAATACGCAAAAAAATAAATGTTGTAACGGAGACATAAACACGCCACGACCGTTTTTTCTTACATTCTTCCCGATTTTTACCATCAGTTCTTCCTACCAAGAATTTTAAATCAATGTGGGCGACCTTGCTTTTTTTCTGTTTAAATACCTTGACATGCCTTACATATTGATTACAATTACCTTGTAACACAACGTGCTAGAAGTACACATCAGCACAGAAATACAGTTGTTCACATGTAAGGGATACGTGTGCGTTAGCGTGTACATTACAACACATATAAACTGTTCACTGTGAAAATTGTAAAGGAACTGTCGCTACCTTACCATCAGCAATAATGAAAACCAATGAAAACTAAAAAAAATAGCAAAAAAAAAAGGAAATCAGCAGGCTTGAACCCTACCTTACAGGCCACAACACGGCGCCTCGATCAACTGCGCTATTGAGGCTTGTGAATGTTTCGTTGCTAATATACATATAATATTAATGATTACATGCTACATTTCAGTAGACTGGTTTACGAAAACGTCATTTCAGCAAGTGAAATCGTAACCTTTCAACATTACACAATATATGTTTATACCATTCAGCTTTTTCAGACGAGTTCTCTATGAATTCAAGTTGTAAAGCATGCTTATTGCCACGTGAATGAGTCACAGTATGTTAACCATAGGCAGTAAGAGTCAGCTGAATAAACATTAACATAAGGACTTAGCCAGTCTAGGGGTGGGGCGGAATGGGGCGGGATTTGGTAGGTGGGTGTGGGGATGAATAGTATAGCCAACCTGTAAACTTTTGCCACGCTACCTTCAACTAATTGCAATAGAAATATTTTTTAGATTTTCTGATTTTCTTTACGAGACATGCATAAATAAGTCGAGAAAACTCTAAATTAAACATTTCTTAAATTCCCTACACAACTGGAAGTACTGTCATGTATAAGAAATAAGAATATAAGCTCATGATCTGGTTAATGCTGTTTCGACGAAGGTCATAGACGGAGAGGAGTGGAGAATTATATAATTTCAGGAAGAGTTCATAATTCAACTGTTGGAGATATATGCTCAATTCGTTGGAAAATTACCCCAGCTGGACGGGTACGCCGACTTGTTCGCAATTCTACGCACAATGGGATGGATTAATTTAGCACTGGATTGATCCTATAATACACTTGAGCAGTCATCAGTTATCTGTCTACTAAAGAAAGGATGTAAAATGTCAAATACAAATGTCTGGCATTTTATTACAAGAAATTCGTGTAACGAACCTTGCATAACGATTCTGTAAAATGTCACTCGCTGCATCTAAGTCTATCAACAAACATGGTAATGGCATTTTAGGAAGTAGTTCACGTGTCAATTCTCAGTTTTTTCTAGATTAAAACTCAAGACACTTTTTTCGATGTCGGGCATTGTGGCTCTGGCGATGTATTTACATCAAAACGTTTTAGATGCACATGCACAAAAAGAGGGCAGTTTCGGGGCTTGAACCCAGATCGCCCGGTATTGTTGGCATGTGCAGGCCCGTAGATACGCCTCGATAGAAGTGTGGGATTGTAAATACTTTACATATCTAGAACTTCAGTATCGAAAAATACGCCTTGGTTTAAACTGAAAATATTGTCTGGGAAATGCACTAAAACGCCGAAAATCGCATGTAGTAAACAATCGGACGGTGGGTGTGGTCGGGATGTGCATTCCATCGTACTTCCATATCAAGGGATTTGCCTCGGTTAAATTTCAGGGTTTGCTACGGACCTGATGTGTGAGACCGTTTGATAGTTTTTTGTAACCGATATAACCTCCCCGATTGTAAATTTGTTTGTTTGCATGGTGTTTTACGTCACGTTTAGCTCTTAAATTTCAGGGTTGACTACGGACCTGATGTGTCAGGCCGTTTGATAGTGTTTTTTGTAACCGATGTAATCTCCCCGATTGTAGATTTGTTTGTTTTAATGGTGTTCTACTGGCCGCAGCTGGATTTTGTAAATTTCGCCCGGAAGTTACTCAACTCAATTTTGCATTGCACTCGGCGGTGTATGATTTGCACTCGGTGGTTTATGATTTGCACACGGCGGTGTATGATTTGCACTCGGCGGTGTATGATTTGCGCGTTTACCGCGCAGCATCGCTAAACAATATACTGTTTGGATGGCCAGTGCTCTCCCACAACATAAATGCTAGACTGGCATCAGTCCTTAATATATAGAATTTCCTTAGCACTGAAAGAGGCAAATATCTCCACTTGTAACTTGTATAGTCTTATCTCAGCATATAAATTCAGTTCAATCATGGAGAGAAACAGAGCTTGAAATAAAATATTTTTTATGCAGAGTATTATTTTATTTTTTAATTTGTCTAATTTTTGTCTCGCCTTTTCGAAGAAAAAAAGAGACATAGGTGTTGCTTTTCCGGCGGCGTCAACATTCAAGTTTTGCGTTTATGTCATTTTCTCACAAACTGTATGCACTAGACCTTTCAAACTTTGCTTATAGTTGTATCATGGGTGGTACATCGCAACGTGACAAAGCAAATGCGGAAATGACCTTGACCCTCCAAGCAAAGGGCAGATAACTTACTGATTTTTAGGTTCAACTTTTGCGTTTAGGTCACTTTTTCACAAACTGTATGCACTAAACCTTTAAAACGTTGCTTATGGTTGTATCTTGAGTGGTACAACGCAACGTGACAAAGCAAATGTGGAAGTGACCTTGACCCTCCAAGCAAGGGCAGATAACCTTATAATTTTTACCTTCCACTTTGGCGTTGAGGTCACTTTTTCACAAACTGTATGCACTAAGACCTTTCAAACTTTGCTTATAGTTATATCTTGAGTGGTACATTGCAACGTGAGAAAGCAAATGTGGATGTGACCTTCACCATCCAAGCAAAGGGCAGATAACTTTAATTGTTACATTTACATCACTTTCTCATGAACTAGAATTATGCACTAGATGTTTTAAACTTAATTTATAGCTTAATCTTTGGAAGAAAACATATTCTATTTTGACATAGTAACTGTTACATGTCTTCGGTAGTGCATCTTCTTTTTGGATGCCTGGATTTCATCTATGACCTTGACCTACTTTTTGGGGCTGATGATTTTTAGCTCTACTGGCCAAAGGCCTTCATTTTTCATTCGATCTTTACCAAACTTGACCAGATTGTTAATATCAATGAAAGCTCGCACAAGTTCAAAAACCTGCCAGATCAGACCAATAACAGTGGAGTTATGGCCCTTCATTTAGTTAAAGATGCTATATTTTGCCTTGTTAATACGATAGAGCTTTCACTTTACCAAACTTTACCAGATGTTTTGCCTTTTTTTATTATTAGTACTTTTATTTATTTATTTTAATAGATATATATATATATTTTTTTTTTTTTTTTTTTTTTTTTTTTTTTTTTTTTTTTTTTTTTAAATTTTTATTATTTCATTTATTCATTGATTTTTTATTTTTTTTAAATCTTTTTTTTTTTTTGTTTAATTTTCTTATTTCATAATTTTTTTGTTTTAAATTTTTTTTTGGTGTTAACGCCGTGTTAGCAGGAAGCATTGCTGTGCCTATTGCATTTTTTTTCCGGTTCGTTGATTTTTGATGGAGTTACGGCCCCTTGACATATTTATTTCTCTCGGCGCTACTCCTCCTAAACGCCTTGTTGGATTTCGACGAAACTTGGCAGGAAGCATCAGTAAGATGTCTAGTTGTGCATATCGCTCTTTTGTTCCAGTTTGCTGATATATGATGGAGTTATGGCACTTTGAAATTTTTACTTTAAATTTCTTGTCGGCGCTACTCCTCCTAAACGGCTTGTTGGATTTCTACAAAATGTTGCAGGAAGCCTCAGTATGATGTCTAGTTGTGCAAAGCATGGTATATCAATGAAATTTTGGACAAGTTTGAAAACCAGCTAGATCTAGTTAGTAATGACAGGTTATGGCCCTTGATTTGTTGAAAAATGCTATATTGTATTTTCCTTTGTTAAATATGTAGTTACTTTATTTTTTATTTGATCTTTACCATATTTGTTTAGAATGTTAATATTTCCTTTGTTAAATCTGTAGTTACTTTATTTTTTATTTGATCTTTACCATATTTGTTTAGAATGTTAATAGATTTATTTATTTATTTATTTATTTATTTAATAACATTGTATCATTAAAATAGTCATTGTTAATTGTGTAGCAAATAGCATACTCTTTCTGGAAAATATACCCTTTCAAAAATCCCCCAAAGTGGTGGTATAAGTGGGTGGTGTGTGGAGTGGGGGTGTCTATTGGTAACGTAAGGTCTAGTTAGTGTTAATTGTATTTTGTATGCTTTTTTGGTAAAGAACTGTGTGTGACCCAAACTACAGTAAACATTATGTTGAAAAGGTACTTTAAATTAAACAATAGATAAATATACTGAAAGGAAAAAGAAACGCGACTCGGGAATTTCCGCTATATATTGTATATACTGCACACTTAATTTCATATATATTCCAAGGAAATCCCAAGATGTTTTGTAAAAATAAGAGTTGAAGTTAGTTAGAAAAAGGACAAAACTGTGATGTTGTAGACGTTTTAATCACAGTACACGTTGTAACAAGATATACATAAATGTTGAAGTTCCTCTTTGAAAAATTGAGCCAGTTCAGTACTTTTGCATCCTAAGTTTGCTCACAAGCTTCAGCCAAACGCGTAATCTGTCAATAATGAAACTTTGCAGGAATACTATTTGCTGTGTTACGTGTTGTTTTAGTCTTTTTTCCGAAAGGAAAGATCTTACGTAGCCATGTACCATTCGATTAACAGCAACATATTGTACAAACAATATATAGCGGAAATTCCCGAGTTGCGTTTCTTTTTCCTTTCAGTATAGTATAAATATAGATAGTATATGTACTATTCATATACTAATTTGTCACTCATATTCAGCTATATTGAACGTGCATTGGAATTGTTATGGTAACGTAAATGTCACGTGCGTTACACACAAACACCCCCAACGCTCAGATGACAGCGTTTCATTTTGAAACATTTTGTTTGAACTTTCATAAAAGTATACACTACAACACTGGAGGGGATGTCTATAACACACTCAATGTCTATATTATGTATTTGTCTTTTTTTTTCTTATTGAAAACGTATTTAACTTAACCGCTTTGTAAATTGTTATGCATGTAAATCATTGCCATGGAAAGGATCTCTTGCTTTCGTTCCAATCCATTTATTATTTTATATAACATGTGTATATCATGTTATCTTTGAAATAAATATGTTTAAACCAAGAGCGTTTGCAGAAGTCGAACTAGAAACATTTGATTTGGCTGCTTTAACCACAGACATATTGTTATTAGGTCTGTGCTTTAACTGAAAGTCGAGTGCGACACACTTCATGGAAAAACGTACTCGTGCACAGGTTTATAAAGGTCATCGTGCAATTTGTTTAGCTGAAGATATCATTAATTGTGATTTCTTGTCACGATGGTGTTCATCAGAGTAATAAGGAAACAAGAAAGTTGAGACGTCTTAAGGTTATGTTCTCTTCAAAATGTCATTATTTTTTTAATATGTGATCCAGGTGATTAGACAGCAATTCATTCCATGCCAGATGTGCAATATCCTATAAGGGCGAATAAGCGTAGGAGAGAAACAGTGTAGCACTCCATGCCAGACGGGTAGTTTCGTGCACGAACGAGCGAAGCGTAGCGCTCTATGTCAGACTGACGTGCAAAATAGTGCATGAATTAGCGAGTTGACGTGCAAAACCGTGCACAAATTAGCGAAGCGTATCGCTCTCTGGTGAATGGGCAGTATCGTGCACGAAAGACCGAACGAAGAGCTCGCGCGACACAGGGCACAAACGAAGCGTACAGTATATGTATACGAGTAACACGAATGTGCGAAGCCTAGAAGTAGTGGAATGCACCGCAAGTCGAGAAAGTAACTCCCGCTTTTCAATTAATGTTTGCATTCTTATTTAACACACTACTGGTGGAACACACTACTGGTTGGTGGAACACACTACTGATTGGTGGAACACACTACTGGTGGAACACACTACTGGTGGTGGAACACACTACTGGTGGAACACACTACTGGTTGAACACACTACTGGTGGAACACACTACTGGTGGAACACACTACTGGTTGGTGGAACACACTACTGGTGGAACACACTACTGGTGGAACACACTACTGGTTGGTGGAACACACTACTTGTGGAACACACTACTTGTGGAACATACTACTGGTGAAACACACTACTTGTGAAACACACTACTGGTGGAACACACTACTGGTGGAACACACTACTGGTGGAACACACTACTGGTGGAACACACTACTTGTGGAACACACTACTGGTGGAACACACTACTGGTGGAACACACTACTGGTGGAACACACTACTTGTGGAACATACTACTGGTGGAACACACTACTGGTTGGTGGAATACACTACTTGTGGAACATACTACTGGTGGCAAACTAGGGTTTACATGTTGAAAGCTACACAGTCCATATTAATAACGAGACACAACTTCAACGACCATCCGATAAGTCGGTATTTAAGCCAGAAATATCGTCATAGCGTCTCCGTGGACGAATGGTTAAGGTTGCGTATAGCTAAATATAGCCTGGCTGAAGCCCCGACTTTTGTTGTGTACGATTCAGTACAGAAGTGAAAGTTTACAGAGTTCACAGAGGTCAGCAGATATAACTTTGAAATATTCAATATGCATTTTCAGGAAGGATAAACTATATGTAAAATAATCCCCATCAGCTAGGATCATTAAATTAAATAAAAAAATATTTTTTAATGTTTTTGAAAATTTAACATGCATTGAAATTGCATGTCAATATTCAGTGCGGATTCAATAGTGTTTGTAAACACAGACATGTACAGAGAGGTTGAGCTGAAAAAGTTGTCTTTTTCACACTTTCAAAGGCTTTTTGATGGAAATATCTATGAAATAAGGTAATATAAAGAAAATCTGGTGTATAATTCTTGAGATATTAGCTGACAGGTGCAACAGGAGGTCTATGGGAAAGTATTTAGTTTTCTGCAACCTTAACGACGTTGCATTGTATTTAGCATCTCACCGCTGCGGTTTTGAATCCCACTGGGAGCTCGACTTGTAAGTGAGGAAGTGTCGATTTTTACGGATGGCGGGAGGTGTACAGTACTGGTCCTACCCAGGAAAAGTGGGTGGTCTGCCTCCACCACAAAAAAAATCGACCGTCATATATAACCTTACATGTGTTGAAAATGACGTAAACACCATACTAACAAACGTGATATGATATTATTTAGGCTAATTCATTATCACATTTGTCACCGGTGACTATTAATTGTTAAAACGGAAAATGTTGAAAAGGTGATCTTTTAGACAAAAAACTTATATGTATTGAAAAAGGCCCAGCATGCTGACATTTTTATCAGCTAATATATATAGATAGTGTGTGTTTGAATCCCACTCATACAAGCTATAATTGTATGTATGTATGCGTGTATATATTAATTGTGCCTCCAGCCGAGTGTGTTATGATGTAGAGAGCCTGTGTTGCAGCTATCCTTTTTAGGAAGTGAATGTATACGTTTGATTTCTGTGTCTCTCATCGTAGCTAGGCACCCTGCCGGAGTTCGTCCGAAGGTTGTCTGTCCTAAGTTGTTCGCAACTATTTCTCCCTATATATAATTCTGCTTTATGAATGTGAATCTCTGAGATCCCAAATTTCGAAAGTTTCCGTTGTAAGTTCAAGTTATCTCCCTTTAAAATAAACCATTTACTGAATTCACAGTATCCTAGTGATATGGCACCTTGTATTGTCACTGTCTTAATATAGCGTGTGTGTGGTTGAATCCTTAAATGTGATCCCACTCATATAAGCTATTGTATGTATACGTGTATATGTTAATTGTGCCTCCAGACGAGTGTGTTATGATATATAGATACAGTATATCAGCGTGTTTTGTAGCTATGCTTTGCAGGAAGTGAATGCATACGTTGATTTTTGTGTCTCTCATCATTATTCCACCATTTTCGTTTCCCCTCTGGGATCCAGTGCTTTTTGAAAGGTATTTTGTAATTGTATGTATTTTCTCACCCTTATATATACATTTAAAATCTGAATGGATATTATTTTCCAATAACTAACCATTTATTCAGCTGCCGAATGCAGCTGACCCGTATATGGGTTTTATATCCTTCTATGGCAAACAGACTTTGACTCATGTAAGTGGCAATAAGCATGCTTTACAACTTGAATTCGTAGAGAACTCATCTGAAAAACTTGAATGGTATAAACACATATTTTGTAATGTTGAAAGGTTACCGTTTCACTTACTGAAATGACGTTTTCGTAAACCAGTCTGCTGAAATGTAGCATGTAGACATTATTATTATATGTATATTAGCGATGAAACATTCACTGGTCTCAGTAGCGCAATTGACTAAGGCATCGTGTTAATGCCGGGGAAGGGCGGATTCAAGCCAGCTGATTACCTTTATTTTTAATTTTTCATTATTATGGGCTAATGGTAAGGTAGCAACAGTTCTTTACATTTTGCACTAACGCAATCTTGTAATTACATACATTGTAACAGTGAACAGTTTATATGTGTTGTAATGCACACACTAACGCACATGTATCCCTTACATGTGAACAATTGTATTTCTGACATTTCTGTGCTGATGTGTACTTCTAGCACGTCGTGTTACAAGGGTGAATTGTAATCAATATGTAAGACATGTCCAGGTATTTGAACAGAGAGAAGCGAGGTCGCTCACATTGATTCAAAATGCTTGGTAGAAAGGTAAGATGCTTGGTAAAAATCGGGAAGAATGTAAGAAAAAACAGTCGTGACGTGTTTATGTCTCCGTGACAACATTTATTGTTTTCAATATGTTTTAACACCCGTGACTTGATGTCTCTCAGCAGCTACTTTACGCTTGCGTAAAACTTTGCTTGTACAGTATTTTACTTTATCAGATGATACATATAAATGCTGCAACATGATAGTTACACATTGAATTTAAATAAACACGTCTTGAGCTCTCTTTATAGTCATATGTAAAACATATAAAAAAAACACGATATTCATATACGTAAAATATAAACGTAAAATAAAAAATAAAAGGATACAATGTCTATGAAATGTGAAATCTTCTCTCATATCTATGCGTTTGCTTATACTAATATGTAGTAAATGACCGTGTGTATAACAAGGGATGATTTAGTGATATATGTATACAGATATAGATATATAAATCTAATTATGTTTTTTCATTTCGTATTATCTGGCATTGTACTGTGTTGACTGTTTGTATCCTCACAGGCCTTAAAATTTAAAGCTACACAGTCCCTATTTTAACTGGTAATAACTCATGAATATGAATGAGTCACGTGTGAAGTAGTTTCAAATCGACGAACACCCCAAAAGTCGGTATATAAGCAGAAATCGATGCGTAAAATTTCATATTTTTACTTAGCCTCCGTACAGGTAACATCGATAAATATACGGCTTCAGAATATATGCGATAAAAAAATAGTTGCCCGGAACGGAATTTGAACCACAGCATTGTACTTGTAAGTTTCGAAGGATGTACGCTGAACCACTAGACAACGGCTATTTATTGGTATGTTGTAGCATTTGTAACACTAAATAGGCATTACGTAATAACAAGCGCGCACAAACAAACTCATCAAGCTCTAAATAACAAGTCGAGATATGGTTGTTTTGAGGCGAAGTATTAGTTTCATATTGATAACATACAGTATTACACCAGGCAATGTTAATTTACACGTGTGACACGATGGACTACATATCTATTGATCCATTTTGAGTTGCGTTCAAATATGTTAAGTTATTTTACGTCATAATAAATGGTAGTTGGTATACTATTTTCTCAAGTAGCGTTATAGTTCAGTGGATATAGAACCGGACTTGAAATCAGAAGGCCGTGTGTTCGAGCCACGAAAGAGGATAACTTTTTTTTATGTAAAAAGTACTGTTACCTGTGTATAGGTACGATGTGCACTGGTCGATTTATATACAGTAAATGATTTCCTGCGCTATATTTGCTTGCTACATACCCGATTTCGACATGAGCTGGTGAACATGAAGTTACAAATAAAGACACGCCTACGAAGAAGAAATCGATTGATATAGAGACTCTGTAGCTTTAATGCCTGTTGGAATTGTGGAAGGGCAGTCCAGCAGCAGTATAGGGTGACATATTGACGTGTTCTGTAGGCAACACAGTCCAGCAGCAGTATAGGATAACATATTAACGTGTTCTGTAGGCAGCACAGTCCAGCAGCAGTATACAGTGACATATCTGCGTGTTCTGTAGTCAGTGCAGTAGAGCAGCATTACAGGCATACGATGATATTGTACATCCAGCAGCAGTATAGGGTGACATATTGACGTGTTCTGTAGGCAGCACAGTCCAGCAGCAGTATAGGGTGACATATTGACGTGTTCTGTAGGCAGCACAGCCCAGCAGCAGTATAGTTTGACATATTAACGTGTTCTGTAGGCAGCACAGTCCAGCAGCAGTATAGGGTGACATATTGACGTGTTCTGTAGGCAACACAGTCCAGCAGCAGTATAGGGTGACATATTGATATGTTCTGTAGGCAGCACTGTCCAGCAGCAGTATAGGGTGACATATTGACGTGTTCTGTAGACAGCACAGTTCAGCAGCAGTACAGGATGACATATCTGCGTGTTCTGTAGGCAGCACAGTCCAGCAGCAGTATAGGGTGACATATTGACGTGATCTGTAGGCAGCACAGTCCAGCAGCAGTATAGGGTGACATATTGAAGTGTTCTGTAGTCAGTACAGTCCCGCAGCAGTATAGGGTGACATATTAACGTGTTCTGTAGGCAGCACAGTCCAGCAGCAGTATAGGGTGACATATTGACGTGTTCTGTAGTCAGCACAGTCCACCAGCAGTACAGGGTGACATATTAACGTGTTCTGCAGGCAGCACAGTCCAGCAGCAGTATATGGTGACATATTGACGTGTTCTGTAGTCAGCACAGTCCAGCAGCAGTATATAATAACATATCTGCGTGTTCTGTAGTCAGTGCAGTAGAGCAGCATTACAGGCCTACGATGACATATTGATATCATTAATGAATAGCCTTGACACGTATGTCGTCTAAGTGAATTACTGTCGGGCCATATTGCATTGACGTCAGCACGTTAATGAAGCAGCTTGCTGAACTCTAAGGAATGAGTTCTTATGATCTCTTATTACAAACAAGCTGGCACTTTGACATTATGTTTCAAATTCTCGCAGCAAACATTGCGTGGTTAAAGGGAAGTATGAGCTAAATAACTGAACCATCATTAATTTCTGTATTCTCGGTTCCTCAGAGCCAAGTATTTATCTCATCTATGAATTTTACACGAAATCTATCCGAACAATGTTTGTTATTTTAATTGTTATTAAAGGGACACATGACAATTTTTATTAAAGGGATTCATGGCAATCTTGAATTGTTTCAAACTCATGGCGTCCCGTTAGTTTACGGGATGTCGAGTTGTCCGTCGTCCGTCCGTCGGTCCGTCCGTCGTCCTTCGTTTACTTTTGTCTCGTTAAGACGATAGGGCCTTCATTTTTCATCCGATCTTTACCAAACTTTACCAGATTGTTAATATCAATGAAATCTCAAATAATTTCGAAAACCAGCCAGATCGGACCTGTAACTGCTGAGCTATGGCCCTTGATATAGTTAAAAATGCTATATATTGCCTCGTTAAGATGATAGGGCCTTCGTTTTTCATCCGATCTTTACCAAACTTTACCAGATTGTTAATATCAACAGGACCCGTCTATATACGTATCTGAGTCCCTGATATCAATGAAAGCTGTGATACGTTTTAAAACCAGCCAGATCGGACCAGTAAGAGCGGAGTTATGGCCCTTGATTTAGTTAAAATGCCAAATGTTGCCTCGTTAAGACGACAGGGCCTTCATTTTTTATCCAATATTTACCAAACTTTAACAGATTGATAATATCAATGAAAGCTCGGACAATTTCGAAAACCAGCTATATCGTACTAGGAACACCAGAGTTGTGTGCCCTTGAATTATTGAAAAATGCCATTTTCAGCCGTGTGGGCACTCTAGCGCCTTCATTTTGTATTCGGTCTTTCCCAAACTTGGCCAGATTGTTGATATCAATGAAAACTCGGACTGACTTTGAAAACCAGCCAGATCGAACCAGTAACACCGGAGTTATGGCCCTTTTTCAATATTTGGTAATGTACACTGGAAACCCCAGGAGTCGTGAGTTAAAATTCCACTGGAGGCATTTTTTTTTTTTCATAAGAAACCTTGGTTTATGGTTCAATTTAAAAAAAAATCAAAAAAAAATCTCATAAGAAACCTTGTTTGTTTTTCTTTAATTGGGAGCTTAGTCAGGGGCGTTCCTGGGGCTAATTTAGGTATACGCACCATCGAGTTTTGGATTCACAAATGTGCCTAACCCCACTATACCTTCAGTTTTTATTACATTTTTCGCATTTTTAGCCCTTTTTATTTGATAGCTTCTTTAATAGCCTGTACGCACGTGCGTACAGGCGTATGCCCAGGCACGCCCCTGTTAGTGGCCCTTGTTGGATCAGTTTTACATAGAGTTACAGGGATGAACTTCAAACATATTCTTCTCTGAAATTGAAACTGATACAAGAGAGATAAAGGTTTCATATTTTTTATTTATTATCAGCTTATGGATCCTCTGTCAAGTTTGTTCAAATGGTGACCCTAGGATCAAATTTGACCCAGCCCCAGCGTTCACAGTTTTAAATAGACTACTTCAAAAATCTTTTTCTCTGGCACTATAGCCCATTTCACCACGACATCTGCCGACAGATTACGGACAATAACGAGCTATCTCCGAATAGCCAAATAGGTCGACACGTGACTGCCTTTTAGCCAATGCATACTACCCCAGGGAGTTTTGAACTATTCTCAAACCTCTAAAAAACTGAAAAGGGTATTAAATTGATTGATTGATTGATTGTTTGTTTTGACTGCCTGAATGACTGATTGACTGACTGACCGACCGATCGATTGATTGATTGATTGATTGATTGATTGATTGATTGATTGATTGATTGATTGATTGATTGATTGATTGATTGATTGATTGATTGATTGATTGATTGATTGATTGACAGAAAATGTTAGCGACCATGCTACAACTATGGTTAAAGGCTTAATAATCTTATATCATTCCAAGGTGGTCTCCATTTCTTTGCAAATTGACTCTTGTATTTGTCATGGTATTTTGCTTATTTCTTTACCCTTTAAAGGGACACATGGCAATCTTGAGATTTATTCAAACATTTAAATTTGCTCCTCAATTTACTTATCCTGCGTCATTTTGACTTTAAAGCTGCTTGCATATCATTAAATAAAAAAATTAAATTTCAACTTTCCTTCCCTATTTTACCAAATTTTTAAATATATTACTGGTGCAATATTATAAAAAGTTAGGAATATGCAAACATAATTTGCTTTGAACTATTCTAACAATTAATATTAATGATTGAACAAATGCAAATTAAGAGGAAAACTAATGGGACGCCGCTAGTTTTTAAAAAATCAAGATTGCCATGTGTCCCTTTAAAGCGCTTTCAAGGAAACAGTTCAACATCCCGTAAAGCTTAATTCTGAAGAGCGACAAGTGACATTGACCTTTAACTATTCAATACGTTCACCCAATCACATCGTCAAGAAACACGGTCAATTGAAAGTAGGCTACTGTGTTTCAAAACAACATCCCAATGACGTCATTAGCAGAGGCAGAAATCTGCAGACGACACTTTTCCAATGAATTACTTTGATGTGAACGCTCACGCACTTGTACTTATATATTCTGCACTGCTGTGCTTACTAATGCTCCCATCGATTTGAGATCGCAGTACGTGGTTTATACTCGGGTGAGGATACTTAGTATACATCGGAAAAATGATACAGACGTGTTTTGTTCGAACCAAAACCATCCGAAGTTGCCTTGCTATTTAACCGCGTCATGGTGTATTTTTCAAATGATTTAGGGAATTCAACAAGATACACACATTGCCAGCGACTCGTGTCGAATCATGTCGTTCAGACGCCGGTGAAATATCCAAATGCCAGCAACTTCTGTTGGGCAGATGTGCGCAAACTCAAAACACATACAGGTATCATCTTTCTCGGAAAGTCACGAACATGGCCACGTTAAGGCAAATGAGAGCTTGGCAATAAGGACACAGTGGAACTTGACAATAAGGCCACAGGGGAGCTTGGCAATATGGTCAAAGGGGAGCTTGACAATAACGCCGACAATAACGCCACAGGCGTGATTGAACTTGCGCTACCTACCTCTTCACATGTCAGCAATATTTAAAGCGAATGTAAATAAAATATACTTAACAAATTCCTAATCACCCAGTATAGTATAACTGTTATGATTTATTTCTTTAAAATTTGCGTTCGGAAATTTAAAGGTATTGATTGTGTTTACATTTACGGCTTCGCACAAATAAAAAACTAACACAAAAAACAACAACAATGTTCCGAATATCCAGCAAAATACAGTGGTCGGAAGTCTGGGAATGCGATGTATGATGGTATCGATTGTAAGTTGTCTCTCCAACTGAACTAACCAGACCAGTGCTATGACGTCAATGTAAATGAAGCGTGTCAATTTGAAGACAAACAATCAGCTGGCTTGGCACTTAAGAGAGCCGCAGTCGGACAGTGAGTGTTTTGAGTCGTAGTTTTCGTCCGTATTGTTTACTGATGCTGCTGTAGTCGTTGTACTTTATTTCGAATATATTTTGGTTCGAATTGTGTGCAGAATGTCGATCACTGTATCTGTCTAAACCATATTCCATATATAACAAGAAGCATTCCGAGGGACGGCCATAGTCCCCTATCGGGTTTTGTGCAAAATTAACAATTCAGAAGCTGCACAGTTGTCGAAGGTTACTGTTTTGTCAACACAATAATTGCACAAATGTCATACTGCTGTTAAAGGTTACTGTGTTTCGTCAACACAATAATTGAAAAAATTTCAAAGAAATAAAGTTGTTATTAGCCAGTTTGTTAATTCTGAAGTTATTGAAGAAAGAGTTATCTTTGAATGTACCCATATGAAAGGTTGGATGTAGCCATGTGAATGATCATGCAAGGAATGTTGAATACCTTACCATGTTTAGCTGCAAAATATGTGTTCCTGTGTTCCGAAGGTATCGTGACCTTGACCGGTGCGCTACGGACCTGGGTCTTGCGCGCGACACGCCGTCTCATTATGGTGAACATTTGTGCCAAGTTTATTCAAAATCCTACGATGCATGACAAAGTTAGAGCCCGGACAAGCCTATTTCTGACCTTTAACCTCCAAGTGTGACCTTGACCTTTGAACTATGGACCTGGGTCTTGCGCGCGATATGCTGTGTCATTATGGTGAACATTTGTCCCAAGTTATTTGAAAATCCCACAATGCATGACAAAGTAACAGCCCGGACAAGCCTATTTCTGACCTTTTACCTCCAAGTGTGACCTTGACCTTAGAGCTACGGACCCGGGTCTTACATGCGACATTCCGTCTCATTATGGTGAACATTTGTGCCAAGTTATTTCAAAATCCCACAATGCATGACAAAGTAACAGCCAGGACAAGCCTATTTCTGACCTTTAACCTCCAAGTGTGACCTTGACCTTTGAGCTACGGAACTGGATATTGCGCGCGACACGCCGTCTCATTATGGTGAACATTTGTGCCAAGTTATTTCAAAATCCCACGATGCATGACAAAGTTTCAGCCCGGACAAGCGTATTTATTACCTTTAACCTCCAACTGTGACCTTGACCTTTGAGATACGGACCTGGATCTTGCGCGCGACACGCCGTCTTATTATGGTTAACATTGGTGCCAAGTTATTTCAAAATCCCACGATGCATGACAAATTTAAAGTCCGGACAAAAAAATGCAGACAGACGGACTAACTGACGGAAGGACGGACGGGAGGCAAACCTAAAGTACCCTCCGTCCGGACAGGTAGGGGACTAATAACATGCGTATCTCTCGTAAAACAACTGTCCTCATTTATTCCAACTAGGTGATTCCTAACCAAATTTAAACGCCGTCATAATCTCACCTTTTCCTGGTGCCATTTAAATCAAATGAACTCATTTAATATCACCAAAATTAACACAGACAATGAAACTAAATATCAACATTAAACATTAGCACAATAATGTACTGAAGGTTTTCATTTAGATTTCAAGAACATTTTAAAATTTGTGAAATTTGTTTTGCACAAATTAATCCATAATTTGAAAGAAATGATACTGTATGTACAAATGAAGATTTTTCTAGGAATACTTCGTGTAAATAAAATCCCTAATCCCATTTATTATTATTATTATTATTATTATTATTATTATTATTATTATTCTTTAAGGCGAATATGATATCTAATACTTAAAGGAACTATAAAGTAGATATTATAAAAGTCGAAAGGGAAATCCACAGTCAAGCAAACACGGGCATAGAAACAAACAATAGTACAAGGTTTGAAAAAGGTAGTCGGACGACATTTACAGCCGCCATACAGTACCAAACAATGTCAACAAACGCATCACGAGAGAGAAGTAGATTCGGTTGTATTGAGTCTGCTCATAGGAGGTAATATAAGCTGACTGACAATTGGGATGCATTTTCAAACAATGAGACAACTTTGTCACACTATATGTCATTCGCGTTTGTCGGTCTATCGGATGCGGACGTAAACTGGACGGTCGCGTTTATCATCCGAGCACGTAAAAGAACCGTAGGAATATATATATTCGTAAGGAAGAGTTGGTTAGTTTCTCGAATCCCTATTTAAGATTGCCCGCTCTCTATGACAGCTCTAAATAATCTCTAGTGTGTTGGTGAGTCATTAAACAACATTCAATTCAATATTTCGTCACTTTTAATTTTTATGACAGTATTGCGACTTTCACTTCAGGACTTCATTGCTTCAAACTTCATACGTCATGACGTCTAATTCAAGAAGTCAACGATTTAAGTTGGGGGCATCCCACGACCTCTCACACACACTGACCCTCGACCCCTCCCTCCGCTGGATCCATTCAACATGAACCTTGGAGAAGCGCTAGCATGTACATTTCGAAAATCTATTTATAGAAACGAAATCGACAAGACAATTAACAAGAATGGACTTTCCGTCTTCTATTTTTGTAAACGTTATAATTAACTTGGCAAATGCCGCAAACCCAAAATCGTGCCACTGCTAGTGTTTTCACTGTAATTCCTGTGTTCTGAGTATGCCATGGTTCTATGACACAATCCAACGCTTTCACAACAAAACGTTGCAACATAAGACATATCCAGGATCAAAAGTTTCACTCTGAACATTCTTGAAATAGATGATTTTTCCAAGCCTTGAGATATGTGTGCACTGCTCTTCTCAAACAGTGGAATAACATCATCAGACTGCGCAAAGTCTGATCAGACTTTTTGCTTCCAGAATTGTCTTTCCATCATAACATTGACATTTATCGGGGTCACACTGAATCCTCAATAGTATGTGCTTTTCGACATTTGCTTTCGATGTTCTATCTGCAAGCAGAAATTTGAACGACATTAACCGTCTTAAATTCGAACAGTATGTCCTCAAGAGAAATTGTTTACCAAATAGGTGGTCTAAATTGCGTTGTGTCCCGTTTTATTGGGAAGATTGTAACAGGGTAAGAGTGAGGTTTGTTGCACCCTAAAACCTGGCTTAAACAACCAGTGGCATCACTGACCGTTCTTAGGCGGTAGTACTATTGTCAACTCGTTTGTTTTCTTGATGTCACTTGCCTTGCTACTTATTAACGTTGTAATTGTTGTTTGTTTCAATGCGTGTTTTTGGTTGACTATGTTCTGTGAATCCATAAGTCTAAGGAGTATATTGCTTCCAAATATTCCAAAATAACACCATAGTGTAACTTAAAAGTATTGTTGGATGTGATAACACACCTCATTGCTAATTTATTTGATTAATGGGACATCAGAGAAACGTGCTCAACAGGCGTATCATTACCTGAACAGATCAAAACTAACTGCGAGTTAATGGCTCCACGATGCAGAACACCACCTGGAATAATGTTCTCCAAATATGCAGGAATAACAGTTAATATTTAACTGCCCTAAGACGAACTTTTTCAACGAAGATTTTACACATCATGTTGTTTAATCTAAACGTAGATATAAAAGTAGAACCGGAAATGTAGCAGTCAACTACAAGGATGAATAAAAGGCAAGACAAGACATCACAAACATAAAAGGGTT
Organism: Cyrtodaria siliqua; assembly: GCA_037043455.1. Lineage (NCBI taxonomy): Eukaryota > Metazoa > Mollusca > Bivalvia > Adapedonta > Hiatellidae > Cyrtodaria > Cyrtodaria siliqua. The sequence goes on along the minus strand of JAWPHD010003613.1, from coordinate 131,253 downwards.
GACAATGTGGCTACCGCCTTGGAACGGTCAATGGTAAAAAAGACCGCTCGGGGTTTAAACCAGGTCTAAGTCCATAAGTTCATTCTAAGCTGCTTACTGATAACAATGTTCATACAAAAAGTCTAAACCAATAAAACCGTCTTCACGTATGGGGGCATTAAATACATTGACCTTAAACTTAATGTCTGACCTGAAATTGAAAAGTTCCAATTCAGATTGACCGTCGATAGGCAAAAGTTCATCGTCCACTCCGTCGAGCCTTAGAGTTGAATCAGCTGGTTCCACTATTGGTCTATGCTCCTCCGGAATCCTGTTATATAATGATGAAGAAATCAAACTTGCAAACGGCAAGGTTTTCGTTATCACAATCTACGTAGATCATTCTCAAAGGTCTATCGCCGTAACGAAAACCTACTGAAGAAGTACAACACCAACCAAACAACATTTCTTCGAATTGAAATTATCACTTCCTTTCTTTCATGGAGATGTGATCTATAGACTTCGGAAATTAAAGGGGTCGGACGGGTTTCTTGACCACTTTACAAATACATCAGGAAATTCGTCAGACAAGGATACTACCATTCAGTATTACAAAGCACTTCATGTTTAGTGATTGACCTCCTACACAGTCAGTTATAACGCTTCACCTTTCTCTTGTGCGATGAAAATTCAGCCTCGTGAAACTGTATGATTGCACCTTCTGAAACCCTGAAATGGGAGGTAGGTATACGAACATTCGTACCTCAGGTTTGTTGGCCTACTCCAGATTAGACATCCTTCACTGTAACTGATGTGGTTGTTTAATAGAATTCTGGATACGTCAGTTCTTATTATGTATTTAACTGTATTGTACATTTAACTGTATTGCTTGCTAATATCTGGATGTGGACTTTATTGTCAAGTGTTCTTGATAAAAACACCCACAAAGCCTTTCCTACCATTGCGTATGGGTGCAGTGGTTTCAATACATTCAGTTGTGTAAATCATGTAACATGCTCCTTAATCTAGTCTAGCATTCAAAGTTCTAAGTTTCACAGGAACCGTAACTGACATACCGTTAGGATCTCTTTCCTAGATCGGTACACGACCGTTTGCACAGAACTCCATCTCCTCTAATGTTCCTGATATAAAGCACACCCCGAGCCTTTCCTATCAAGTTTCACCATAATGACCACATGCATGGCATTTGTTGCGCTCGAAAATCGGGTTGCTTGTTTTTATCCAGTTGTTTGAAAATATTTACCAGAATATCTATTCTTATTACATAATATTACATTGTATATCCTTCCCAAAGTCATGCAATCATGCCTCTGTCACAACTTATTTTAGAATAATCATTTCTACGCCGGACACTCTTGGCTGAATATGTTTCAAGTTGATCAATCGATTTCGGTTCCTTCGTTTCGATGAACAAGGTAGTTTGAGAATCCAAAATACTTTCAAAAAGTGACTAAAGTGGATTGTCTTCCTGTCTCCCTTGTTTCGCAATATACCGTTGGGTATCCTTTAAGAGCGAGACGTGTTGATGTCAGCCACATATTCCACCAGCTGCTTTTTGACCTTGTTGATCTTCGACTTTTTGGTTCCGAAAAGTTAGACAGATTGTTTTTCTTTCTTTAAAACGTCATTCCATCGCAGATAAGTTGTTAAGAGTTTTATCAGGGAGTTGTCGAAATGCGTATTCACATGCCTTACCATTTAGACTGTTTGTAAGACGAAACAGTCGTTCGCCCTCATCCCTCATTCCAACTGTGACGGACGAATGAGTTTTTTCCCATCGAATATAATATATGTTGGCATTCGACCACATACCCTTCCGACGATTACCATTAGAGACGATTGCAGGCCACTCGGATGTCATCCCATTTCTTGAATTTGCGTAACGCACTGTATTTCACTCACTTTTTAAGTCTATTATGTGTTTATCCTTTTCAAGATGGAGCTCATTTATTATTTCTTGGTATGTTCGAGCAATGCCATCTCTTGTTCGCGACCACCAGATTTGGCATAATATACATCGCTGAATTTATTTCTTCAGGTGCGTGTAAAGCGTTCTGTTTAACTTTATGATGAGGCAAAAATCTGAACCAAATTTATTTACAGTTTGCTTGGAAATTCTCAATTTTCTTATATTTCCTGTTAAAATACAGAGTAGTGTCAAAAGTCATGGAGATATGAACATGTACAGATATTGCAGCAACTTACAACTGAAAGAAAAAATAACTCCACTTTCTTCTAAAATGGGTCATTTAGAAGAAATAACATTATTTTCTTTTTTATATGAAATTATAGGTAAAAGACTCAACCATAGTTGAACATAAACCCAACTTCAGGTAGTCCGAGATAGTATTAATATATTGCATTTGTATAACTGAGCATAACAGACACTGAAAAAGTCACATGTTTTTTGGTGAAGGTCGCCATTGCAATTTTACAAATCTGTATACTTGCTACTTGAACATTTCTCGTTCAATTTTCATGTTTCATAAGGAAAAAGTGAGTTCTGGCTATCAATCCGAGGTTTCGATTTTTTTTATTTCACCGCGTAGTAGATAAAATTGAATTGATATGTGCATTTATTTATTTTAAAGTAAATATAATTGTAAAATAATTGTGTTTGCATCGCAAAATATTTTATAACGAAGGTATAATTTTGAGAATATTTCATTCGAATTTACTTCCGGCAAACTGTTGCTGGCCTTTGTTTTGCTGGGATAACATGATGCAAGGTAATTTTCAAGTATTTTATTTTGTTTGTAATGCATGTAAGGCAGAACTATTGTAGTTCATCTCAAAAGAATGTTATAAACCAAGACCGAATTGTTGATCATAAATAGATTATCGACGGACGTGTTTGTAAATACCTGATTTCTCGCACCGGAAATCGGTTTGTTATGAGTTTTGAAAAGGTAAACAAAGTTCGGGTTTTCTGTAAGGTGTCCAATAAGAAGCCATGTGATTTCTGCAAGGCCAAAAATATGGTCGTCGAGTATTTTTGCTCAAAACCTTTAATTAAGTATTCCCTTAGCCACAAGTAATTTGCCTGAAAGTATTTATGATTTAACTGCATTTGTTTTCTGTATAAAATGGCCTAAAGTAAGAAAGTACACTGGATGTTTGGTATTGCTTGAGGAAGGCATTCCAAAAAAAGGGAAAAGAACAAACAGATGCGCTGTGTAGCAGTGTCTGATCTAAAAATTAAAGTCCATAAACATGTAGTGAGAAATAGATACAAAAGACAGGCCCGACAGTTCACGCAGTCTATGAATGAAGATTTATATAAATATGAACGCTTTGTTAGTTCACTGAAATGTGTTGTTAAAAAGATGCAACGTGTAAATGTTAAAGGATACAGAATGATAAATCTTGATTGCCTACAAGAGCACGTGTCTGATGTCACGAAACACCTCATCTTGTGTAAGCCAGCCACCGGGGCAGTTGTCCTTGGTAAATCACCGGTGGAAATTGTTTCGGAATTAAGGATCTGTAAATTAGCATCTGTGCTTTTAGTTATATGTGTTGCCTCTAAACTGAAAATTTAAATTTGAAACAAGCCCAAAACTGAAAATTGGCAGAAACCCATAGTATGACATAAATGTAAGGGGTGTCTATTGTGACTTGAAATGGGGCTGCTCATTTAAAGGAGGTTATGACAACTATGGACTGTCCAAGTTTGTCTCAGCCTGCCTTTTCCAGTATTGAGCAAGACATATGGAACTGGTGGGAAAAAATGTCTGAAAATGAACTGGAAGCAGATAATTATATTGGCGATAATAATTATTGGTATGCAGAACATAATTGGGTAATGATTACTTAAAATGAGATTGCCTTGTATGAAGTGGTCATAAATAGTCAAGCATGCTATCCTGAAATAGTCGTTAACTTTCTGACAGCTTTTCTTATGCCCCACCACGAATGTAGAGCGGGCATATAGTGACCTTATCCGCCTATCTCTATGGAAAACGTATTACTTGAACGTTTTTCTCATGAAATTCTTTTTCTTACACACAAGAAGCCGTATGTATAGCTTTCAACGTTCACACATGTTTAAATTTGTTTAGATCACCCGAGCCGAAGGCTCAAGGTGATCTATTGGGATCACTCTTCGTCCGTCGTCCGTCGTCCGTCCGTCGTCGTCGTCGTCGTTAACTTTTCTTCAAACGACTTCTCCTCAGAAACCGCTTGGCTAATTTTGACCAAACTTCACATGGATGATCCTTAGAAGCTTTTTAGATTTGTTAAAATTAGGTCAGCGCGACATCCAAGATGGCCGCCATTACCATATATGGTTGAAAACGTAAAAAATCTTATTCTCCAGAACCGCTGGACAGATTTCAACAGGCAGCTTTTCTTTTAAAATGATCGCCAACGCCTAGACTATCAAGTTGTTCAAATGAGGTCCCCGGGGTCAAAAATGGCCGTGCCCCTGGGGTCCAAAATTGTATATTGAGATTTTGCATGTTTTTCATATAGACATATTAGAAAAAACTTTAAAAAATCTTCTCCTCTGAAACCACAAGGCACAGAGCTCTCATGTATTACATGTAGCATCAGCTTATGGTCTTCTACTAAGTTTGTTCAAATGGTGACCCTGGGGTCAAATTTGTCTCCGTCCCGGGGGTCACAGTTTTACATAGACTTATATAGGAATTTCTTTTAAAAAAAAATCTTCTTGGAAACTACAAGAGCCAGAGGTTTGATATTTTGCATTTACTATAAGCATATGGTCCTTTACCAGTTCTGTTCAAATGGTGACCCTCGGGTCACATTTGACCCCGACCCAAGGGTCACATGTTTTACATAGACATGTATAGGGAAAGACTTAAGAAATCTTCTTCTCTGAAACTGCAAGAGCCAGAGGTTTAATTTTTTGAATTTGCTATAAGCTTATGGTCCTCTACCAAGTTTGTTCAAATGGTGACCCAGTGGTCACATTTGGCCCCAACCCGGGGTCACAGTTTTACATAGGCTTGTATAGGGGAAAACTGAAAAAATCGTCTTCTCTGAAACCACAATGCACAGAGCTCTCATGTATTACATGTAGCATCAGCTTATGGTCCTCTACTAAGTTTGTTCAAATGATGACCCTGGGGTCAAATTTGTCCCCGCCCCGAGGGTCAGAGTTTTACATAGACTTATATAGGATTTTCTTTTTAAATCTTCTTCTCGGAATCTACAAGAGCCAGAGGTTTGATATTTTGCATTTACCATAAGCTTATGGTCCTTTACCAAGTTTGTTCTAATGGTGACCCTGGGGTCACATTTGGCCCCGCCCCAAGGGTCACATGTTTTACAAAGACATGTATAGGGAAAAACTTCAAAAATCTTCTTCTCTGAAACTGCAAGAGCCAGAGGTTTAATATTTTGCATTTGCTATAAGATCATGGTCCTCTACCAATTTTGTTTAAATGGTGACCCTGGGGTAACATTTGGCCTCGCCCCGGGGGTCACAGTTTTACATAGGGAAAAACTGAAAAAAATCTTCTTCTCTGGAACTGCAAGAGCCAGAGGTTTAATATTCTGCATTTCCTATCAGCTTATGGTCCTCTACCAAGTTTGTTCAAATAGTGACCCTGGTGTCAAATTTGGCCGCGTCCCAGGGGTCACAGTTTTACATAGACTTATATATACAGGGAAAAAAATCTTCTCTGAAACTGCAAGACCCAGAGGTTTAATATTTTGCATTTACTATAAGATTATAGTCCTCTACCAAGTTTGTTCAAATGAAGACCCTGGGGTCAAATTTGACCCCGCCCCGTGGGTCACAGTTTTACATAGACTTATATAGGAAACACATTAAAGTCTTCTTCTCTGGAACTACAAAAGCCATAGGTTTAATATTTTGCATTTACTATACTCTTATGGTCCTTTACCAAGTTTGTTCAAATGGTGACCGTGGGGTCACTTTTGGCCCCGCCCCAGGGGTCATGTTTTACATAGACTTGTATAGGGAAAAACTTAAAAAATGTTCTTTTCTGAAACCACACAGCTCTCGTATATTACATGTAGCCCTGGGGTCACATTTGGCCCTGCCCAAGGTGTTACACTCTAGCACCTTCATTTTGTATTTGATATTTACCAAATTTTGTCAGTGTCTTTATATCAATGTTGTTATACACAACAGAGCCCACATTTCTTGAAGAATCTTAACCAAACTTGCACAGATTGTATATGACCATAAGATTTCGAAGAAGTTTGATAATGTGCCGGTACTCAGTTGGTCGATTTAGGGCCATCTTGGCCCTCTTGTTTTTCTATAGTTTGGGAACATAACCCATACCGTCACAATTGTGAATCTTAGCTGAAATCTGCTAATCGTAAGGTCAATCTGACGTGACCTCCCGTTGTCAGATCCTTAGTAGTGTAGAGTATCGTAGGGTGATAAAGGGTCTGATTTTAATGAGTTTGAGTTCAATGTAATAGCATTTCACAGAGCTATTTCTCTTTGCCACATGTTTTTGTCCAGCACGTTTACAGATCTCGACTTAGCCATCACAATATTGTCCGGCCGGCTGTATGTCCGATTTTATTTTCAGTTCGTAATATCTTCTTCGTTACTTGCAGGATTTTCACCAAACTCCGCCAGAATGTTCATTATATGGATCCAACATCACGTGCACAACTTCGGGTCACTGTGAGCGACGTCCGATCTCTGCTACGACAAGCATCGCCCACTGTTAATGACATTAATTTAATATCTCTTCGGGCTGGTATTGATGTTGGTGAAATCAAACATCCGCAGCTTTATAATAAGGCTCGACATGTAGGCCGTAGTCTTCTAGTTTTAACTTCTTTCCTTCAGTTGGTAATTCTAGTATAAATAGTTGGAAATGATATGTTTCGTCACCATTCCTAAAAAAAGGAAACAGTTTCCTCTTAATAAATTTAGTTTTTGGGGATGTTCCCCGAGCAACTTCTTACGGGGTCTATCTGTCTCAACTTATTCGTTTTTCTAGAGCTTGTACTGGAGTTGAGGACTTTAATATTCGTAATCTTTGTATAACTAAAAAGCTACTCCATCAGGGTTACCGTTACCATAAACTTCGTAAAACCTTTGCAAAATTGTATCATCTTAACCCTGATCTTCTTTCCAAATATAAAAGTAATTTAAGAACTCTTCTGCGACAAGGACTGTCACAACCTGACTTCTATGGTGACGTGATTTACAAACTTCGTAAGATCTTTGGTCATGATCACGTTCATACTATCTTTGTTAAACTTGTTAAAAGGTTTATCAAAAGAGGTAATGACGCTATCATTTTGCAACGCACTGCATGCTTGGTGATGGACCCATTTACAGTTCGCCACTACGCTTTCCTCTTTAATTGTGCGATGACCGGACAGGCTATGATGACGTCTACCTAAAGCCCAAAAGGACGGTGACGTATGATGTTTGTCTGCCGTCTAGTCTTGTCGTGTCCTCACTTGTTTATTTTTCTTGTTGCTTTGGCTTCTGCCAAGTCATTGAGTACTTTATGGCTTTCTAGGCTATTGTTTTTTTGTATTTATATTATACACGAGCATCTTTGTGTTTTACTTATATTGCCAATTTATGCTGCCTTGTTGGTTAGAGAATAGTTCATGGCGGGGATTTCTTTATTTACACTGTCCCGTTTTATTGGGTTTACAGTAGTGTGAGGTTTGGTGCACCCTAGACCCTGGTTTAAACCCCCAGCGGCATTTTTTGCCACTGACCGTTCAAATGCGGTAGCCCTATTGTCAACCCTTTTGTATGTGATGTATTATTTGGCCTTTTATTCATCTTTAAATTTGTTCTTTGTGTCTGTGTGTGATTGTGGTTGAATGTCGTCCTTGAATGCTGCTTTTCCTATTCGATTTTTATATCTATATTTAAACAAATGCCCGGTAGGGGACATTGTATTGCATATTGCATCACAATACTTCTTGTATTTCATTATACTGTTTAAATGCAGTAAAATTTGATTTTAATACAATAATTGCAACAAAAATAAAGCTTTTATTTATAACATGTCTTTGTCTCAGGGCCTTTTTACCAGTTTTGATGAAGGGGCCTTTTACCCTTAATTGGGGAAAACATTCCAAATATAGGGAATGAAATTTCCCAGGTGAGTTTAAAAAATGTTGAAATCTGATTTTAAAACAAATTTGGCTGGCGAAGGGGCCTTAAACATGCTTCTGTAAAGAAGGGTCAAAGGCCCAGTGTCTGTACATGTAATATTGTAAAATTCCATCGATTAATGTATATACATACAAGGACAGGGGACATTAATTCGGTAAATTAACATAACTTTCTTTAAACTGAATTACCAGGAGCAGAAGAAAGATAGATAGCACTAAAAAGGGGATCATTTCATCCAAAGGAACCAGAGTCAGGATAGTCATTGCTGTGAGGTATGCCATCAGAATGAGAGCCAAGGAGAGCAGCTCTGTCCAAGCAGCAAATCGGTTGAGCAAGGACATCCAAAACAGTAAGCTTTTCTGCTTATCTAACTACACCTCTGCTGGAGACGGACATTGTTTCTCAGCATGTGACCTTTATGGAGACTATAAAGGTTTCTGTAGTTAGTAAGCAGACGAAGCTCCCTATAATGTACTGGATACCCAGACTTCACAAAATTCCTTACAAAGCACGATTTATCGCTAATTCTAGTTTAATGTACCACGACCAATATATCAAAACTATTGATTTCCTGACTTTCCGCGATTAAAGAACATATTGTAAAATATTGCGGAAAGGCCTTCGAGAACTCAGAAATCAATCTGTTTTGGTCTATCAAAAACTCTGGAGAAGTTCTTGACAAACTACGGTGTAAGCATTTTCATGCCTCTTCTCTAAGCACCTACGCCTTTTCTACACTGTATAGTACACTACCACATAATCGTAACAAAGAAAAGAAAAAATGCTTCAGCTTATTCAGAAGACATTTGCTAGAGAAGGTACAATTTTGCTAGCTTGTAATAATGTCAGGGCTTTCTTTACTAACGCCCCCATTGATAAGTATAATTTGTGGACATGTACTGATGTTTGTAGAGCCTTATCTTTTCTTTTGGATAACATCTTTATAAGATTCGGTAAAACTGTTTACCGCCAGGTTGTTGGTATTCCTATGGGTACTAACTGTGCGCTACTTGTTGCAGATTTGTTTTTGTACTGTTATGAAAGAGATTTGATGTTGAGTTTGTCACCTGCTAGCCAGGGTGAAATTATTGATGCCTTTAAAAATACTTCTCGGTATCTTGATGACATACTCAATATTGATAATCCGTTCTTTGCTCATATGTTTACTAACATTTATCCACCAGAGCTCACGTTGAATAAAGCCAACAGTTCGGATACAATAGCAGCATTTCTCGATCTTCATCTCTCGATTTCAAATGGTTGTATTCATACTAAAATCTATGATAAGAGAGATGATTTCAATTTTAACATCGTTAACTATCCACACCTGGATGGAGATGTACCTCGTGCTACCTCATACGGGGTGTATATCTCCCAGCTCATTCGATTTGCTAGAGCGTGTAATGATGTTATAGACTTCAATGATCGAAATCAAGTTATTCCAAGTAAACTTCTTCAGCAGCGTTTTCGTTATCACAAACTACGTAGATCTTTCTCTAAATTCTACCGCCGCAACGAGGGCCTGCTGGAAAAGTACAACCCCAACCTTAAAACACTTCTGCGACTAGGCATATCAAAACCCTCATTTTATGGAGATGTGGTCTATAAACTTTGAAAGTTAAAGGGGCTTGACGGGTTTCCTGACCGCTTTACACATTTAATCAGGAAGTTCGTCAGAAAAAAATATAACCCTTTGGTTTTACAGCGCACTGCATGTTTATTGATTGACCCCTCTACAGTCGGTCATTACGCTTCACTTTTCACTGGTGCGATGACTGGACTACCTCTTGGGACTCTATGATAGTACCTACTGAAACCCCAACTAAGGGAGGTGGGTGTATGAGCTTTCGTCCCTCGGGTTTTCTGGTCGTACCATAGATTGTTTTTTCTCTTTAGCTGCAACTACTATGGTTGTTCAGTACGATTCTGGATACATCCTGAGATGTTTATTATTTTGTATGTGTTCTTTAGTTAGTTTCTCTGGATGTGGACTTTATTGTTAGAGAATACCTTTTGATGGAATGAAGTTTTGTTTACACTGTCTTGTCTATTTGGGCGCTGAAGACAGGATAATAGCGAGGATTATGCGCATATAAAATCGATTCAAGCTAACCAGTAGGCCTTATTGCCTACTGACCGTTCCAAGTCGGTTACCCTGTCTTCGCCACCCTTTCTGTTGTTTTTTGTCTCTTTCATTGTATTATCAAGTCCTTGTTTGCAGTACAGTGCGGACCTACGATGCCATTGCGTTCGGACGCTGTGGTTTCTATAGGACCCTATATCTCATTTTTACCTTTCTCATGGCAACCTTTCCAACTGATTTTTGCAAAGTCAAAACAGAACTTCCTGGTAATGAAACAGCGATACCCAACAAAGAAGAACCTGATAATGTTGATGACCAACCAAAAGATATGTGTACAGAGACAGCTTCGTTGTGGTCTGAGGGCTCATCTTTGCAGTCACAGGAACACTCACGATATGGGTCATCTCTGTTTTATACTGATCTTGACTCATAAATGCTTCCGGATGTTGCTCTTCTTCTAGACAGAGTACCCAACAAAAGCCACCGTCTCATCCAGAATACAACAACACATTTGGCAGAATGTTGGATGCATCTGCGTACCAAGTTCGACGGTGGAAAGTTATACAACATCTGCAACAGAGATTCCTGACATACACGATGTTACGGCGGCAGCATACGAATGCATTTGGGTCCTCAGTAGTCACCTTTAGTTTGGCAGAAAGTCACTTCTTCAGCTCCAAGTCATCACTTTATTAAAGTATAAAAAGAAAGACACAAACAACCTCTGCTGTCAAACGTATCGAAGAAAAACCCCATGGCTAGCATGAAACGCTGGAAAAGGAAAATGGCCGGCATCAAAGAAAACGGTACGAAACATGCTAGGCAGTCATATGGAACTGAAGCCATAGATCATGAGCCAGATGTGTCAGAGCAAGAGCTTGAGTGCAAGAAATCGTCATTCTTAAAGCAGCACATTGAAATATCAGTTGTCAGAATCTCTGCAATTGAAGCTGTGACACACGTTCAACTCAGTCGCAAATGTGGCACGATGAAAGAAGGAAAAGGATAACTGCATCTATGTTTGGTACAGTCATCAAACGAAATCCACATATTCCAGTATGTAAACTGGTTCAACAGATGCTGTACATCAAATTCACAGGAAATCGTTGCATCATGAATGGACTTCAGCAGGAAAGAGTAACTGTACAGGAGTGTTTTAAAGAAAGCAGAAGAAGGTACCAATGTGGAAGTTAAGAATAGTGGATTTGTTATTCATCCAAAGTATAAGTTCTTGGGAGGAAGCCCAGATGGTATTGTATACGAACGGGGACAGCAAGCAGGACTAATTGAAATAAAAAATATTCTACACAACAAACAATTCAAATCAGGCGGGGAAGAAACAGAAAACCTTTTATTTGGAATTTGAAAATGAAGAACTGAAATTGAAGACAACCCATAACTACTTCATTCAGTGCCAGGCACTATTGCAAATATGTGACTTGCCATGGATTGACTTTATTGTTAGAACAGTAAACCCATACCAGATCCATATTGAAAGGATATCTAAAATAATGATCTTTGGGAGGTATGGCTTCCTAAACTTTTCCAAAGGTCCATTATCATACTCTTTTTCAGGCATTCTATAATGTGGCATTCTTACCATAGCTGTGCTGTCCAAAAAACCGGAAAACTGACAGGAATAAGGGAACGTGGAAAATGGGTGAGTACAAGTAGGAAACAATTTAAGAGCTTTTTCACATGTTTTCTTTTACTATTTCAGATTGGAATGTATACACATGTATACATTTTATACATGTACAACATGTTCAATAATTCAATTTACATTTCAGTTTCAAGACACACATAAGGAACAAAACGGTTCAGAAAAGAGTAAACAGTCAGCTGCTGCACGAAATTCCAAGCACAAACAACCAGGTACCAGTGCATATGGTGATTTCGAACCTCCTGTTTCGACTCAGTCAACCAGTATTCAGCCACATATTCAAACTAGATCAAAGCAGTGTTATGGAAGGTATTACTAGTGTTCTTTGAATGCATTTTTACTTCTGAAACTATTTATATATAGAGATTGTGTTAAAAAGTGTTGACTGGGGAAGAGTTAAGGACGTCAAGCTCGTATGTTATAAGGCCTAAAATATGGTGTTCAATAACCCTCCTTGGCCTTATGTAGTTATGTGTGATCACTGACCAAACTGAAACCTGGCATTGTGTCGCAGAAGACTCGTGGTTCTACTGTTTCACTCAACAACATCTGCACTCTTGCTCCACCATTTTAACGTGCTGTCGTTACATGTATATATAGTTGGCGTATTCAAGTTTCTAGCTCGTTACGTTTCATGTTCCAGGGTAGTGCTCAACCAACGACAACAAAGTCAAACATGTTTTACTGAACTGCATAATATATAGCTTATCAACGCTCAAAATGGTCATAAAACACAACAGTCAACTGAACAAATGCTTATACAATCAAAAATGTTTCTGGGTTATACAACATTTTCATATATATTTCACTTAATTTCAGAAGAGCGTCTTCAGCAAGGGCAAAGTTTCTAGGCAGGCGTATTTCCCACAAGTGGAAGCTTACTGATTCCTCAGACACAAAAAGGAGGAACCAAGGAACAGCCATTGACCTGGTTTCTGAAGTAGATAGGAATGAGGATGCTGTGTTGACCATTTGGTAGAGGATTTCAAACAGGCATCTGTTAATTTATAGACATATATTGTATATAATTGAATTGAATTGAATTGGGGTTTTAAGGCGCACCAACACATTACAGGTTATATGGCGCCTAACAGGCATGAACATGCCACAGGCTCATCTTCCATGTACATCGAGATAAAATATGGAAAATGGGCCTAGAACCTTCTCACCCTGAACTGCAGAGTTGCTGCAAATTATATTGTATATAAAAATATACTTGAAGTTCATTGATATCAGTACTTATAATTTTAGCGATGATGTTGCAAAGAGTTGATGATCACTCTTCGTTCGTTCTTTAATACAATTAACTCCCTTTATTTACTTTATTTTCCAAAACTGCCTTGTATGTACAGCATCTGCCTTTAAATGAAAAATCATTCCATTTCAATTAAAATAATATTTACACAATGAACAAAAGTCATCGTTATTATGTTTACTGTTCATAAATAATTAAATGTGTCAATTATTGGGGTTTTGCCCTTATTGGACACCATATTTGACCCAAAAATAAATAGTTCCAGCCTGGCAAATTCTATAAAAAAAAAATCACCAGAAATGTTTTCCTTTAAGACATATATGACATTAATGCATTATGTTTCACTACTGCTACCTTTAATGGGGCATATAGAAGCTATTGCCATATGACTTTCTCTTAATTTTCTTTTTAAAGAAGTTATGTTCTTCGGCCAGTCTCTGATTGTAGCAATCTATATTTTAGATATGTGTGGTAATATTTTCAAACAATACGTCAATTTGTTGCTTCTCGTCAAGACGATTTTTTTTTACCTTATTCAGTAATATCGGATCACATTTAGTGATAAAATTATAAACTATATAAGGATCATTGAAAACACATTACATTAAGTAACGTTTTCTACCCTTTAAAATGTGGCGAATTCCGATTCCCCACTACACTATCCAAAATAGGGCTGTTCAACGCTGCAATTAGGAGAGTGAAACATGCCTCACCTTAGTCGTCACGAATATGTTCTTATGTTTACCTTACAAACTAAATGAATACTATACTGAAAGGAAAAAGAAACGCATAATGGGTATTTCCGATATATATTGTATGTTTAATTTGCTACTGCTAATCGAATGGTACAGGGCGACATTAGGCCCGTCCTTTAAACAGCACCGAACACACCAATGGTTACACATTTAAAGTGTCATTATCGACAGAATGCGCATTTGGGTCAAGCAGGTGAGAACGCGTAGGCTTTAAACGTTGCAATCTCTTAACACTAAACACATTACTGAAATGGCATTTATGAGACTCCAGGCCGTCCAGCCTTTCTGCTGACACTCTTGGATAACGCTCATGAATTTCTGTCTTCCTAACTTCAAACGACACTGTCAGTTCCATCACAAACCAGTTGCTTGTTACCCCTCAACCACATCACACTAGGTTGAAGAGATCTTGGAAACATACATAAGCTGTTGCTTTAGTCTTGCCTGGATATTCAAATTCTGTGCTGTTGACAAGACAACCATCGTTTAGCTCAGTGGTTGTGGTGCTTCTCCCCGTACACAACTGACGAGTGTTGGTCCCGGTTGCAATACATAGTTTTAACGTTTGCCCTTAGCTCCACCCACTTCATTTACATATGAAATTATGTATTAATGGGTAAAATTGCATGTCTCTGTTAAGCAACCTAATTTCAACAGCTATTCTTATTTTAAGGAAAACAGCCTACATATAGGCAAAGTTACTTTTTATGTTCCATGAAAAAAAAGACCTATGTCTGTGGGAAAGTTAGACTGACTTAGCTCTAAGTTCCCACAAACATTGCTTTTATTTTTAATCAATCTCTGATAAGACGTATAGGTGAGAGCAACCTTTGGTCAGCTAGCTTCTAGCAAGTAAATGTTAATTGGAATTGAATGACGTGTTGGAACTATGTCGTTTCTTTCTTCTGGCTATATCCAGACTTACAGCTTTTTCAGTAAGTACTCTCAGCTATGCAAGTCATCGGCGGTCAGAGTCACTTTGCAAGATTACAGTACATTCTCTAAGTTCGCTAATCCCCTGCAAAATTTGCAACTTGGGTCGCTCGTCAATCTCGATGTCTTAAGATTCGTTCGTGCGTGAAGAATTAGAATATGCGTAAAGGCTCATCAACACACTATACGTTATTAAGAGCCTCCCAGATGGAGGGAAATATATACACAGGAATCCGGGACCCTTCCCTACTCTTACGAATAGATAATTATGGTTCGTTTACGTGCTCGGAGGATAGATTCAGATACGCGGGACCGCCTGGGTTACGTCCCACCAGACGCATGAGGCTGGGGAGAGTGTCTTGTCTGAGAACACAACGACGAAACTCAGTGGCACCGGTGAGGCTTGAACCCCGGTGCTTCAGATTTCAAGCTCACTGAGTCAAGCCAGAATGTCATATACTGAAAGTGAATAACACTAATTTTAGGGCGTTCATCTTCCAAATCCATCTTCCAAATCTCGTTCCAGGACAACTTCCTAGTACTTGCCGCATCACAAAGTAGACAATCTTCTGCTTCTTCATTCCTTAAGCCATTGATTGTCGATATTCTTTTCTACTAGACGAACTTCTCTCTGGATCACGGCTCGTCTTCCTTTTGTATTTTGTTTTTCACCTCGTATGTCTCTTCAGATTTCACAGTCCAAGTCTCTCTTCTGCGACTGTGACTACGATGTATTTGTGTCTAAATCTGGATTCAGCCTCTTCATCTGCCCATGTTGAATATTTTGAGAATGCACTTTATCATGGTAGAAAAAGTAATCAATTGCTCTAGTGTTTGAGAAAACGACAAAGGTTTGGACAAAACCACGTCCATGTGAGTTTAAAAAGGTATGGAGGTCGTCTTGCGTTATGCCTCTCTTCTGGCATATATAAATTAAATTGAATTGCATTTTATAGTCGCATCAACAGCTAAGGTCATAAGGCGACTTTTCAGCTTCCATTGGTGGAGAAAGACTCCAAGTGCCCCTCCGGGCAATTTTCGTGTACAGGCGGTCACCTGGGTAGAACCACCGCCGTTCCGCAAGCCAGCTGGATTTCTGTCTCACATAATGATCGAACCCACAGCGGCGAGGGGCAAGTGATTTCAAGTCAGATACTCTAACCACTCGGCCACGGAATATATAAATAAATATATGCAAATAGCCAATGTGTTACATTGGGCACCTCATTTAGGCGTTTAGAGCATACTTCAATCAGGGATTTCAAGAAGAACTCCTGTTGAGTCCACCATTTTCTTTTAAACGTAGTTACGTCAATCGCATCGACGGGAAATGTTTAACAGAATGTACTAGTAGCGCCTAAAATTATCTAGGAGATAGAACCAGGTTAAATTTTGTACTTCCTTGTGAGTCCTGGACAACTGTCATTTTCCATCCTGTATTTTGTCTGTCGTTGGTGCTATCTGACAGTTTATAAACTGTGTTTTGTCTGAACTATCCGTAGGAAC
This sequence comes from Cyrtodaria siliqua, assembly GCA_037043455.1. Taxonomy (NCBI): domain Eukaryota; kingdom Metazoa; phylum Mollusca; class Bivalvia; order Adapedonta; family Hiatellidae; genus Cyrtodaria; species Cyrtodaria siliqua. The sequence goes on along the minus strand of JAWPHD010003613.1, from coordinate 114,957 downwards.
TGGCAGATTTGACAAGATGATACTTTCATCAGGTCTCAGCACTAATACTGCAGTCACATTCACATTCACAGTGTCAATTGCACATCATATACTGTATGATCATCTGTGACACTGCCATTCAGCAATGCAATATCAAATGTATTTTTTTCAAACCACACAACATATTTCGATTTTGGAATGAACAGATTGGTCAATTTTCAATTGTTTGATCTTGAGCTATTTGCACAATATAAAACAACATGATGTCAGATTTGCCCTTGCAGTCAGTGATGCCTTTTCACACATCTGCGGATGTAGATTTCCGGTCCATTTCTTCAGCTAAATTGTGTTGGTATTTGTACACCAGCAGCTTTTTGTTCTGTTCCTGCAGTATCTGAATGAGATTCTGGAGGGTTGCATTCTCCATTTCCTTTCTCTTCCATGTGTACAGAAGCTGGAATATCTGCTCCCGGACATTATATGGGTGGTTCTGAATGGCTTCATGGATGTACGACTCTGCTGACTCCGCAAAAAGGTTTCTGAAAAAGAACTGCCACTCCTTGTGACCCAAGCTGAGCTCCTGCAGAATAGCATCACCCACCATTCCTGGTAGTTCTGTAAAATCACTATTTCCACTCTGCATACTGCAACCTCTGTGATATACTGGACCACTGTTCTTCCCATTTTCTGCAATTCCATTGTTTTGTATGACCCTGGGGTTGGCATCTACCATAACATTTGGTTTTGTGACCCGAGAGTTACCATCTACCATCGAAGTACCATTTGTGTGGCTCCCTTTTAGAGGTGACGTTACAACATCACTGCTGTCTTCACTTTTATTGCAGAACTTCGACAAAACCTTCGGCAGGTAACGCTGATCTCGCCTTTTGAAGCCCTTTCTCCGCCATATGAAGTACCCGACCAAGATGAGAACCAAAACCACGGCAACAACGCCCACGATGATTCCAATTATCTGCATCTCCTCTACGGACACGCCTCCTTCCTCATTGGTCTTGCATATTGTATATTGAAGTGGACGCCATGGTTGTTTTGGATGGTGCCTGGACGGGCACACTTTGGAGGGCTGACATTTCTCTGTCGCCGACTCGTTGGCTGAAAAGTATTCCTCCTCACATGGCGCGCACCCTGCGTTCATTAAGCCGTCACCAAGTCTTGTAACGCCTTGTCCAGGAGGACAGCGGTCATGCCGGGAGCATATTTCATCACTCCCTTTCAATCGATAGTAACCTTCCATACACTTGCAACTTAGATTACTGTTTTTGGTGCAACTTTGCTCATCTCTTCTCTCGGACTCCATTCTTTTCTTTTGATTCCATCCACTTTTTGGCTTGTGGTTCCAGTCTGATTGGTAGAAACTTTCTTGACTAAAGCATTCATAAGCCTTATCTGGATTGGGGATAAGAGATTTGGTGGGAAATTCAATTACGTTTACTTGAATTTATTATTTATTTCTGATTAGTATTACGCATAGCTTTCATTCATAATTATGACTTTGTTCTATGATAGGGCAGAGTAAAAGGGGATTCCATACAATTGTAGGGTAATGACCTTCGGACACATGGATGTGGCATTAAAATAGGTCGTCGACTAATAACAGTGTGTCTAATAGATGTTGAGCTGGCTGTAGACATCACCCCCCCCCCCCCCCCACCCACCCACCACCCCTCAGGGGGAAATTTTGTAGGGTATGATTTTAAACTTCAAAATGAGACATGTGTGCCATCTGAGCGTTGGGACTTTAGTGATTTTTGGAATTATTTTTTAGAAAATTATCGGAATATATTAGAACAAATTTGAATTGATGGAATCTTTATCGGAACGCATCTCTACGTGTCCCACCATATAATTTATGGATCCGATACTTAAATATTGAGATTTTGGGTAAACATGTTAAAAAATCGCTGATTTCTGTAATACATTGGGGGTATTTAACTAAAAATTAGAAATATATCTAATACAATAGAAAAAAAATAATATTGTAACCTTTTTGGGCAGCGTAAGGTCCAGTGATTAAACAGAAAAAAGTTCCAAAACGCATGATGTTTGGAAATGCCTTAATTTTGGGGCGAAAAATGTGTATTTTTGTCAAAAATCGCCGGAATCTGGAATAATTTTTTAAAATTAGTTTGAACATAAACTTCTAAAATTGAAGCAATAGAATGTTGCACAGCATACATATTCAAGTTTTTCCTGGCATCATATATAACATATGTGCTCAAATATTGGCGTTTTAGGGCAAAATGTTGGGAAAAAATGACAAAAATCACTGATTTCTGTAATCCATTGGGGGTATTGGGTTAAAACTTAGAAAAATGTTTAGTACAATAGAATAAAGACATATTGTAACATTTTGCATAGACAAAGGTCCAATAATTAAGTAAAAAAAAGTTCTGAACATATATGCTCAAGTATTTATATTTAAGGGCAAAATGTTGAAAGAATGACTAAATTCGCTGATTTCTGTAATGCATTGAGGTATTGGAAAAAATTAAAAGTGCATAGATAGAACGGAAAAAAAATATTATAACATTTCTGCAGTACAATGTGCAATAATATACTAGAAAACAGTATTTAGTATATGGAACATTCCTACTCTCACCTGTCGATATTGCTATTGACCCATCATATGTTTCCAAGGAGTGCATGGCACGCTGACATTTTATTTGCTTTTATAAGCAAACAAGCCTGCTCTAGCTGATACCTTATGGGAATTTGTTAAAATATGACATGACAGAACCTCCCGAACAAATACAACACATCATGTACTAGTTCTTGAGCTGGCTGTAGACCCCCTCCCCCATGGGGGATTTTGTAGGGTATGATTTTCTGAAAGAACATACAGTACGTTTCAAAATGAGACAGGTGTGACACAGTTCTGAGCGTTGGGCTTTAGTGAGTAACGTGCATGTAAACTACGTTACCTTACATTACAATTAAAATGTCAATGTACATTAAAAACCTTGAATATAAATTAAATCAAAACCATGTAAAAAAATAATACATATACTTTTATTAATATAAGTTGAGAAGCGCTTCAAACTTAATGAAAGTATTCTGTAATTTACGTTACACCACATTCATAACCAAAAAAACTTATTTTTAGTGCAAATAGGTGGCTGTAAAAACTGGTTTTCGTCTGTAAGTAAGGGTTTCTATATATCAAAATATTAATTAGACTGTGTATGATATGCATATGTATACTAGACGAAATTTAGCTGTAACACAATAAAAAGAAATCAAACATGGCGTCCAAGATGGTCCCGTTGTGTCACAAGATCTGTAGGTCGGCCCAGCAGCCGTCGGCCGAGGGTCGTTCAACGCTATTTCTCTAAAACTATACTGTATACATCTCTAGGCCCGAACTCAGGTAGCCCTTCCGCTGATAGGGTCTAGCGACCGAGTGCCACGCTTAGCGGGGACCTTTGCCGAGGCTGGCCACCGTTCCCGTTGAGTCACAAAACCTGTGGGTCGGCCCAGCGGCCGTCGTCTGTGGGTCGTTCGATGTTATTTCTCTCTTTATAACTATACTGTATATAGCTCTAGGTGCCATGTTCGAGACTCGAACTCGGGAATATATCCCCTGATACGACCTAGGGACTGAGTGCCACGCGGAGCGAGGACCGTTGCCGACGGCTGACCACCGTTCCCGTTGTGTCACAAAACATGTGGGTTGACCCAGCGGCAGTCGGCTGCGGGTCGCTCAAAGTTATTTACTATATAGTTCTAAGTGGCATGTTCAAGACCCGAACTCGGGAAGATATCCCCTGATACGACCTAGGGACTGAGTGCCACGCGTAGCGGGGACCTTTGCCGAGGCTGGCCACCGTTCCCGTTGAGTCACAAAACCTGTGGGTCGGCCCAGCGGCCGTCGTCTGTGGGTCGTTCAATGTTATTTCTCTGAGTTTTTTTCACTATTATAATTACACATGCTAGCAATGAACAATTTGTCTGTGTTGTAATGCACGCTAACGCAAACGCATCCCATACATGTGAGTAATTGTATTTCTGTGCTGATGTGTACTTTAGCACGTCGTGTTACAAAGGTCAGTTTGTAAGGCATGTCAAGGATTCGCCAACATTGATTCAAAATGTTTGGTAGCACAAATTGGGAAGAAAGTGTCTGGTAAAAAAACGGTCATGGCGTGTTTACGTCTCCGTGACAACTCTGTTATTATGTTAAACTGTGTTTCCAGTTCCTACCCAGAAATAATGCTATTTTCTCTCGGCAGCTTTTTTACGCTTGCGTAAAACCTTGCTTGTTACGCTTTGATACTCTCAGCTAGGTAGCGTAGTAGTAGTAGCGTAGAGTTTCGTAGCGATATTGATAACGGGTCTGATTTTAATGAGATTGGACATTCCCCTACTTCAATACCTTTCTTTAAGACAATACTCATATAGATTTGTCTGGCTTGAACTTGAGTGTGGCCAGTCAAGAGGCTCTTCAAGATTCACCTGTGGCATACATATTCCGTCTGCAACTATTTGGATTATATGACGATTTGATTCACGAATATCCTTGTTGGAGTTTGCCGGGCACCAGATGACAGTATTGGTCCTCGACTCATCAATTCTACTGACTTCACAAGAGGGGTAATAGAGGCCAAAAAGAGGACCACTGAAATGGTACACCGCTGTCAAGTCGTTTGCGTAGTTTGCCAAAGTGAAGCGCATAGTGGCAGCATATCGCTAAATCTCTCTGATACATGATACTTCTCCAGAGTGAGGTTTACTAATTTTAGAGAATACTAAAAATGATTCTAAGCTTAAACATATATTCTAAGCTTGTCTGGCCAAAGCTGTCGATCAGGTCCGCTAATATCGGACCGAGTTATAGCCGTCGTTTTACAGAAACGCTATATTCTGCTTTATTTACATTACATTACCTTGATTGTTCAATTGATCTTTGAGAGGTTTGCACATTACATTACCCCTCATAAGCATACTCAATAAAACCGAGTCTGCTACGTGTATCTCTTGTTTGTGTTTGTTGCTTCCACGGGATCCCCTTTTTTAGTAGTTTGTAGGTCAATGAAAGCGCGGACAATTTAACGACTTCAGATTTTCGCAAAATTGTATTTATGGGTTTGCTTCAATGATATCTTAGATGAGTTTAGCAATGAGCATGATTCATTCATGTTTGCATGATACAGTTATTGTCATTGAGTATGTCAAACACAAGGAATGTCAGCTCAGCTTGATGTTCTACTTTTATACTTATTTTTAAATCTACCTTGTATTTAAATCGCTTTCTTTGTGGGCGTGTCTTTATTTGTAACTTCAAGTTCGCCTGCTCATGGCGAAATTGGGTATTTAAGCGATCGGATTTAACACAGGACATCATTTACTTTATAAACATCGAGCAGTGCACATCGTACTATTCCTGTACAAAGCATTATGATTTACAGAAGAAAACATGTTTTGCCTCTTTCGGGACTCGAACTATTTCAACCATGACTTATTCATATTCATGAGTAAGTATCAGTTTAATCATAGCTGTGTAGCTTTAAAGGATGTATTGAACCACATATATATAGCTGTCTGTGCCTTCAACGGCATTTTTAAAAGGATATATGGCGTTTATCCGACAGTATTCTAAAAAAATGTTTCACTGTTGTCTTCTGGTTTCCAAAATGTATGGCAAATTATAGCCACTTGTAACATGGTCGCTGAAATTCCTTTTGTATTTCCAAAGGTGTAAATGGTTTATTGAAAATAACACGTCAGAATAATTGGTGTACTCTTAACTACCAGTTATTGGAAGAAATATAAAAAGATCGGACAGGGAAAGTAGCATTCAAGAAGGACAGTCAACCACAAAACACAGAAACAAACACGCAAACAGACAAACAAGAAGGCAAAAGTAAAATTAAATGCAAACGACATCACAAACACAGCTGAAATAGACATGCTACAAAAGAAAATAGATTATGGTCTCATCGCATGGTTAGTTTAAACACCTCGATGTTTAAATCAATCAACCAACTCAATGAGACCATACTCTATCTATTACTTATCAAATTTGATGAGTTGATCTTACGTTAAACGAAAAGTTAAAAGAAAACATTATTATACTATCAAAATCGAAATTAAGCTTTAACACATTTGTAGACCTTGGTTTGTTTGCAGAAACATTTGTTAAACAGACCTCAAGATTGTCCCTTTACAAACATGATTTATATCTAGTGCTGTCGGCAGTCTTTTAACAGGTGACTTAAAATAAAAGCAATATATGTTTTTTTAATATCTACATTTTATTTATAGTGCAAGAATAAACAAGTTTAACATTATATGTTGTTTGTGTTACCTTATTTTTCCCCATAAAATGGGCTGTATCACATATCATGTACATTGCGCATGTAAGGTAAATGTTTCTAGACTAGCAACCTCAGTAACTATCAAACTGCTATTACCACTGCTGCATACAGCCTGTCTGTCAACTAAAATAGCTGATGTAAACATTGTCCTACACATACTGAAGCAGCCGACTATATTTGCCTTTTTGAAGGTCTGCAAATGTGGGAATGTGGCTCCATCGTAAATGGAGTGTCTACAATAGAATTTGCAGCAACTCTGCAGGTTAGAATGTTCTAGGCCCATTCTCCATATCTTATCTCGATGTAAATGGAGGATGAGCATGGCATGTTCATCCCTGTTTGGCGTCATTTAACCTTTCTTGTGTTGGTGCGCCATAAAACCCCAATTCGATTCACTTACTCGTATCCTGTCATTCGTGAATAGTTATCACACGTACATAGTTTGGTATGATCAAGTTATGACAACCTCGACCTTTGAAACGAAACATGAACAATGGTTATCTTTTCACCATAGCCATTCATCTCGTGACATGAACGTGTTCACAGAGGTTGACAAGTAACCGTTCCAGTAAGGTTTTTCATGATCGGGTCATGACGACATTGACTCCAAAATTAAGAGGTCCCATCCTCTCAGTCTCTCCAGTCACATTTGAGGCTTGATTACATTATCGTTAATGGTTTTTAAGGCTTATCAATTTAATATTTTGCTTGTATAGAACTGCTGCCTGAGAGAGATATAATTCAAGAGTTTGTACGTGTGCTATCGGGTAAGACTGCAGTACATGGGTCTATCCGCCATGTCCAGTTAGGTCACGCCAGAATAGATGTGGGTGTAAGTCTGCTGAAATTCACTAGCACAATGTTTCTGTTTCATATTCTTATTTTATTCTAAGCAGGCATAATAGTAAGCCTCCATGATGTATGTTGAGGCAATTGCCGTCAAAATACATTAATTTGTTCTGCACATCCAGCCTTCTTCTTTCGTGTTCTCATTGTTACACATTTTGGCAATGTAGTCGTCATCTTGCAGTTAGTGGAAGTAACATCTGAAATAAATAACACAAACATGATGGTTGATAAAAAAAATACTAAAAATAAGTAGTTCGTCTTCTTTTCTTTTTTTATAGATCACTGCTGAAATTAAAATGGATTATTTAGAGATGTAACATTGTATAGAAAAGCTAAGGTATGTGTGTGAAAACCAGGCGGTCTTGAGTATCGGACTGTATTTGGGCTCCTAAGAGTAGACACGGTCCTGCATGGATTCCTATGATTGAAATAACCGAAACAATTCAATGAAAATACCCTTTTGTATTTCTTTTGTATTTTTATTTCTTTACTGTGTTATTTCAGACTGTTCAAACGATTTATTTAGAATGGTACTTATGAAAATATCAAGGACTATTAAACTGATATGTTTGTACGTTTTCTAACGGTATACGAGCGTTGACCGGTGACATCACCATTCATATGCACAGGCACTCGGCACAGAGCTAGGATAGTAAAAGATGAACTTGAGTGGTTAAAATATTAATTGAGTTCTGGACCCCCCAAAAATGGTTATATATATTATATACTGAAAGGTATTGAACTCCAAAAATGGCCAAAACCACCAACAGTTCTATACTAATTGTTATTTCTCGGTACGTAAGATAGCCTGGGCAGCATAACCTGCTCATGGCACAAGTAGAATTATACATATAACCAATAAAACATAAACTGTCATTCAATCTCTCGTACTTTTTTTGTACCAGAGAATCAAATATGTCAACTTGAGCGAATTTGAGTTCAATGACAAGAAGTACTAGGTCTAACATGGTGGCATGCGTTAAAAACGACTAAAACATAATGGGATGATTAACTCGTTACCCGAAGCGCCGAAACTGAAAGTTGTCGTGGAAGCTGTGAATTTCGACAGTTTTGTTTTCATCCACATTCAGCCTTCTTGTTGTTGTTGTTCTTGTTCTTGATAATATATTCTACCTTTATAGGCACACCATCACCATAACAAATGTTTGTCAATTCCGTGGTATTTTAAGTAAAACCTTTAAACAACTTAGTAGAGTTTCCCCAGTTTGCATGTGCCGTCATGTCCTACTTCTATTTGTATGTTTACATCCAAGCTCTAATCTAATATATCTAGAGCATAACATAATCGTCTGCTATGAAAGTGTAGGAGTTCTACATATAATAGGAGTTAATGTCTACTGACTGTATTATTCACAAACACACAAAAGCACACTGCAGTCCACTAGAAGCTGAAGGTCTCACAACACACTTCGATTTTACTGTGTCGGCCATAGGCAGTAAAGTTCAATTTTCCATTCTGAATCAAGCATTTACAGTCTAAAAGTATTTTTTGGGGAAAATACAGTTACTGCTGCTCATAAAAATCCACAAAATCTGGTACATAGCCCCCACAAAATCTGGTACATAGCCCACTTTGTTTGTTTTTTTAATGTGAGTGGTGGCAGTCAAGGTACTCTTTTCGGCTTTCACTAAACAGTTTGCACCTAAATTAATACGCATTTTGAGCACCCACAAATGTGTCACATTTTGCTGTCAGTGTCGTCTAATCGCTGTTCATCCAATCTCACACTATTGTTTTCTCACCTGCAACAAGAAAAGAATATATCCATGGGCAATTATTAAAATATCTCAAACCGAAGAACACACCCCTACTTTTTATGATTTAAGAATCATCCTACACGTGACCTAGTCTACAGTCACGTGCAAGGGAGCTAAGTGTGTAGTGAGACCTGAAGCAAGCTATAATTTGCGGCACACGGATATATATTAAGCAGAGTATCTAACACATGGATATAGTCTGTTAGTATAGGTTTTCTGACATCGTTTAGCTCATTGCACTCGAGCAAGAAGTGATGGAGACTCTCGTTAGACTCGCGACAGAGTAGACACTCCGGATTGACTTCGGTTTGGTTGAATTTGGCCCTGTTTGTCTGCAGTATGTATGTTCCAGTGAGTAACTTCACTTATATCGGTATACGATTTATATCTCTCGAACTAAGTCTATATGTACCGGTACAATTAAGGGATGGCATTTCCCTGGATTAAAATGTTTTGAGAAATAATTCAGCGAAGAGTAGAGTTCAGACTGTGAAATAATTATTTCCTTCCATCTCTGGTTAATTGCTATATTTATAAGCCTTTTCCATGCTAATTTCTCGATTGTGCTGATATTAGTTCTTCAGGGGTTGGCAAGTCATATAAGGTTAGAATCTTCTTCACCGATATGTATAGGTTATTAGATTTGTATTGGGATATATGCAAGAGTTCTTTAGCGTAACAATATTGCGCGACTTTAGGAGCGTAATATGTATACGCTGAAGAACGAGTGCGTATATCCGCAGACCTAAATTAATAACATGTCTGTGTTGTGTGATATATCCCAATACAAATCCAATAACCTTTTTATGGCATACGTTTTTTAATATAACAACGAATAATAAGAACAAAACAATAGGTTTTAACATTTAATCAATTTTTTTATTTGAAAAAACAAACATATTGTCGTTAGATCGTCGGAATTTTCACAATGAAAACATAGTTTACATTACGTGACATACTTTCTTTGACATGAACAGAAAAGTGCACCAATCACGAACGAGTATACATTTCACACCCAATATGACTTTAGGTATGAAAGCACTAATTATTTTCCCCATAGACACCAATGTTAAAGTGTCACATATTAATGATTTGCTGCAAATTCAACTCAAGTATGGATAATGCAGCAGTGTAATGTTCATATAGAAAACTATTTTTCCACTTGAAAAATCACCAGAAAACGTGGGGTCACAAGACATGTAAGAAAGTTCTTGTTTGTTTACTAAACAGGTCAAGGGTACAGCTGTTTTTATTGATCGACTGTTTTCATTGCTCACAAAGTGTAAGCATAGAGTCGAAATTTCGAAAATGTTCATCAGTGATCCAGTAAAACCTATTAATACGCTTCTTATACATATAACCACAAAATCGAATAGAAATGGGCAGTTTTCCCCTACTTATAATGCCCATTTCCATCGAAAAAAGAGGGATTACTTTTTATTATAGGAACTACATTCGACTACACCTCGGAGGTTTACATGTAATTGGTGGTGGTAAACCTTTACTGCACGTCAATATGAGCGAATATTGACGTTTCCTGTTACATTGCGAGTAAACGGAGCTTGTAAATGCGTATGCAATAAAAAACAGCTATGGCTATTTAATGATTTGTTTTCCAGTTATTTATTTGCTACTCTGAGTTCAATAGAAGTTTATGGTAGTCTTGTGATGTTGCCATATAATGAAAGAACTTTCTTATGGATAACAGCTTCCAGGGGTAGTAGCCTGACAGCATGTAGATAGCTGGATCTGCTGTTGGAGTTGGTAGTGATAATATTTGTTTTATAATCTTATTAATGCTTTCCCTGCACGAATGATGCTTTTAAGTGCATATGTGAGCACATGCAGTATGTATGGTTGCAGTAGCGACAAAGATGTCTGGATCTAACCGTTTTCTCCATGTAGGCCTGATCCCATCAGACTCTACAGTGTGTGTTTAGATTTTTATATATTATCCTCAACTGCTAGTTGCTCTTGATTTGTTGTAGCTCTCTACTAAGTTGTTTAAAGCTTTTACTTAAAATACCACGGAATTGACAAACATTTGTTATGGTGATGGTTTCGTATATACATATATATCTGGTTGTGGCTGTGAACTCTACTAGTGAAAACTGGGTGTGCCTATGAAGGCAGAATATATTATCAAGAACAAGAGCAACAACAACAAGATGGCTGAAGGTGCTCTCTCGTGAAATTGTCGAAATTCACAGCTTCCACGACAACTTCCAGTTTTTGCACTTCAGGTGTAACACGCCCATTGATTGTTGCATTGAGTTGTGTGCGAATTAAAATTTAAATACCATGTTGTCATTCATATCTAGGCCCAAATTAAAAATTAATAACTTACATTCTCACCGCAAATGACACATATGCTGCCAAAAAATCCACAGAAAAATGGGGGTCATGTATCTTCTATATAAGAAAGAACTTGTTCATGAATGAATGGTCCCTTTAAAAACATAAACACTGAGATGCCATAATATTGTATTCATACACTCATTTCCATATAAGCAAAATAAATTTAAAACTCACAATTTTAACATGACAATGCTTGAAAAATATAACAAATAGATCAACAATGTGATATAAACCAAAAATAGCGCTTTAAATTAGTGAAAATGCCTTTTTTTACAAAAAGAAATGAGAATTATTTATTGACGCCATTATGCGATACCCCAGGCCGACACTTCCTGTGTTGCAATGGGTGTGCTACACCTTCAGATTTCCGTTCGAGTTAATTATCCCATTATGTTTTAGTCGTTTTTAACTCATGTCACCATGTTAGACCTATAGATTATATCTAGTAAGAGCCGTGCCATCTTGTCATTGAACTCAGATTCGCTCAAGTTGGCATAATTGATTCTCTGGTACAAAAAAAGTACGAGAGATTGAATGACAGTTTATGTTTTATTGGTTATATGTATAATTCTACTTGTGACATGAGCAGGTTATGCTGCCCAGGCTATCTTACGTACCGAGAAATAACAATTAGTATAGAACTATTGGTGGTTTTGGCCATTTTTGGAGTTCAGTACCTTTCAGTATATAATATATATACATATATATAACCATTTTTGGGGGATCCAGAACATTTTAACCACTCAAGTCCATCTTTTACTATCCTAGCTCTGACTAGGATATTCACTGGTGATTTTGACAATAGAAACCTTACACTGACCAATACATGGTTGATTGGCATATCTAAATAACAATACACTGTTTTGTAGACAGTCCATGTTCGTATTCAACTGTTCACTACCCCACGTACGCACTCTCGACGTCTTGTCTTACTTTGCATGGGGAAAAGGGTTTAAAACCGTATAAAATAATACGCAACACCGCTTCTTTCTTTGTAAGAAGTGACGAGTTTGTGAAAAGTAAACAAAACTGATTTGATAGAAGTACATTTTAATTTTAGTTCGGCAATGAGCGAAATTCATAACAAAAATCTCACCGCTAAGACGGATCCGTTGCGATCAAATCACATCTTTACGAAAAATGGTCTTCCCTGTTGTTATCATCTATCATCCGTGTCAACTCTTGGTTCATACAAGTAACCTGGGTTCAATTTTCCGAAGATCTGAATCGTATTCACCATATAGGTAGGAGTGTAAACGATAGTATAAGTTGCAGTTTGTTGTTGTTGTTGCTGCTGTTATTGTTGCTGTTGTTGTTCAGTTCAGCTAATTAGATGGGGCGTCTTTTTGGACATGGCTATTTCGCATCAAATTGACAGAAAACTTACCTTATTTCATCTCCATGATATACGAGTCGTTTTAGAACAAGTAGACTTTTTGTATAAAACACAAAAGAAAATCATGTTTTAATGGAAAACACAGACATCAGCCGACTCACTGACATTTGGCATTTTACGATATTTTATATTCACGTCACGGCTAGATGTAGTTTCTCTGCAGCAGTGTACTAATAAATAGTGTACAACCTTGTGAAACGTAAAAATCCGATACAAAATGTCAATGACTGGTCTGATCTTTTCTTCTCTTCATGAGACTTACGCACTTCGGGTTCTTTCAATTCAGATTACTTATCTCTGTGCGTCATAAGACATTTGCTGCTCAATAAACCTAAAGGGATTGTAGACGAACTGGAACCTAGAGGGACTGTAGACGAACTGGAGGAATAATGTGTGGCAATTCAAATACGAACAAGCAAAGTTTTACGCAAGCGTAAAATAGCTGCCGAGAGGAAATAGCATAAATCTGGGTAGGGACTGGAAAATCAAGTCACGGGTGTTAAAACAATATTGAAAAAAAATAATGTTGACGTAAACACGCCACGACCGTTTTTTCTTCCAGAGTTTAACCATCAGTTGTTACTACCAAACATTTTGAATCAAGGTGGGCGACCTCGCTTCTCTCTGTTCAAATACCTTAATTTGCATTACATACTGATTACAATTCAACTTTGGAGCACGACGTGCTAAAACACACATCAGCACAGAAATACAGGTGTTCACATGTAAGGGATGCGTATGCGTTAGCGTGTGCATTACAACAGAGATAAACGTCTCACTGCTACCATGCGTATGTGTTATCAAAGTGAAAAACTCAAAGAAACTGTTCATTGCTACCTTACCATTACATGTGCAATTAGGCAGCGAATAAACCCATCGACTAGTGTAACAGGGCGGTATTTACGAGAATACCGCATTATAAATGGGTATTATTCCATAAAAAGGTATTAGTCCATTAAAATACAGCTTTGCACTTATTCCATTCCAATACTTGAGGTTTCATTCAGTTTCACTTACGGTTTCATTATGCTCCGTAAAATTCCCGGACGTGAAGATCCCGGAAATATTGCCGTATTCTACACTTTAGTAGACTGCTCTACGAAAACGTCATTTGAGGCAATAAAACGGCAAGCTTTGAACATTGAAAAATATGTGTTTATACCATTCAAGTTTTTTAGACGGGTTCCCTAGGAATTGTAGTTGTAATGCATGCTTATTGTCGGCTACATGATTCACAGTCTGTTAACCATAGACATATTATAAACCCATGTAAGAGTCAGCTGCCGAAGGCAGCTGAATAAAAACATCATAATATGTTTGAGTTGAATATTCAATGTAAATACGCTCCAGATTAGACCTATGAACCGTCTGAATTAATTAGTGTTAATGAAGTAGTTTGGTCTTGAAAAGTCGACGACTCGGCTAGTTTTTATGTAAACCATGAATAATAATTCGTGAGATGCTTTAGGTCTATAATATATTATGATATATGTACACTAAGTTTTATTGAATTATATGTACAACATGTATACATTCTCATATAACTCTGAAGCTGAAGTCACAGCGACTAGCGGTGTACTTAAAGCTGAAGGCACAATGTACCAGCGGTGTACTTAAAGCTGAAGGCACAATGTACCGGCGGTGTACTTAAAGCTGGTGGCACAATGTACCAGAGGTGTACTTCAAGCTGCATGCACAATGTACTGGTCAACGGTGTACTTAAAGCTGAACGCACAATGTACTGGTCAACGGTGTACTTAAAGCTGATGGCACAATGTACTTAAAGCTGAAGGCACAATGTACTGATCAACGGTGTACTTAAAGCTGAAGGCACAATGTACTTAAAGCTGAAGGCACAATGTACTGGTCAATGGTGTACTTAAAGCTGAAGGCACAATGTACTGGTAAACGGTGTACTTAAAGCTGAAGGCGCAATGTACTGGTCAACGGTGTACTTAAAGCTGAAGGCGCAATGTACTGGTCAACGGTGTACTTAAAGCTGAAGGGACAATGTACTGGTCAATGGTGTACTTAAAGCTGAAGGCACAATGTACTGGTCAACGGTGTACTTAAGGCTGAATGCACAATGTACTGGTCAATGGTGTACTTAAAGCTGAAGGCACAATGTATTGGTCAACGGTGTACTTACAGCTGAAGGCGCAATGTACTGGTCAATGGTGTACTTAAAGCTGAAGGCGCAATATACTGGTATATGGCGTACTTAAAGCTGAAATCACAATGTACTGGTCAACGGTGTACTTAAAGCTGAAGGCGCAATGTACTGATCAACGATATACTTAAAGCTGAAGGCACAATGTACTGGTCAACGGTGTACTTGAAGCTGAAGGCACAATGTACTGGTCAATGGTGTACTTAAAACTGAAAGCACAATTTACTGGTCAATGGTGTACTTAATGCTGAATGCACAATATACTGGTATATGGTGTACTGAAAGCACAATGTACTAGTTAACGGTGTACTTAAAACCGAAGGCACAATGTACTGGTAAATGATGTACTTGAAGCTGAAGGCACAATGTACTGGTCAACGGTGTACTTAAAGCTGAAAGCATAATATACTGGTTAACGGTGTACTTAAAGCTGAATGCACACTGTACTAGTCAACGTGTACTTAAAGCTGAAGGCACAATGTACTCGTCAACGGTGTACTTAAAGCTGCACGCACAATGTACTGGTCAACGGTGTACTCAAAACTGAAGGCACAATGTACCAGTGATGTACTTAAAGCTGAGAGTACAATGTACTCGTCAACGGTTCACTTAAAGATGAAGGCACAATGTACTGGTCAACGGTGTACTTAAAGCTGAATGTACAATGTACTGGTCAACGATGTACTTAAAGCTGAAGTCACAATGTACTGGTCAACGGTGTACTTAAAGCTGAATGTACAATGTACTGGTCAACGATGTACTTAAAGCTGAAGTCACAATGTACTGGTCAACGGTGTACTTAAAGCTGAAGGCACAATGTACTCGTCAACGGTCTACTTAAAACTGAAGGCACAATGTACTGGTTAATGGTGTACTTAAATTGAAGGCACAATGTACTGGTCAACGGTGTACTTAAAGCTGAAAGCATAATGTACTGGTTAACGGTGTACTTAAAGCTGAATGCGCAATGTACAAGTCAACGTGTACTTAAAGCTGAAGGCACAATGTACTGGTCAACGGTCTACTCAAAACTGAAGGCACAATATACCAACGATGTACTTAAATTGAAGGTACAATGTACTTTTTCAATTTCTTACCCCAAAAAGGTAGAAAGAAATATATAGTCCAATTCTATATTTTATAACTTTATTTCTACATGCTACCAACTATAATGGTGAATTAATATTTACAACAGATTACTAATAATGATAGTCTCTCTCACATAACTACTGATCTCTTGTTTCCATCTAGCAGGTCCAGGTAAAAAGCCAGGAAAAAGCCACGAACAAAGAAAACCCTCCCTTTTTATAAGGTCCCTTCCAAATAAGAGGTTAGCATGGTCGTAAATATTAGCATGCTAACTCATCAATCTTATAGCATCTACAAATAAGGAATGCTAACACATAAATCATGTAGCATTAGCCTGGTGCTTAGAGCATCTCCCAAATAAGGGATGCTAACCCATAAATTATGATCATTAGCACTAGCCTGAGTTAGCCCTGCCGAGACATACACATCTAGACTTATGGTGCTAACCGAAGACAGACATAATGTCCTCAGTAACCAGGCTTGAATACTGGTACCTGTACAAAATCACAACAGTACTCGTCAACGGTGTTTTAAAGCTGAAGGCACAATGTACTGGTCAACGGTGTACTTAAAGCTTAATGTACAATGTACTGGTCAACGATGTACTTAAAGCTGAAGTCACAATGTACTGGTCAACGGTGTACTTAAAGCTGAAGTCACAATGTATGTACTGTCAATGGTGTACATAAAGCTGAAGGCACGATGTACTCGTCAACGTTGTACTTAAAACTGAATGCACAATATACTGGTCAACGGTGTACTTAAAGCTGATGGCACAGTGTATGTACTGGTCAACGGTGTACTTAAAGCTGAAGTCACAATGTATGTACTGGTCAATGGTGTACTTAAAGCTGAAGGCACAACGTACTTGTCAACGGTCTACTTAAAGCTGAAGGCACAATGTACTGGTCAACGGTGTTTTTAAAGCTGAATGCACAATGTACTGGTCAACGGTGTACTTAAAGCTGAATGCACAATGTACTGGTCAACGGTGTACTTAAAGCTGAAGTCACAATGTACTTGTCAATGGTGTACTAAAAGCTGATGGCTGAAGGCACATTATATAAGTAGTGTAGTCGCTCCAGAAAACAAGACAAAACAACAATGTAGTTAATAAGAAGCTGATAATTCAAACATTCTTTTCAGTTCAGTATTAGACTGGATTTTGAACAAGTGTTCAGAAATTGCTAATTTATCAGGCTTGCATATTCACTCGTTTTCATACATTGAGGGAAGGCATCGATCATGATCATGGATATACTCATTTCAAAATGGGTCAGGCTTGCACATTCATTATACATATTGGGATGACATTAACAGATTCATTCTAGAGTTGGAGATGTCATCGAATTTAAGTATCTCCTTTTAATGGAAAAGAGTTGTCCCTCGACGCCTGTATTGCAAAGGGATGGGAGAAGTGGGGTCTTTAAGAAAGGGCTTCATCCGTCCGTTCTCTGTGCAACAGTCTCGAATGTGTCATACGTGATTCGGCAACGCATGACAGAATACTACCATCACAATGTATTGGGATTTGTTTATAATGAGACTTCAACAACTTATTGCATCGGGATTTGTTTGTAATACAGAATACACAATTCACCATCTATTTTTATCGGAGTCTGTTTGCTTTATCCATAAAAATCAATGTCGTCATACATCAGAGCAGTGCACGTTAAAACATAAAGTGTGTAATCAAATGTGCTTATATGGAAAGGAAGTTTGGGATTGCTGGGCGTGTAGCTTATACGGAAAGGAAGTTTGAGATTGCTGGGTGTGTAGCTTATATGGACAGGAAGTTTGGGATTGCTGGCTGGGTAGCTTATATGGGAAGGAAGTTTGGGATTGCTGGCTGGGTAGCTTATATGGAAAGGAAGTTTGGAATTGCTGGGTGGGTATAGCTTACTAGTATATAGAAAGGACGTTGGGATTGCGTGGGTGGGTAGTTTATATGGAAAGGAAATTTGGGTTTGCTGGGTTGTATAGCTTACTAGTATATGGAAAGGAAGTTTGGGAATGCCGGATGGGTAGCTTATTTGGAAAGGAAGTTTGGGATTGCTGGGTGGGTAGCTTATATGGAAAGAAAGTTTCGGATTGCTGGCTAGGCAGCTTATATGGAAAGGAAGTTTGGGATTGCTGGGTGGGTAGTTTATTTATATGGAAAGGAAGTTTGGGATTGCCGGATGGGTAGCTTATATGGAAAGGAAGTTTGGGATTGCTGGGTGGGTAGCTTATATGGAAAGGAAGTTTGGGATTGCTGGGTGGGTAGCCTATATGTAAAGGAAGTTTGGGATTGCTCGGTAGATAGCTTTTAATATATGAAAAGGAAGTGGGTAGCTTATATGGAAAGGAGGTTTGGGATTTCTGGATGGGTAGCTTATATGGAAAGGAAGTTTGGGATTTCTGGGTAGATAGCGTTTAATATATGGAAAGGAAGTGGGTAGCTTATATGGAAAGGAAGTCTGAGATTGCTGGATGGGTAGCTTATATGGAAAGGAAGTTTGGGATTGCTGGGTGGGTAGCTTATATGGAAAGGATGTTTGGGATTGCTGGGTAGATAGCTTTTAATATATGGAAAGGAAGTGTGTAGCTTATATGGAAAGGAAGTTTGGGATTGCTGTGTGGGTAGCTTATATTGAAAGGAAGTTTGGGATTGCTGGGTGGGTAGCTTATATGGAAAGGAAGTTTGGAATTGCTGGGTGGGTATAGCTTACTAGTATATAGAAAGGAAGTTTGGGATTGCGTGGGTGGGTGGTTTATATGGAAAGGAAGTTTGGGATTGCTGGGTGGGTAGCTTATATGGAAAGGAAGTTTGGGATTGCTGGGTGGGTAGCTTATATGGAAAGGAAGTTTGGAATGGCTGGGTGGGTATAGCTTACTAGTATATGGAAAGGAAGTTTGGGAATGCTGGGTAGGTAGCTTATATGGAAAGGAAGTTTGGGATTGCTGTGTTGGTAGCTTATATGGAAAGGAAGTTTGGGTTTGCTGGGTTGTATAGCTTACTAGTATATGGAAAGGAAGTTTGGGATTGGTGGGTGGGTAGCTTATTTGGAAAGGAAGTTTGGGATTGCTGGGTGGGTAGCTTATATGGAAAGGAAGTTTGGGATTGCTGGCTAGGTAGCTTATATGGAAATGAAGTTTGGGATTGCTGGGTGGGTAGTTTATTTATATGGAAAGGAACTTTGGGATTGCCGGATGGGTAGCGTATATGGAGAGGAAGTCTGAGATTGCTGAGTGGGTTACCTTATACGAAAAGGAAGTTTGGGATTGCCGGGTGGGTAGCTTATATGGAAAGGAAGTTTGGGATTGCTGAGTGGGTAGCTTATATGAAAAGGATGTTTGGGATTTTTTTGTGGGTAGCTTATATGGAAAGGAAGTTTGGGATTGCTGGGTAGATAGTTTTTAATATATGGAAAGGAAGTGGGTAGCTTATATGTAAAGGAAGTTTGGGTTTGCTGGGTGGGTATAGCTTACTAGTATATGGAAAGGAAGTTTGGGATTGCTGGGTGGGTAGCTTATATGGAAAGGAAGTTTGGGATTGCTGGGTGGGTAGCTTATGTGGAGAGAAAGTCTGGGATTGCCGGATGGGTAGCTTAATTGGAAAGGAAGTTTGGGATTGCTGGATGGGTAGCTTATATGGAAAGGAAGTTTGGGATTTCTGGGTGGGTAGCTTATATGGAAAGGAAGTTTGGGATTGCCGGATGTGTAGCTTATATGGAGAGGAAGGCTGGGATTGCTGAGTGAGTAGCTTATATGGAAAGGAAGTTTGGGATTACTGGGTAGATAGTTTTTAATATATGGAAAGGAAGTGGGTAGCTTATATGTAAAGGAAGTTTGGGTTTGCTGGGTGGGTATAGCTTACTAGTATATGGAAAGGAAGTTTGGGATTGCTGGGTGGGTAGCTTATATGGAAAGGAAGTTTGGGATTGCTGGGTGGGTAGCTTATGTGGAGAGAAAGTCTGGGATTGCCGGATGGGTAGCTTAATTGGAAAGGAAGTTTGGGATTGCTGGATGGGTAGCTTATATGGAAAGGAAGTTTGGGATTTCTGGGTGGGTAGCTTATATGGAAAGGAAGTTTGGGATTTCCGGATGTGTAGCTTATATGGAAAGGAAGTCTGGGATTGCTGGGTGGGTAGCTTATATTGAAAGGAAGTTTGGGATTGCTGGCTGGGTAGCTTATATGGAAAGGAAGTTTGGGATTGCTGGGTGGGTATAGCTTACTAGTATATAGAAAGAAAGTAAGAACGTTTGGGATTGCGTGGGTGGGTAGCTTATATGGAAAGGAAGTTTGGGATTGCTGGGTGGGTAGCTTATATGGAAAGGAAGTTTGAGATTGCTGGATGGGTATCTTATATGGAAAGAAAGTTTGGGATTGTTGGGTGGGTATAGCTTACTAGTATATAGAAAGGAGTTTGGGATTGCGTGGGTGGGTAGCTTATATCGAAAGGAAGTTTGGGATTGCTGGATGGGTAGCTAATATGGGAAGGAAGTTTGGGATTGCTGGGTGGGTATTGCTTACTAGTATATGGAAAGGAATTTTGGTATTGTGAAGCTAATATGGAAAGGAAGTTTGGGATTGCTGGGTATGTAGCTTATACGGAAAGGAAGTTTGGGTTTGCTGGGTGAATAGCTTATATGGAAAGGAAGTTTGGGATTGCTGGGTGGGTAGCTTATATGGAAAGGAAGTTTGGGATTGCTGGGTGGGTACCTTATATGGAAAGGAAGTTTGGGATTGCTGGGTGGGTATAGCTTACTAGTATATAGAAAGAAAGTTTGGGATTGCGTGGGTGGGTAGCTTATAAGGAAAGGAAGTTTGGGATTGCTGTGTGGGTAGCTTATAAGGAAAGGAAGTTTGGGATTGCTGGCTGGGTAGCTTATATGGAAAGGAAGTTTGGGATTGCTGGGTGGGTATAGCTTACTAGTATATAGAAAGAAAGTAAGAACGTTTGGGATTGCGTGGGTGGGTAGCTTATATGGAAAGGAAGTTTGGGATTGCTGTGTGGCTAGCTTATAAGGAAAGGAAGTTTGTGATTGCTGGGTGGGTAGCTTATATGGAAAGGAAGCTTGGGATTGCTGGTTGGGTAGCTTATATGGAAAGGAAGTTTGGGATTGCTGGGTGGGTATAGCTTACTAGTATATAGAAAGAAAGTTTTGGATTGCGTGGGTGGGTAGCTTATATGGAAAGGAAGTTTGGGATTGCTGGATGGGTAGCTTATACGGAAAGGAAGTTTGGGATTGCTGGGTGGGTATAGCTTACTAGTATATGGAAAGGAAGTTTGGGATTGCGTGGGTTGGTAGCTTATACGGAAAGGACGTTTTGGATTTCTGGGTGTATAGCTTATACGGAAAGGAAGTTTGGGATTGCTGAGTGGATAGCTTATATGGAAAGGAAGTTTGGGATTGCTGGGTGGGTAGCTTATATGGAAAGGAAGTTTGGGATTGCTGGATGGGTAGCTTATATGGAAAGGAAGGTTGGGATTCCATTTGGGGTTACTGGGATTAAGGTCACCGTCGGTATTACTAAAATTGTGAAGACACTTACTGTTCAAGGTCAATGAAGCTGTTACTAAAATAGAAAAATGGTTTTCGCTCAATAGCCTTTGTAAAAAGTGAGGTATAGCGACGAAACTTGCTGGGAAGGTAGCTTATATGGAAAGGAAGTTTGGGATCACTGGGGTCAAGGTCAAGCGCGCTGTTCCTAAAATAGGAAAAAGGTTTCTGCATAGTAACTTTTGTTAGGAGTGCGGTATTGTTGTACAGGTAACTTATATCGAAAGGAATACTGGATGAAACTTTGAAAAAAGCTTACGGAAAATCTGGTTTTCGTGGAATTGCCACGTTTCTTGCTATATTTAAATTTCCTAAGTGCCCTGTGACATTAAAGATCTCCAGCCAAGTTAATATACCCCATTTATATAAATATATGATATACTAATAAAAAACTTTAGGAATAGCTGCCAACCACAATAAATATTAGTTAGAGGAGAAAAAGATGATTTTAATAAACAAATTTGTCTTCGTGAAAGTCCGGAACAAATCAGTAGTTTCCGCGCGCACTTTGTGTGATGACGTAGATTTTGCCATTGACCTTATGGCCTGGTTGTCATCTGTTGTAATTTCGGGAAGACACCATATATTTATTATTTTTTATGTGACAACTTATTTTGTATTATTATATTAGACAACTATTGGAAAATGGTTCACTGTGTTGAGTTTGAATGCAATACCACGAGAGCAAAGGGTTCAAAGTGATTATATATAAGAACCCTGAACGAAAGTAAAAGTATGTCAGATCTAAAAAAAATGATATCTAAAAAAATATGTTGAATACGGAGTTTATTTGATTTTTTACGACAGTTACTTTTGGTGCGCATTCTAGCTTTTTACAACGAAATCATTCTAATTTGGAAACAGCATTTTGTTCCATCTTATAAATATAATATATTGGAGAAAAATAAACAATGAAAATACACCACAGTAAAATATAAGGTTTTATTTCTCAAGTAAGAATATATTCAAATATAGTTATAGTATCATTTCAAAATTTCAACAACATTTTGCAATTCCCGCCACTTCAAGAACCTCGGGTGTGAGGCAGTTTCCCTCAAACACACGAGTTTCTGCGATGCAGACTGCCACTTTAAGCTAATTCCCCATAATCTCTGCAACATTTCAGAACGTCATTTTGTGTTTTCATGACACTGTCGTGGGTACAGCCACACCTGTAATTGAAAGAAACACTAATCTTTGCAGACCTAGCAAAATCATATTTTAAACAAGTAATGTTTTTCAAAATGAAAATGTTTTAGACAGGCACTTTATAATAAAAGAAATCAATAGCAGGCATTTGATTACGTTGACCAGAATTCATTTAGTCATTTAGCCAATTAGACCCACTCCGTCACATTACATGTATTGAGAAACCTAGTATTGATCTTCATCGGCGCTTGATTGGGTCACCCTTAAAAACATTTATGTTTTCCGACCCTAATTTCAAATTTTGGGTCGGTAGGTAGGCAAATTATTTTTTTATTTAGGAAAAAAAATCACAGTTAACAAAAGAAATGCCATTGTTTAATTAATAAATTGAACTGGCATAATTTATGAATAAAAAACAATAAAACTTTTTTAAAATAGGATGGCCAAAATGGTCATAATTCGCTCATCCGATAACCGTGAAAAGAAAAAAGGATGCAGCAAGTTAGGGAAAGGATAAAACTAAGCTGTTGTAGAGTTTAAATACAGAATTCTTCGCAACTTGAACTTCAGAAATGTTAAAAATTCCACTTTGGAAATTTAAGCCATTTCAGTACTACATTCAGTTTAAAGAGGTTGAAAAATGTTACGTCCTAAGTTGTCTCACCTGCTTGAGCCAAACGCGTTTTCTATCAATAATGATTTGTTTTGTTTGTTTATATGGTGTTTAACGTCATTTTCAACACATGCAAGGTTATTTATGACGGTCGATTTTTTGTGGTGGAGGCAAACCACTCACTTTTCCTGGGTAGAACCAGTACTGTACACCTCCCGCCATCCGTAAGAATCGACACTTCGTGAAACTTTAAAGGAAAACATTTGGTGTGTTATGTGTTGGTTTAGTATTTTTTTACAATTTCGATTAACAGCACCTTTAGTGTAGGTCCATGTAAAGCATCTTAAATGTGTAACCACTATACAAATAACTCAAATGACTTTGTGGGATAGCTATTTATACTATTCAATTTAATTCAATTCTTTATTTCCTCATTGAATGAGATTACATATAAATATACATACACGATTAATAACATAACATATATTTTATTTAAGTCTCACCTCCAAATTACAATTACAAATAGTAAAACAATATTCAAAACTGTAAATGAACAAATAAGAGAGGCTCTATATAGAGCTATGAGAGACTATTTCAAGATGAATTTACCTATTATACACATACATTATCAATATAAAACGTAACATGAAACAGCTTTCGATCAATATTTAACTAAAATTATCTGTTATGGTAAAAAGTTAATATAATGTAATTTTGTAATGTCACGTCAAACTTCTTTTTAGAAGAACGGAGATAGACGTGTGTCTTGATAACAAGCAAGCGTCGCAGATGATCTAGGCTATGAAAAACCATGACGTTCGTACATTCTTCTGCTGTCAATTAGACCTACACTCCTCTCGTTCACCACGTTCCAAAGTCAGAAGCTATGACGGTCTACGTCCACACTAACTACGGTTCTATGCGCGTATGCCCACACTTACTTCAAAATTAACAGGTTTATGACTACGTGTTTTGACGACTGCGACACGATGATTATGACGTCAAAGAATATATCTAAAGGACTCACACCACTATTATCTCCCTTGAATACTCGTGCCCTACAGATGAAGGAGGTAGATAAAAAAAAAACAAGTTCGCTTTTCTACATTTTACAGGATACATTGATTTATCTTTACCAGGTTCTAAATCTACAGCATTTTAGGAAGAGATCCCAGAAAAATGCATGTTGATATAAGATTTCTAGCTAATTCCGCCTCATTTTACACATCATGGGTCTAATCTCCACGGGGTTGTATTTTTGTCTAAATTTTGATAGGTGTCGCGCAAACATGAAATTAAAAAAAGTTCAATCTGGTAAATATTCGTTAAAAGTTAATAGCATGCAGATATTGGATCAATGAAGAATTTAAGCATAAATACATGTTGCAAAATCTTTTTTATCTCTATGCCACGAACAAAAACATTACAATGGGACCCTATGGAAAATTAATTGTGGTGTGAGACGTAAACACACAAATAAACGGAAAACCCTCTCTCTGGATTTACTATTATTATTTTCAATAAATGTCTCATTAATTACAATACCAAAATAGACTGTCATCATATGGTCATGCTCATCATATATACTGAACCAAACAGCTAACTCCCCAGTAGACAATACCTTTAATATGTGAACTTATTATATGCCGACTGGTACCGTTAGAGACAGGTGATTCGAATGAATTTTCTTTTTAATCTACAGTCGTAATTGACAAGATATTTGTCTCGTTCAGAATAAAATTTGTTTTGAATTATTGATTGTTATTATTGAGGTATTAAAGGTATTGTCTACTGGTGTGTTAGCAGTTTGGTTCGGTATATATACTGCAAGAAAAAAGAAACGCGACACGGAAATTTCCGCTATATATTGTATATACTGCACACTTAATTCCATAAATTTTCCAAGGAAATCCCAAGATGTTTTGTAAAAAAAAAAAAATTGCAGTTAGTTAGAGAAAGGACATAACTGTGATATTGTAGACGTTTTAATCCCAGTACACGTTGTAACAAGAAATTCATAAATGTTGACGTTCCTCCTTGAAAAATAGAGCCAGTTCAGTACTGTATTTAACGTAAAGATGTTGCAAACGTTTGCATCCTAAGTTTGCGCCAAACGCGTACTATGTCAATAATGAAACTTTGCAGTGTTGTTTCTATTCTTTTTTCCGAAAGCAAAGATCTTACGTAGCCATGTACCATTCGATTAACAGCAGCATATTGTACATACAGTATATAGCGGAAATTCTCGTGTCGCGTTTCTTTTTTCTTTCACGCACTATATATATGTTTGCTAGTAGTATGGCAATACACCCATTAACTATGTACGCTTCCGTAACTATGTCTACAACTGACGTTGGAAATAGATAAAATGTAGTGTTAAATATACTGTTAGCTCTATTAGACACAGTTTAGTTACCTGTCTGCAATTACCGTTCTATTAAAACATCAGCCGTATGACGTAGCTGCCGACAGCCGTATGACGTAGCTGCCGATGAAGGCGCGCTTCCAGGCTGTCACTATGACGACAGGGACTGGAAATAAAAGAACAAGGATTACGTTCTCGAAGAACGGTTTCTGCGGTCAGTGAGCATTGCAATTAATTGTTTTGATTCTTGTTTTACGTTTAGCACATTTTAGCCTTTTAGCACATGTTACGCCATATATGACTCGATTTTTTTTTAAAGGCAAATCACCCAATTTCCACTGGATATAACCGGTACTGTATATATCTCCCGCCAACCCTAAGAAATGACACTTTCTCACTTGTCAAGTCGAGCTCCCAGTGGGATTCGAAACCGCAGCGGTGAGTGGAGAGAACATTTTACACGAAGCGTCTTTACTGTCGCGGCCACGGAGGTATTGAAATTTAAAAAAACAACTACTATATGCATTAGATGATTATCCATAAAACTCGATCATAAATAAGCAGCACACTTTCAAGAAGGTTCCATTAAGGCATCACCAATCTGACAGGGACCCTTAAAGTAAACAATAATATACAGAAGTAGTTGGAGAATCAGCACAAGTAAAGAAACTATTGTTTGGGGCGCTTGTTTCAGCCAAAGGTTTTTCTGCAGTGACTCGAGCAATTTAAATAATACGTACATCAGTTATATATCATTAGAACTGACATTTTTAGTGGTAAATAAAACTACTTTATTTTTGAAAATCAGTTGAGAAATAAATATTTTACAGCCAAAATGATTTTTTGATGGGGCTTTTCCTATGTAAATTCCTTGTTGGTAGGACAGCAGAAAATTACAAAATGTCAAATAACTTCAGTAAAACTTGATATTTTGTTATAACACTTTCAGGGTGTCTTAATGTACAAATATCCAACAATTTAAAACTATTTTTGAATAAAAAATCTAAAAATATATATTTTTCGAATTTTTCATGCAGCAGAATTTTGTATTGAAAATGACCCATCAAAATCAACTTTCGCTCATGAAATTTTTATTTCTTAACCGATTTTGAAAAGTAAGGTATTTTTATTTACCACTAAAAATGTCTGTTCCACTGATATATAACTTATATAGGTAGTAGATAAATTTTATCTTAAAAGTCCAAAAAACCTTTGGCTGAAACAAGCGCCCCAAACAATAGAGAACAAATCGACAAAAAAATCAACTTCAAAAGAAAAGATCAGTTTAAAAAAGGCAATACGAAAACAAGAAGATGGATGCTCCCCGAAGTGGATGATTTGAGTAAATGAATTTTTTATTAGGGAAATTTTCAAAATAATAAATGTATATAGGTCAGTGTGTTAATATGCGATGTAGATAAATGTCAAAAGCAACAACAACAACTACATATTGTTGCATATCAAGTAAAAGAAGAAAGGTTATCCATTTCATTCCAGACAAGCATAAAGCCCTCTATCATTGTGTGAAGTTGCTTTCCAGTCCCATTAGTGGTTTTCAATTTGTGCTCTGAACAAGAATTATAACATTACAAAGGTCAATAACTCTCATTTGAATGATGATAGAGTTCTAGTTCTTGCGCTCTATCATTGTGTGAAGTTTCATGCCAGTTCCATAAGTACTATTCAATTTTTGCCCCAGACAAGAAGTATAAGTATAAAATTACAAAGAGCGGTAACTCTAATTTGAATAAAGAAATAGCTATGTGTTTTGCACTCTGCACGTACTCTTACTATCCTCTATAATTCTGTCAATTGTGTTATCAGTCCCATTAGTCTTTTCAAGTTATGCTCCAGACAAAAATTATAAGTATAAAATAAGGAAGGTCATTATAACTCTAATTTTAATGAAGACATCGTTATGTTTTTATGCTCTGCATTTTATATTATAGCTTTCTATCACTGTGTTAGGTGCAATTACAGTCCCTTTAGTTGTTTTCAAGTTATGCTCCGGACAAGAATTATAAGTATAGAGGAACTAACTCTAATTAGGATTAAGACATAGTTACGGTTCTTGCACTCTGATTTTTTATTATTGTCCTCTATCGATGTTAAAATTTCATACAAGTTCCATTAATAGTTTTCAAGTTATGCTCCAGACAAGAAATGTAAGTATACAATTACAAAGGGCAATAACTCTAAATTAATTGGAAATATAGCTATGGTTATTATGCTCTACACTTTATATCATTGACCTCTAGAAGTGTGTCATTCCAGTCCTATAAGACAACGTTCAAGTTATACTCTTATAAGTATAAATTTACATAGGCCAATTGTAGCACCGCTAAATGTAAAAACGTCGCTAAATGTAAAACTTTTTGTCGCTGAATGTAAAAAGGGTGGCTAAATGTAAATGCAAACGTCTTTAAATGTAAAAACGTGAGCGTCACTAAATGTAAAAACATTTTTTTGTTGCTAAGTGTAAAAGGGAAAAACGACATATATAAAAAATGTGTGTAGAACAGTAATGTATGTATTGCAAGATGTACATATATAAATACTTTAACATGTTTAACATGGTATACGATGCAACGAATCTATTGTATGTACACGGGGTCAGAACAGATTCGTGGTTTCGTTATTGATGCAGGCCTACCAAAACTTTTTAAAACAAAATCATGAGATTTTTAACAAGAGGGCCAAATGGCCCTAAATCGATCACCTGGGGATCTTTGCAATGATGAAAAAATTGTCCTCTCGCAAATGCTTATTGAAGATGTTTTTAAGTCTTTCCTTATGTAAGTCTATGTAAAAACATGCAAAATCTCTTCATACAAACTTTGGATCCAGGGGTTGCAGCCATCTTTGACCCGAGGGACTTCAAATGAGCAAACTTGATAGACGGTTAGCGATCACTAATAATAATAAAGAACAAGAGAGCAAGAGGGCATGTTGATGCTCTACAAGCTAAAATGGCTCTTATATCAAGGGGTTTCATCATTAAATTCCTTTCAATACCTTTTTACAAGTGCAAAACACAACAACACCCTCAACTGAAATTTAAACTCACAGCTCCATGCTAACAATTTAAAAGAAGATTTTTTTAAGTTTTCCCTATATAAGTCTATGTAAAACATGCAAAATCTTTATATACAAACTTAAGAAAAAATAACAAAAGAAAAAAATGCATCCAAAGCCCTAGCTTCCCAGTATACAAGAAGTAATTCAAAGATTTTCTATGTGGCCATCTTGGATGTCACGTTTAAATTATTTTAACAAATTTGAAAAACATTCATCAAAGGATCATCCATGTGTTTGGTCAAAATTGACCAAGCTGTTTCTGAGAAGACTACTTTTTGAAGATTATCCCTATATAAGTCTATGTAAAACATGTGACCCCTTGGGCGGGGCCAAATGTGACCCCAGGATCACCATTTGAACAAGCTTGGTAGAGGACCATAAGCTTGTAGTAAATGCAAAATATTAAACATCTGGCTCTTGTAGTTTCAGAAGAATATTTTTTTAAGTATTTCCCTATAAAGCCTATGTAAAACAGTTGACCCCTGGAGAGGGGCCAACTGTGACCCAATGGTCACCATTTGTACAAACTTGGTAGAGGACCATAAGTCTATAGCAAACGCAAAACATTAAACCTCTGGCTCTTGTAATTTCAGAGAAGATTTTTTCAATTTTCCCTATATAAGCCTAGGTAAAACATGCAAAATCTGTATATACTGTACCAACTTGAAAATTAAACAAAAGAAAAACAGGAAACAATAATAAAAACGAAAAAAAAAATAATGGGATTTGAACACACGGCCTCTAAATAGCTTCCCAGCGTACAAGAAGTAATTTAAACATTTTTCTATGGCGGCCATCTTGGATGTCGTGTTTACCTAATTTTAATAAATCTGAAAAACATTTACCTAAGGATCATTCATGTGAAGTTTGGTCAAAATAGACCAAGTTTTTTCTGAGAAAAAGATTTTTGAAAATTTCCCTATGTAAGTCTTTGTAAAACATGTGACCTCTGGGGCGGGGCCAGATGCGACCCAAGGATCACCATTTGAACAAACGTGGTAAAAGACCATAAGCTTATAGCAAAAGCAACATATTAAACCTCTGGCTCTTGCAATTTCAGAGAAGATGATTTTTTAAGCTTTTCCCTATACGAATCTATGTAAAACATGTGACCCCTGTATATATAAGTCTATGTAAAACTGTGACCCCTGGGACGCGGCCAAATTTGACACCAGGGTCACTATTTGAACAAACTTGGTAGAGGACCATAAGCTGATCATAAGCTGATAGCAAATGCAAAATATTAAACCTCTGGCTCTTGCAGTTCCAGAGAAGAAGATTTTTTTCAGTTTTTCCCTATGTAAAACTGTGACCCCCGGGGCGAGGCCAAATGTGACCCCAGGGTCACCATTTGAACAAAATTGGTAAAAGACCATAAGCTTATAGCAAAAGCAACACATTGAACCTCTGGCTCTTGCAATTTCAGAGAAGATGATTTTTTAAGCTTTTCCCTATACGAGTCTATGTAAAACATGTGACCACTGCGGCGGGGCCAAATGTGCATTTGAACAAACTTGGTAATTGACCATAAGCTTATAACAAATACAAAATATTAAACCTCTGGCTCTTGTAGTTTCAGGGAAGAAGATTTTTTAATTTTGTCCTATATAAGTCTATGTAAAATTGTGACTCCCGGGGTGGGGGTCAAATTTGACCCCATGGTAATACAGGTAATACATGAGAGCTCTGTGCCTTGTGGTTTCAGAGAAGAAGATTTTTTAAAGTTTTTTCCTATATAAGTCTATGAAAAACATGCAAAATCTCAATATACAAACTTTGGACCCCCGGGGTATGGCCATTTTTGACCTCGGAGACTTTATTTGAAAAAACTTGATAGTCTAGCCGTTGGCGGTCATTTTAAAAGAAAAACTGTCGAAATCTGTCTGGTGGTTCTTGAGAAGAAGATTTTTTAAGGTTTCGACTATATATGGTAATGGCGGCCATCTTGGACGTCATGCTGACCTAATTTTAACAAATCTAAAAAGCATTCGTATAAGGATCATCCATGTGAAGTGTAATCAAAATTGGCCAAGTGTTTTCTGAGGAGAAGTTGTTTGAAGCAAAAGTTAACGACGGACGACGACGACGACGGACGACAGACAGGTGATCTAAAAATTTAAGATTTAAAGCGCGCGAAAAACATTTTTAAATGAAAATTTGGAGCGCGCGACTTGATTTTCGCGCTACTTTTTTTAAAGCACAAATTTATATTATTCATTGTTTGGTAGTTATAAAAAATAATATATTAGCATAGTAATTCGATTAGAAAGACTTTAATTTCTACCACAATTGTTTTATGGAAGTGCACTTACTTTTCGAAACAGATGCGTTCTTAATGCAAATACAGTCTTCATATCTCTTATGTATACAAATTATAATTATCGTACACAGCAGCAGTTGTTATAGTGTTACCACAAACTAGGTGTTGCTAGTTCCTCACATTTGCGAATCAATTAGCTTGACAAATTAAAGAAGATATATTGATGTTATTGAACATTATGTCACTGAAGGAACTAATTATGCCCTTAGGTGTTAATTGTATATATTCAGTCTGTGCATAACACGGATGACCCCCGTTGATTTGGCATTTGCAAATACTCCTCTGACTAGGGAGCGTAACAGGGCCAATTTGGGAAATAGCTGATAAACTGTGACCATATAGCTGTTAGATCATGAACATTTTGTTTTGATGAACAATCCGGAGATCCTGAGATATTTGGCAGGCCTGTTGATGTAGTTGCGTCTCAATTGTGTGGTTAAATGTTACTGTTATAACAGAGACCCTATGCTTTATATATTTCCCAGTGATAATAATATTGTATTGAGAATATAATTACAAACAATTGGTACGTAATTATTGTGTTGGAATATGTCGCAATTCATTCATTCATTCATTCATTCATTCATTCATTCATTCATTCATTCTTCATTCATTCATTCATTCATTCATTCATTCATTCATTTCATTTCATTTCATTTCATTTCATTTCATTTCATTTGATTTCATTTTTCATTTCATTTCATTCATTCATTCATTCATTCATTCATTCATTCATTCATTCATCGACTGGTATAAGTTCGATAGCCATTGGCAGTCACTAGTCACATGACTAACTCGAGATACACAACACTGTGACAGATATGACGTGACTACACACACGTAGTAAGTAGTGGTAGTTGTATTGGTGGTGGTAGTTTAGTAGTAGTAGTAGCAGTAGTAGTAGTAGTAGTAGTAGTAGTAGTAGTAGTAGTAGTGGTAGCAGTAGTAGTGGTAGCAGTAGCAGTAGCAGTTAAATTGAGCTCTTCTTTTATTACATTTAGCAACGCTTACGTTTTTATATTTTCCCTTTTTACGTTTAGCGACAAACGTTTTTACATTTATCAACGTTTTTACATTTAGCTTTGCTACCGGCATAACTCTAATTGTAATGAAGAGATATTTATGGTTCTTGCACTCTGCAAATTTATCTCATTGTCCTTTGACATTGTTTGAAGTTTCATTTTGATCCCTAAGCAGTTTTTAAGTTTTTCTCCGGACAAGTTATTCGGAGGGACGGAAAGACAATCAAAACAAAGTGGCACTACACTGAACAAAATTTCTAAGTGTCAACTTTTGTATCTTAACTAATTTTCTTATTTTTAAATATATTTTAGAATAGATATATGATAAGTATTTTGTTTTGACCCATAGTTTGTAAAACATTTATGTTTTGTTTAAATTGTTACATCTTTTGAGAGTTACCCTCCCTTTATATGAAAACATGAAATGTACTGATAAAACACATAACATGAGTCAAAGATCGCTTAAAGATATAAAATTCTTAAAATTGGTATGAAATAATAGATAAAAACACATAAAAATCTGACCCATTTAAAAAAATGAAATATGGATAATCTTAAATTACCTCCCTTTAAATTGAATATTGTTTGAAAGTCAAGTAACTGTAATTCAGCGTTAACATTAAATATTTCGAAAATTTATTTTGCAAACGCATTAGTAGTGGTAATGCTAGTAAAATATGATGTCAAAATAATTTTAACTGGTATATATTAGAATTAGGAACATCGAAAGCTTCACTAATTCCAGGGCTTTATATGACATTATTAATTATCAGCCCAGCTAATTCGAAGTACTTAATAAAATCCTATATATCCAGTTGTATAAGTGTTATAATTTATTTCTAAGAAAACACATTGACTTACAAGTTTTAAAACATGTTCAAGCAATCAAAGGAGACGATTTACACTCGTTATTTTGCAGTTTAACCGTATCTCTAATCAAGCTCAAAATACACAAAACAATGAGAATATTATCGACATATTCTTAGGTTGGTACTTAGCAATTTGGTTTAGTGTATATATCGAGGGGTCAGCGCAAAACTATTGTAATATGAAATAAAGAAGGAGATACAACAGTTTTGCACTGACCCCTCGTTATGCTCACCCATTGTTTTTTTTTCGGGAGCATAACAAGAACACAAAAAAAAATTCGTTAAACTTCTTTGAAACAACAACTGCATTCAACAAGAGAAACTTGCTATGGCGTAAAGTGTACATTTATTTTAAAGCTGATTGAATTGTATTATATGTTAAGGATAAAATTATAAAAAAACAAAAACAAATGCAAACCCCGATAGAAATGGTAAGATAATGAGGTGAAAGAATATAAAATAGTAAACCTTAAGCGTCGAAGTACCACGCACAAACTCGCCCACGCACAAAGAAGGAACGTGTATGATTGCTATTAATGTGGAGGCCTGAAGTTGGTTCTGAAACAACAATTTTTATTTTCATTTGTTATCAAATAACGATCTATGTATATGGATTTAAAATAAACACTAGTGGCCATCTTGGATTTCATTAATATGCTAGACAATTATTATATTCAACGGTATTATAGTTTCGGAGGATGTCTTCGAAATGCAAGATGCATGGCCACCACAGCTAAATATAGATTAACATGTGTGACCATTACTTATTTCAGGTCAATCCAAAATCCACATAGCCATCAAAGCTGAACAATAAATCAAACTAAAATATGAGCCACCATAAATGGTATCGATATGGGACCATTACCAAAGTGATTGGATTGGCACCTATAGTTGTGTCTTATGCCCGGTACACACGGTAAGATTATCTCATAGGACAAATCTTATAAGACAAATCTGATACAATCTATCTTATGAAATTGCCTGTACACACGGTGAGATTAATTCGATGGGATTTTCTGGTGACCTTCAAATAAGTGCATACTGGATCTTTCCAGAATGTAAACGAATGAAAGCGCCTAATCATACATCTTTCTTGTGGTAGTCTTTGTGCGTGACTGTCCACAAAACTTCCTCTTCCTCATAATATCCCAGCAATTCATCAGTTTTATCATTCGTCCAGTTTCCTGCCATGTTGCTATATACGAACTAAAATACCCGCGTGTACAAATCTACAATGCATGTAGACCATATATGCTGCGAAATTTATGTCAAATCTGGAACGCAGTACACCTTGGCCACAGTGTCACCATGTGTGGTTGGATGGCGGTGCTTTTGATCTTGTCTTATGGAAATAGAGCATGTTCTATTTCTGGAAGACATCTTTCAGGTCATAAATTGTGTCTTAAGCCCCTGTACACACGATGCAATTTGTCTCACAAGACATATCTTATAAGATAAATCTTACCGTGTGTACCGGGCTTTAGACAACTTTGATAGTGATTGAGTCCTCTTCAAACATGACCTTCTAGATGGGGTTATATAACGTAAAATCACGTGTTCGCTTCTTTTCAGAAACTACCGATCGGTTCGTAATGGTATTTGTGATAAACTGAGAAACGTGTGACTTGCATAGGAGTTCTTTGACGGCGCATGTTCATTGTGTCCGCCAGGTTCGCTGCGCTTCTGACCTATCGTCAGTTGTGACGTAGCCGGTGTATGTATAGCATGGGCGCATGTTCTATTACATGTTGAATGATGTTCACAGCAAGCGTCTATTCCATCGCTCTCACTAGTCAGCGGACAATTTACTCTTCGTTCATATTACGTGATAATGTATGATCCTTGCATTCCGTGGTATTTTGATAACATGCATAGTGTTATCAAAAGTCTTTTCCATCAGTAGCATTGTGCATAGATACTCCAGCCTGTAGAAGTCACTGTTTCTATAAATGCTCATTTCCTTTCATAACACTACAGAAAACGGGCACCTTCGCTGGTCATTGGCCATTTTATCTTGGAGCAATAAAATCGATACACCAGGACCATTAAACATAAATCGTGTGTTCAATACTAGGTGAATAAAAGTATATTCCTACTAATTACTTAACAAATAAGCAACAGAAACAAAAACAGCAAATATTTATGTTATAATATGTATTTGCCTTTAAAATTCAAATATCCCGGCTTTAGTATGTTTTTCATTAACAATAGGACGATGCACATTTATAACAATAATACTTCAGAGCTCGTGCTGCACGGTTTTTGTTAGTTTTGCAAAAAGGAATACTTCTCCACATCTTAATCATTGCTCCACTTTGCTCTCCATTCTCTGCACAAGTGTCTGTATATATATCCTCTTCGATACCTAACCATTGGATGCTTTGTAAAATCACGGATTTAGCTTTTTTTGTGAATACTGGCTATACATTTCAGACAGTGCATGGTTAAGTTGTAGATAAACATTAACATAATCCATAGTGGTTTATATTCTATCAGATTCTCGCAGCTATACATTATTCCAGTGGCAGCGTGTGTGTGCGCACGTGTATTAGCGCAACTGGGCATACTCCCTTACGCCTGTGAGGTCCAAACGTATGAGGCGCCGTATCGCTTTTTAATACAATTCAGTAATATCACTCATTCGAATAGGTGATATCACTGATTCAAATTTAAAAATGAGTGATATCACCTATCTATTCGAATCAGTGATATCACTCATTAAAATAGGGATGTCACTGATTTAAAACGAAAGGGTGATATCACCTATTGTATGGGTGATATCACCTTTTCAATAGGTGATATCACGCATTCAGAATGAATCGGTGATATCACCTATTTGAATGCGTGATATCACCTATCTCGAATCAGTGATATCACGTATTCAAAAACGAATGGGTGATATCACATTCGAATAGGTGATACCACTGATTCGAATAGGTGATATCACCCATATCACCCATGTGACATCACCAAGTGGTATCTAAAAGTAATACGGCGTCCCATATATAAAGCCCTGTTCGAATAGATGACATCACCCATTCAATAGGTGATATCACTCATTCAGAATGAATCGGTGATATCACATATTTGAATGAGTGATATCACCTATTAGAATTAGTGATATCACCGATTCGAATAGGTGATATCACCAAATGGCATTAAAAAGTAATACGGCGCCTCATACTAATGTTCCGTCGCCCGTTAAGTCTGGACCATTGAGTGAATGAATTAAAGTGAGATCTGCATGTGTGTGTTGATGCGTGTTTGTGGGATTTCTTGCTATCACTGATGCCCCCTCCCCACGCCCAGTGCCCACTTCCTTGATCTTGCCTTTTTTCTTCTTTTTTTTATTGCTGCAAGAACTGATGCGGCCGGTGACGAAACAACCTGCCAAATGTTGCAACATACGACGATTTTGAAGGCCTCTCTATTTAGTTACGTGGACCCTGGATGGGATCAGTCATTTATATAGAGTTTATTTCTGAACTGGTAATCGGTGATATCACTGATTCGAATAGGTGATATCACTCATTCAAAATGAATGGGTGATATCACCTATTGAATGGGTGAGATCACCTGTTCGAATCAGTGATATCACCTATTGGTTTTGAATAAGTGATATCACTGATTCAACTCAAATCAGTGTAAAAATATCACTGATTCGAATAGATGACATCACCCATTCAATACGTGATATCACTCATTCAGAATGAATCGGTGATATCACATATTTGAATGAGTGATATCACCTATTAAAATCAGTGATATCACCGATTCGAATAGGTGATATCACCAAATGGCATTACGAAGTAATACGGCGCCTCATACTAATGTTCCGTCGCCCGTTTTAAGTCTGGACCATTGAGTGAATGAATTAAAGTGATATCTGCATGTATGTGGTGATGCGTGTTTGTGGGATTTCTTGCTATCGCTGATGCCACTCCCCACGCCCAGTGCCCACTTCCTTGATCTTGCCTTTTTTTCTTCTTTTTTTTTCTTTTTTAATATTTGTGTATCAAAACAGGTATATGACTCTTCCTCTTCCTCATTTTTTTTTCTTCGTTTAAGTCGTAATTGGATGCGAAACTTCCGTCTTCCTCTTTCTCCGTATGCTTTGGAGGCGAACCGACTGTCATGGAAATGTTAAACGCTGCATCTGTTGACGAAACGTATCCAAAACACATCAAATAAACCACAATGTTGCAGAGCATCTCAACACTACCATTCATCGATTCTAGTACTCCGGTACTGACTTTCATTCAAGACAAAATTCACGTGATTACGCATTGACGTCATTGGTGGCCTTTGTAAAACAACAACACGACCTACTTCCTGAAAGGGGAGGCAGAATATGCTCTATTTTCCATTTATTATTGTATAGAATGCAAGTTGTAATACAATTGTTTGTAATATATATATGTCTAAATACTTTTGCGTTGTTTTGTGTGTATGTGTGATTAGATATAAAAACAGTGTACAAACCCTAAACTGCCGAATGTGAACTACCCCATTGGTCGCGTCCATTAAGACAAGGAATTTCATTGGTGCACGATTTACGCTTCAGTATAATCGACTGCGTAGCGTACTCACGCTGTTTGTTATGCAGTCCGTCAAGGTTTATGTATGTTGCAATATTAATTAGAAGGATTTCTGGAGAGTGAAAAACATTAACAATCGTGACTATGCCTATGAACAGGAAAACTGTACAACGAAGTGTTTTTTACAACGAAAGTTTGGCAACGCAATCCGTGCGATTGACAATTTGTCCCACAACAGGAGGAAAGTTTCAACTTTCGGTTTCATTGAAGGAAACTATTGCCGGACTAAAGTGCACTCTTGCAAAGAAATTGCGGTTGCGTGTAGATCGTATGAGCTTATTGCACAAAGACAGGTATGTCTATGTTTTTTCTTCTAATTAATAAGTTGTAGTTATGCATGTGCGGGCGTTATGCGCGCACCTGTCAAACTGGAATCCTATACCGAGGCCAGTGTTACACGTAACCGGACCGATATAAATGTAGAGAAAAACCGCATGCCTCCAACCTTAAAATAGGTTGAACTACCGATTGTGTGTGTTGTCTAGTTATTATATCCAGTACCCA
The DNA here is from genome assembly GCA_037043455.1 of Cyrtodaria siliqua. Lineage (NCBI taxonomy): Eukaryota > Metazoa > Mollusca > Bivalvia > Adapedonta > Hiatellidae > Cyrtodaria > Cyrtodaria siliqua. The sequence goes on along the minus strand of JAWPHD010003613.1, from coordinate 76,937 downwards.
ATCAGCTGATAGTGTAACATTCAATCATATATAAATTATCTATGTTTTTGGTAACAAATATACAGCAGGACTCTGCTCCTGCCTTCGCAGCTCTGGGTCAGTAGGACACTATGCGGTTTGTGCGTGATCTCATTCTACCATAAAACAGTTAAGATTATTACAGATTATGTTTGAAATTCCACGCCAATCAGTGTTGTTCATATCACCTGTAGTTGGATGTTTGTTGTCCTGACATCATCAGAGATTCAGGTTGTGAAAAATGGTTTCACAAGAACTGTCTGCAGATGAACACTGCTGTGTATGAACCACTTGAATGTATTGTTGTAATTGCGACTTACCGAATTTCAACTCTAACCTATTCGAAGAGTTTGAACGGTCACCAAATGCCTCTAGCTTCAGCGAAAAAACAAGATCTTCTACATCATTTGAGTCTTTTTGGAGCATGCTTGACTACTGTGACCCTGACATTATCATTGCCAGTGAGACATGGTTGAAACCTAGCATTACAGAAAGCGAAGTTCTACCAAGCGGCTACAGATTTGTAGCTATAAAAGACCGACTGGCAGCGCCCGTGGTGACACAGCCATAATTGCCCGATCCAACATGGACACAATGGAGATAGACACCAAGACAGACACCGAATTTGTTGCAGCTGCCTTTACCTTCAGGAAAACGACGAAACCCCTGATAGTTGGAAGTCTCTACCGCCCAACAGACAACAATACTGACTACACCAGAGAGCTCTGCAGAGCCATACAGGAACTACACGCCAAGCACAAAGACCACATTATTTGGATTGGAGGTAATGCCAACTTACCTGATATAGATTGGTCGACAGACAGCATACCTGGGCATTATAGCTATGTGGTCCCCATAAACAAGGCGTTCATTGACGCACTGAATGATATTGGTTGTCAACAGATGATTGACTTCCCAACGAGACTAAACAACGACGCACTGAATGATATTGGTTGTCAACAGATGATTGACTTCCCAACGAGACTAAACAACACACTGGACATTTTCTCGACTAACAGACCCTCGCTTATCAACAGATGCGTCCCAATACCAGGGTTAGGTGTCCACGAAATTGTCTTAGTGGATACAGATATCATTCCATGCAGACGCAAACCTGTTAGATGCCTTATTCATCTCTGGAAAAGCGCTAAAATCACTGACATGGGTACAGAGCTAACAATCTTCGCTTCTGAATTTGTATCTCTTAACACAAGAGCCACTCCGGTGGACACACTTTGAGCGACATTCAAATATGCCTGTATCACAGCTATAAACTAGCATGTTCCCTCCAAGATGTCTTCCACCAGATTCAGCCAACCATGGTCTACTAGAGCTATCCGTAGACTTGCACGGAGGAAGCATAGGGCTTACAGGAAGGCCAGAACGACCAATGAACAGTCTGACTGGGATAGGTACAAACACATACAGAAAAACAACCAACATGAATGCAGGAACGCACATAATGAGCATGTCAGAGGACTAGTCAGTGATGACAAGAATAATAAGAAGCTCTATGCCTTCATTAAAAGCAAGAAATGTGATGGTTCTGGCGTGGCCCCACTGAAGAAGGATGGTTTTTCCCATGCAGACCCCAAGACCAAAGCTGAGATCCTAAACCAGCAATTCTCCTCTGTTTTCTCTAAGGAAGATACAACAGAATATCCAGACATGGAACCCAGCCCTATCCCAAATGCACCGGATCTGAACATACATCAGAATGGAGTCTACAAACTCATGCAGGGATTTAATCCTCACAAAGCTTCTGGCCCCGACGAGATACCTTCCCGATTTCTGAAGGAAATGGCTTCAACACTCTTCCCAGCTTTGACTTTGATCTACCAAGCATCATTAGACCAGGGCACCATACCAAGTGATTGGAAAACAGCAAATGTCACACCACTTTTCAAGAAAGGAGATAAATCAAAACCATCAAATTATCATCCCATTTCCCTCACATCAATATGCTGCAAAATCATGGAACATATCATACATAACAACCTCATGAAATTCTTTGATTCAAACAACATCCTCTCCGACAGACAACATGGCTTCAGAAAAAGAAGATCTTGCGAGAGCCAACAGATACTCACAATCCATGACCTGGTTGCTGGCCTAAACAACAAGGGACAGATCGATGCCATATTACTTGACTTTAATATGGCTTTTGACAATGTCGCCCATGAGAGATTGGCCATTAAACTCGACTACTATGGAGTCCGAGGAAACACACTGCAGTGGACCAAGAACTTCCTATCATCCAGAAGTCAGCAGGTAGTGTTGGATGGCAAAACCTCAAAAGCAGCTCCAGTCACCTCCATCATAGCCCAGGGCACGGTATTGGGTCCTTTGCTGTTCCTAATTTACATCAATGACCTCCCATCCAGAGTCAATGCATCGGTAAGATTGTTTGCAGACGACTGTCTACCGCATCATCAACTCAGCAGCTGACACATTGTCCCATCCATGACCAAATGCTTAAACAGACTAACAAATCAAAGTATCTAGGAGTCACCATAGATAGTTCCCTGACTTGGAATAGCCATATTGATACCTTTACCAAGAAAGCAAACAACACTACTGCCTTCCTAAGTAGGAACCTCTCATCATGCCCACCAGATGTTAAAGAAACAGCTACAAGAGCCTGGTCAGGCCGCAATTGGAATATGGTTCCAGCGTATGGGATCCTCATACACAATCCAACATTGACAAGATAGAAGCAGTGCAACGCAGAGCTGCGTATCACAACAGGTGACTACAGGCGTGACAGCAGTGTCACCAGCATGTTGACAAAACTTGGTTGGGAGTCCCTACATAGCCGAAGACGACAGGCCAAAGCTGTAATGATGTACAGAATTATACATCAACTGGAAGAGATACCAACCAGCCCTTTCCTCCAACCTATAGGAGCAAGTACAAGAGGTCATGACAGTTGCTACTTGGTACCACACTGCAGGGTGAATGCTCATAAGTTCTCCTTTTTTCCAGCAGGGATCAGATTGTGGAACAGCTTGCCAGCCAGCATGATCGATGCCCAATCCATTGACATATTCAGGTCAAGGGTTGTGGTAGTCCTCGGATAGACCAAGGCTGATGTTTTTATCCTGCTTTTAATTGTATATACACGCTTTGATTATCCTTTACGTGTACATAGTCACTTCACTGTGCGAGTATGTTCCAGAGGAACCCTGCACATTATCGGAATAAGAAGATGCTCCACTCTGGTCACCTTCCAGCTCCACTCTGGTCACCTTCCAACATATGCAGACTGAGATAAGATAAGAGGGGGCAGGGTATGCTCGGCAAATGCGCCTTGCCGAAAATTCTCGGGAACTGCCCTGGCTAATTATTTGACTTAACACTGATAATGTTGTCAGCAATGTTTGAAATATTCTCCATATCTACTTTCTTGACAGTTACATCTAAATGAGTAATATGTACCTTGCAACCAAAGTTAAGTAACTATGACTGACCTTGAACTACAATTTAACATTTCCTTATTTCTGGTTAACCATTCTCATTAGGTCGGAATTTAATTCGCTCTTCATATACAGGTTTGTACATCTATCTACATTCAACCAAAAGTAGGTCACCATGTTAGACCTTGCCCTACATTATAAATACGGCTTGTACTTTTTATTCCCCGCCAGCCTTCGGCGGAGGGATATTAATTTGGCGTTGTCCTTCTGTCCGTCCGTAGCCATAGCTTCATAACTGCAGGTTGGATTTTCATTACACTTGGTAATAATATGTTTATCCTAATAGTGGGATAAAATGCGACTATTTTTTTCCGGAATTGCCCCAGTAACGCCGGGTATTGCCCTTTAATTGATAAAAATTGCTTAATTCTGTCCGTCCACAGCCATATCTTGATAACCGCTTGTTTGATTTTCATTGTTTATTCCAATAGTATGATGTCAGGAGGCAAATTTATTTCGGAATCGTCCTAGTAATGCCGGAGTTATTGCCCTTTAATTGATAAAAATTGCTTAATTCTGTCTGTCCACAGCCATATCTTGATAACCGCTTGTTTGAGTTTCATTGTTTATCCAAATAGTGGGATGTCACGAGGCAAATTTATTTCGGAATCGTCCTAGTAACGCCGGAGTTATTGCCCTTTAATTGATAAAAATTGCTTAATTCTGTCTGTCCACAGCCATATCTTGATAACCGCTTGTTTGAGTTTCATTGTTTATCCAAATAGTGGGATGTCACGAGGCAAATTTATTTCGGAATCGTCCTAGTAACGCCGGAGTTATTGCCCTTTAATTGATAACAATTGCTTAATTCTGTCTGTCCACAGCCTTGATAACCGCTTGTTTGATTTTCATTAAACTTGATTATACTGTTTATCCCAGTAGTAGGATGTGACGTGGCAAATTTATTTCGGAATCCTCCTAGTAATGCCGGAGTTATTGCCCTTAAATTGATAAAAGTACCTTTGAATTATTCAGGTTTGGGTTCAAATCTCACTGGAGACATTTTTTTCTTTCTTTTTTTTTTAAAATTATTTTCTCTTTTTTTTCATGAGAAACCTTGGTTCATGGGTTCAATTTTTTTTAAAAAAAAGAACTTTTTTTTTTACAATTCTGAGTCACCAGTTGGCCTAAGGCTCCTTCACTATTTGAAATCCCATTGAATTGCTTTTACTAAAAGCAAAAACAATGCCTTTTTCAATCAGGATCTGTTTATATCTACAGTCCCTGCTTCAATGAAGCTTGAACAGCGATATTATCCAAAATGTAGATGGGGCATCCATGCCCAATAAAGACATTATCTAGTTAATGAATTAATCAACTGACCACAGATACTCCCCACACCACCTTCCCACCACCACCCCTCCTTTACCCCACCGTAACCTCCCACCCCAGCCCCTCTCCCCAATTCCTACACCTATAATGTCTGGCATACATGTAGGTATATCAATGACATTTATACTTGTAGGGATGATTATCTCCATTTCCCAGGTGTGTTGATCTCCAGATTAGTCATTGTACATTCCTAGCTGCTGTTCCTCCTCCTTTGTTTAATATCGGTTAGAACTTTGTTTGTTTCATTGTTGCTAGCATATTAAAGACCCTAGATACTTTGCACTCATCAACACTCCATTAATTGACTCAGTGTTTTCATTGATTTATCAATCAACTTCCATCAGCTTGTTTGAAATGGGATTTTATCCAACAGATTTTGCTATTATAGAGAGACACTCATGAGCGCATAATTAGAGGATCTTAAGTTTATATTTACGTTTTATGGTATGCATTTGGTAACATGATTGTCACTAGTTCTGTTGTTGTTGTTTTTTGTGTTTTTTTTATGTCACGAAAACGGTGTGTTATTGAATATTAACAAATGTTGAGAATCCAATATTGTCTCTGATTGCTGCATGCAAGGCTGCAAATCGTGATAAACTTCAGTGCATTCACATGTCACAGCCACAGACCTTACATTATATCAACATGCTTAAATAAAACAAACTGTCTTACAAACTTATCAAATTGACGTACAAAAAATATCGTAATTAACATTTATGATTATACCCACGTTTTTGAAAGGAAAAACAGGGCTATTAAAATCGCCTCCATTTGTCTGTCCGTCCGTTACAACATCTCCTCCTAAACCGCTAAACGGAATTCAACCAAACTTAGGGTATGACTTCACCATATGATGACGGTGTACAAGAGCAACATTATTTTTGGTTGGGGGGGGGGGGGGGGGGGGCTTGTTTTAGTTAAAAATGTTATATTTTGCCTCGTTAAGATTATAGGGCCTTTATTTTTCACCCGATCTTTCCCAAAGTTTACCAGATTGTTAATATCAATGAGACCTCGGACAAGTTAGGAAACCAGCCAGATCAGACTAGTAACAGCGGAGTTATGGCCCTTGATTTAGTTAAAAATGCTATATTTTGCCTCATTAAAACGATAGGGCCTTCATTTTTCATTTGATCTTTAACAAACTTTACCAGATTGTTAATGTCAATGAAAGCTCGGGACAAGGTCGAAAACCAGCCAGATTGAACCTGTAAAAGCGGAGTTATGGCCCTTGATTTAGTTAAAAAGGCTATATTTTGCCTCGCTAAGATGATAGGGCCTTCATTTTTCATCCAATCTTTACCAGATTGTTAATGTCAATGAAAGCTCGGACAAATACGAAAAACAGCCAGATCTGACCAGTAGCAGTGGAGTTATGGCCCTTGAATTAGTTAAAAATGCTATATTTTGCCTCGTTAAGATATGGCCTTCGTGTTTTATCCGATCTTTACTGACCTTTTCCAGATTGTTAATATCAATGAAAACTTGGACATGTTCGAAAACCAGCCAGATCGGACTGGTTACAGCAAAGTTATGGCCCTTGATTTAGTTGTTAAAATGCTATGTTTTGCCTTGTTAAGCCTTAGTTTTTATTTATTTTATTTTTTATTATTATTTTAAGTAAATGTTGATGTTTTATAACCCTTTTGTTTTTTGTTTATTTGACGCCTTGTTGGATTTGACGAAACTTAGCAGGAAGCATTGGTATGATTTCTAGTTATGCCTTTTGCGTTTTTCTTCCGGCTCGTTGATTTTTGATGGAGTTACGGCCCCTTGACAGTTTTTACCCCTTAGGGCCATACTCAGGCCCTCTTGTTTTTGCAGTGTTTTAAAAGTAGTACTGATGGAAATTTTGTGATGGCAACCCTTGATATAAGAGCCGTTTAAACCAGTAGAGCGATCACAGGCCCTCTTGGGCCTCTTGTTTTAAAATTTAATTATACAAGCAGTTTTGAAGTCAAAATGATGCTGGGATGCTAATTTACTGCTTGATGATAACTTCAGGATTGCCAGTGTCCCAGGTATACATCATGCAGAGTATGCTGAACCAAACAGCTAACGCACATGAACTTATTATCAGGGCGATTCGGGCGAAGAACGCGCCCGCGATCTCTTGACTTCGCCTTGGCAGCACATCAAAGCGAAGTTCAAGTCGCCGAAAAATTAAAAAAAAAAAAAAAAAAAAAAAAATATAATTATTATTATTTTTTTTTTTTTTTTTTTTTTAAAAAGGTACATACAGTATAGTAATAAATCCATTATCATAGAAATTTGCATCAATATTTCAAGCTCATATTATAGAGTAAAAAGAATTAGTGTGCATTACACTGTATTCACTGCACTGCGATATACATGGTGATGACTATTCAACCGTTGTCTACGTATACACGTCGCGTGAAGTCTCCCTAAATTCTCTCCACTTCTCCCTAAAATCACTTGAGGGATCCTTGCCTAGATTGAGCCCTGATTATATGCTGACTGGTACCGTTGGAGGTGATTTGAATGATTTTTTTAACTTTACAGTCATTATTGACAAGATATTTGTCTCGTTCAGAATGAAATTTGTTTTGATTTATTGATTGTTATTATTGAAATATTAAAGGTTTTGTCTACTGGTGCGTTAGCTGTTTGGTTCAGTATACATGAGTTCACAATTAATATACATGAGCAAGGCCTAAATTAATCAGTAGGTATAACTGGTGGGTTAAAGGTCTTTCAGTGTTTATGTAAGTATACCTGTGTGGGATGAACTGTCATCATTGATCTATCATGACATGATTTATCATTCACTTAATCATTCATCAGGTATACCAACTCCCAGGTAATTGACATGGAGAAGTTGTGTGTGCACAAAGGCTCCTTGAAATTTGCTGTATTGACTGTTTTTATGCGCCGAAAAGAGGTCCATAAATTGTGTAAGGGCAGTTTTTTCTTATTTATTGGTTTACAGGATTTCTTTTGAAAATTTGCAGTAGAAAGGACGAAATAAAAATAAAATTAAGACCTGCATCTACATTGAGTCTATAATAACATAAAAATTTAAAGTAACTTTTTGAGATTATTTTATTTTCAAGGTTTGGAAAACAACAACAGAAGAACTCTTGATGTGACATATAAACTGAACTTTTCTCATCTGTTTTTTATAATACTAATTTCTAGTAAAATATAGTGCAACATCCCGGTTTGGGTAGGGGCAGGAGTTACAAATGACATGAGATTTTTTAGTAAATGTTTCAGCCTAATGTCATGCATAGGGATGCAGACTGTGGATATGGTGGTCTGTCGCAGGTTAAATGGTCGGTGAATTCAAACAGTCATTTTTTCAAAGTGAATAATTATATCAAAACTGTGTGAGCAAAGCATAAAGTTTAGAACCGTTACGTTTACTTATTACATGTATATGCCTGTCAATAATATATACATAGTACCTTCATTTTCTTACAATGGAATACAACAACCTGTATCACACTACAGGTTATCACTATGCTACTAAAAATAGAATTACTATCTTGCTAAAAATAGAACAGCGGTTTTTCCAATGATTCGAGCAAGTTTTACGCATGACTATGCGCGAGAACGTCATACAACAAACAAGTAGGTCAGACCAATGAACACCAACACTTAAAACTACATACATTTTCCCGCTGCACTTTATCGAGAAATAATATGCTTTATTGAATGTGTATTGCAATAGCAATGCAAATATTTCTATGTTAATGATGTGTAAGAGGTATATAATAGAAGGATCATTACTAGAGTAACGTGTTCTGGAAGTTTGTATCACCTCGAGTAGGTAAATGCCAGATCAGGATCACACTCAAGGCTCCGCCTCTCCTGTGATCCTTGATCTGACATTTACCTACTCAGTGTGATACAAACTTCCAGAACACGTTACTCTAGTAATAATCCTATTCTATCTTCTGATTTGCTTTAATGGTATGTATATGGGTACGAAACTTCCCTGAATAAATTATTCACTATAATTACACTCGAAGTCGGACCGGCAATAAAAATAAAAACAATTTTTTAATTTTGATCTGGGCAAAAATAGAGCAGGCTCTCCCATAAACCAACAAATAAAAAAACTCTGGCCTAAACTGGTAGTTGTAAACAAAAAATGCCTACCTACCGCCTACACATATTATTTTATACCCATTTTATTTTTTTGACCATGTAAATATATCAGTGTTTTTTTTAAAATCCCAGACGTAGAGAGAGAAAAAAAACAGTTAATCTGTATACCATAGTTATTTTTAAGTTGGTACAACACAATCCAGGTGAATACTGTGTTGGTTACCTGAAAGTTTTAATTTCTATACAGAAGATTGTTGAACACTTGTTTGACGTCACTACCTATGCAAGTGGTGGTTGTTTTGGTATTTTTGTGGTTTTATCTTGAGCTACTGACGTCAACTTGTTTGCTAGATTTTTTAATTTCTTCATTAAATCTGACTTTATGTATGTGTGACTGTAAAATTAGGCACAGGGTTTAAATATAGATCCTCAAGCTGGTTTGTAACAAATACAGAGCAATGATTTTGTTGTGTACACCTTAACCTTGTAATCATGTCTATGTATGAATACACCTGTAATCAGCATTTGATCTTTAAAGGGACACATGGCAATCTTTGATTTTTAGCTCTACTGATCAGAGATCAGCGAAGCTTATGCCGTGGTGCGGTGTCCATCGTCTGTCCGTCCGTAAACTTTTTTTGTAGCGACTATTCCTCTGCAACTATTGAATGGATTTTCATGAAACTTTACAGAAATGTTGCCCATGAAGTCTAGTTGATCCTAGCAAAAATTCATGTTGATGTGAAATCCAAGATGGCCGCCAAATCTAAAAACAGATTTTTAAAAAACAAATTTGTAGCAACTACTTCTTGAAAACTCTAAGTGATATTGATATGAGACTTTATCTAAAATGATCAGCATGACATGATGTTGGTCCTTGTCGAAAATCGTTTTGATTCAACGTTAAACATGGCTGCAGCGGCCATCTTTGTTTACATAGAGTAATTTAGTAAAAACTTGTAGCGACTACTCCTCTGAAACTACTTGACGGATTTTCTTGAAACTTCACAGGAATGTTGCTCTTGATGTCTAATTGATCCTAGCATTTCAGGTCGGCCGATAATTCAAGATGGCCGCCACGGCTAAAAATAAATTTTCAAAAAAAAGTTTGTAGCGACTACTTCTTGAAAACTTAAGTGATATTGATATGCATCTTTTCCTAAAATGATCAGTATGGCATGATGTTGATCCTTGTCGAAAATTATTTTGATTCGACGTTAAACATGGCTGCCAGTGGCCATCTTTGTTTACATAGAGTTATATAATGAAAACTTGTAGCGACTACTCCTCTGAAACTACTTGACGGATTTCCATGAAACTTCACACGAATGTTGCTCTTGATGTCTAATTGATCCTAGCAAAACTTCAGGTCAGCCGGGAATTCAAGATGGCCACCATGGCTAAAAATAGATTTTCAAAAAAACAAGTTTGTAGCGACTACTTCTTGAAAACAATAAGTGATTGATATGGGACTTTTTCTAAAATGATCAGTATGACATGATGTTGATCCTTGTTAAAAATTATTTTGATTTGACGTTAAACATGGCCGCCAGTGGCCATCTTTGTTTACATAGAGTTATATAATGAAAACTTGTAGCGACTACTCCTCCGAAACTACTTGACGGATTTTCATGAAACTTCACAGGAATGCTGATCTAGCTATCAAAAAACTAACATTAGAGCTTCAAGGTCATTGACCTCTTGTTTAAAAACTCACGCCGTCCCATTTGTTTTTCTCTTAACTTGCATTTGTTCAGTCATTAATATTATTTGTTACAATAGTTCAAAGCAAATTGTTTTTACATATTACTAACTTTTTATAATATTGCACCAATAATATATTTAAAAGTTTGATAAAATAACGAAGAAAATTGAAATCTCATTTTTTTTTATTTAAAGGGAATATAGCGACACAGCTAAACAGCTCTGTTATTGAGAGTTCTGAAAGTCTTGGAAAATGGTGAAAGAATTATCAAAATCGGATGATAAACAAAAAAGATATGACCATAGAAAGGTTGTTCTAAAACGAATATGGGAGCCGCCATTTTTAGAACTATGATGTCATAGTTCCATATTACCATATATGGAATATTGATAAATATCATTTAAAACGAAGAAAATCACTGCAAATGAATGATTTTTTTTACTGGTCATATAAAGCATTATTGCCATTTTTCAAACATTTGCGGTCATTTTTTCCCTATAAATCATTAAATTTTCATATTTATAAATATTTCATATATGGTCATTTAGAACCGTGATGTCATAGCTCTCAGAATTTAATGGCCGCTTCCATATCCGTTTCCACAGAAACTTCAAATGATCATATCTTCTTTGTTTATCAACCGATTTTGATAATTCTTTCACCCTTATTCAAGTATTTCAGAACTCTCAATAATATAGATGGTTTGGTTGTGTCGCTACATTCCCTTTAATTATTTGCAAGCAGTTTTAATGTCAAAATGATGCAGGATAATTAAATCGAGGAGCAAATTTTAATGTTTGAATAAAACTCAAGATTGCCATGTGTTCTTTAAAGGGATTGTAACCTTCAGAATGAATATTTTCCCGATTTTGACTATGTGTTTGGCATGGGGAGAGTTTGTGCCAAGTGAACAGTGATGTTGTACATTTCTATGACATATTTACTTCAATTAATTTTTTATATCAAATTGAAATAATGAAATTTCGTTCATGTAAACAATTCAGGGTCGTGTGGAATTCTCAGAAGAAGCAGCCCCATACCATCAGTCTCCAAACCAGTCCCCCATAAGTACATACCATTGTCGCTTAATGCCAGAGTATCACCAGCCTGGTATAGCCTTTGTAAATCCTCTGGCACAAAATTGACAGAATGTGGATCTTATTCTATGTGGCAATACTCATGATCATTTTCACAAAATCTTTCCTCATGTTTTATATCTGTCCTTTTTAATCTAAATTTAACAGAAAACTAGCTAACACAGATACTTCAATTACCATCAAAGGGCCGGATCATCGAGCCTTATAATGATTTGTATTTGCATTTGTTCACCAGCATAATAACTATATATTTGTTTATCTTTTTTAGATGGATGTTTTTAAGGTGTGGGATATACATTTTGTGGCTACATTAAAAATAAGCAATATTATTTATAAGTGAGAAATTATTAAGGCAACATCTATACTTATAATGAGGTCAGTTATATATGTAATACATGTATAATATATATTATTATAAACCAATTTATAGGACAGTAAATTGGTCTTATAATCATCTTCGACACTTGGTTTTAAATACAAACACGTCTTGACCCTTTGTGCAGAAAAGAAACCGGAACCATGTCATGTTCGTAATTATATTTTCTATTACCGGTATAGTATATATGTGTTTGCCCATCCACATTTATTTCCTCAACTTAATGATAAAGTTTTCCCCTTTTTTTATTTATTTGCTCATGAAATATAGGAATTGTTTTTTTTTGTCATTCTGTTTGGTGTGTGTGTCAGCCAATCAGAAATGATACCAGAATTTCGGTAAAATGGCTGCCACTTCAAATATTTTTTAGAAGAAAGCGTGACAAATGATCTAGACTATAGAACAATGAACTGGAGTGCCTAAGAGCATTGAACTTTCAATGAATTACTTTATTAGTGTGTTTATTGATTATACATGTATATACATCATCATTAAAGTCACTGTTGCAATTAAATAATGGATACTGAACATAAATGCCCCTTCCCCAAAGCCCCACCGATGACTGTAGGAGGAAACAAATATATAGTGTAATCCCATCATCACAACTTTTCATTTGAGACATAATTACAAAAAAACAAATGTGACCATGTTGAAATCCCATTAAAGAACATTAATAATTGTCTCTAAGGTAAATATTTAATCATCATATTAGACAAATGTGAACACATTGGAATGACACTACCACCCGCTGGTAATAAAACACTGGGTTACTAACTTACTTTTTAGATCATAACATTAGTAACATCATAAACGAGTGACGTCATCGATCATTATCATCGCATATTGATACAGTGGCTGTTGTTGCTGTTATTCAGTTCTTAAAATGCTATGTCAGTAGTGAATATTTGGAAAGGCCTTATTGATCTTCGGGTACTATAGAAATGATTGTTGTTTGTGGTTTTAAGATTCAGTTATCATTGTGAGGTTATTTGGTACTGACAGCGTTCAGAGAGGCACATATTATGGGAAGATGAAACATGTTTACTACTCGACTTCAAGAGGAGGCACATAGGAAAGGACATTTTGGGGGATGGGGCCCTGACCAAACCAGAGGTGGGCAGAACATCAAAAGGAGAGAGAAGAACCCTATAAGATTTTATCTTTCGTTCTGATCCTTTTGTTTTTGTGAACAAATATTGTGTATTGTTTTAGCTATTTGGAAATCAAATATGTTTAAACCAAATGGAGAGACATTCAAGGAGTGTTTCAGAATTCAGTATAGACAAACAGAATTGTATAACTCGAAAATCATATTTTTTATTTATTTAATAAAACGTTTGATGATTGCCAGGAAAAATAATATACACATTTGTTGTGGTAATATTTAGTTTGGCAATCAACACATATCTTGGCAAAGAAAGTGGATTAAAATGTCAAAAAATGATTTTCTTAAAGGTCACATACTTGAAGAAAGGTAATCCATTGCTGAAATTTATTTTCTGGTTAAAGATAAGTAATGGTTGTGGTCATTAAACTCTCCTTGCATTAAAGCATTATATTGTAGCTTATGTAACAGTAACATACATGTATGTTTACACAGAAAAGAAGCTGGAAGATCTAGCTGAGAATCAAAGAACCTCAGTTTACATTTGATTTAATGTCTATATATATATTAGCCTGCATGGCATATGTGTCTGTGAACTGTCCTGAGTTATGACCAGTTTGTGGCCTTGTTTTTAGAGAGTGGACCAGTCTTATGGTTGTGTTATGATAGAGTCTGTGGACCTTACGTATAAGCGTTTATTTATCCTCGCTGTATTGCACTAAGCATTTTAGCGAGCAGACCTCGGTTTAAAAGTCTCATCCGAAGGACTGGTAAGGTAGGAAATATTTTTTGAAATATTTCGACAATTAACCCAAATTCGGTCCTGGCTGGGATTGAACGCGCGATCCCTGGGTTACTAAGCCGCAATGCTAACCATTACACCACGGCGCTACCTAAGAGTCTGTGGACCAGTCATGATGTCCTAGTTATGACAAAGAGTTGACCAGTCTATATCAAAGTTAGAAGAGAGTTGACCAGTCTATATCCAAGTTATAAGAGAGTTGACCAGTCTATATCCAATTACGAGAGAGTTGACCAGTCTACATCCAAGTTACAGAGAGTTGACCAGTCTATATCCAAATTACGAGAGCATTGACCAGTTCATGTCCTAGTTATGAGAATGTTGACCAGTCTATGTTGTAGTTGTGAGAGAGAGAGTTGACCAGTTTATGTCCTAATTATAAGAGAGATTACCAGTCTATGTCCTGGTTATGATAGAGAGTTGACCAGTCTTTGTCCAAGTTATGAGAGAGGGTTGACCAGTCGATCTATGCATTAGGTTATGAGAGAGATGGTTGACCAGTCTTTGTCCTAGTTATGAGAGAGAGTTGACCAGTATAGATGTCCTATAGTTATGAGAGAGAGTTGACCAGTCTTTGTCCTGGTTATAGGAGAGTTGACCCATATGAGAGAGAGTCAACCAGTATAGATGTCCTATAGTTATAAGAGAGTTGACCAGTCTATTTCGTAGTTACGGGAGAGAGTTGACCAGTCTATGTTGTAGTTACGAGAGAGAGTTGACCAGTCTATGTCATAGTTAGAGAGAGGTTACAATACTGACTGTAAAATGTATGCCATTGAAGCCTGCTGATCTGGTATCAACAACTGGGAATAAAACAGAAGATGTAAACAAACCACAAGTTGCCCTGGTTGTGGTTAGATGTTTTGTTAAGTGTCATCTAGGGCACTATGGCAGTTGGGTACTACTCAGGGTACTACTCAGGATTAATCTTTTTATTGGTTTATTTTCCAGGTTATATAAAATGCAAAAGAAACGCAACACGGCAATTTATATTGTATGTACAATATGCTGCTGTTAATCGAATGATATATGGCTACGTAAGACCGTTCCTTTCGGAAAAAATACTAAAACAACACATAATACAGAAAATAGTATATCTTAAAAGTTTCGTTATTGTCAGAGTACGCGTTTGGCTCAAGCATGTGAGCAAACTTAGGATGCACAATTTTGCCATCTCAACGTTAAATACAGTACTGCATGAACTGGCTCAGTTTTTCAAAGAGGAATTTCAACATTTATGAATTTTTTGTTACAAGGTGTAGTGTGATTAAAACATCTACAACATCACAGTTGTGTCTTTTCTCTAATTAACTGCAACTTTTTTTTACAACAAAACATCTTGGGATTTCTTTGGAATATTATGTGGAATTAAGTGTGCATGCAGTATATACAATATAATTATAGCGGAAATTCCAGTGTCGCGTTTCTTTTGCATTTCAGTGTATATGGTTTATACAGGTGTGTACAGTAAATGAGATTATTGTTATTATTAATGAATTATTAAACAGAAATGTGATAAGGTATTATATTTGGTATTGTATGGTCTCTGTTTGCTTGATCACTATGTTTATTTTAAGTAATTATTGAGTTGCTGAAGTACCTAGAAACAGTTGGATAGGCACGTTATTATAATATGAATACCTAGAGAAACCTCGTCACCTTTAAGTTTTAAAATAGACTGTGTGGGTGGTGCGTTGTGCATGTATATTGTGTATATATTCTGTTGTTGGTAATTAAGCCTTAAAACTTATTCCTTGGACTAAAACTGAAATAGAGCAGTAATTGTACATGTACGTTGATAATGTGTCCCACAGCAACTCCATGAAGTAACTTACATGCATTATAGTTACTACAAGAGTAGTTAAACCTTGTATCCATGTCTGTTTAATGCTACATGAAATGACTTAATTGAGTGCATTATAGTGACTACAAGTTTGCTAGATTGAAGGCCTGATTTTTTAGTCATGTCTGTTGCTTTGATTACATCATTTTTCAGGTCTGCAACTGCTCTGATTAAATCTTTATCCTGGTCTGTTGCTTTGGATAAATCTTTATCTGTTTCTGTTTCTATGAGTAAACTCTATCCAGTAGGGGTGGGGGGAGGGGGGGAGGGGGGGGGGTCTGTAAATCTGTATCCTGGTCTGTTGCTATGAGTAAATCTTTATCCCTTTTTTTTTGCTATGAGTAAATCTTTATCTGGTTCTGTTGGTATGCAAGTAAATCTTTTATTAGTTTTTGTTGCTATGAGTAAATCTTTATCCGTTTCTGTTGGTACGAGTAAATCTTTATCCGGTTCTGTTTCTATGAGTAAATCTGTATCTTGGTCTGTTGCTATGAGTAAATCCAATTCTGTTGGTATGAGTAAATCTTTATCCGGTTCTGTTGGTACGAGTAAATCTTGTCCAGTTCTGTTGCTATGAGAGTAAATCTTTATCCGGTTCTGTTGCTATGAGTAAATCTTTATCCAGTTCTGTTGCTATAAGTTTAAATTGTTATCCAAGTTTGTTGCTTTGAGTAAATTGTTATATGGATCTGCAGTTGCTATAAGTATATTTTTATCATCTGCAGTTGCTATGAGTACATTTTTATCATTGATAATTCTGTTTGTATAAGTAAATTGTTATCAAAATGTGATACCCTCAGTTTAAAAACAACAGCATCTGGATGACATGATAAAATGTGATCACATCAGTTAAATTTATTAATTAATCACACAATTTGACAGTTCACATGCAATTGATACCCACTAAACTAAGCTGGATCAGATTGTATGTTTGTGGGTGAAAGTTGATCATGACATTCACACAGTCTAAGAATTTGTGTGAGGAATGTAAGTACTTCAAATGATGTACGTGTCTCAGTTACTGAAATCTATCTCAGCAAGGCTTGTCTGCGCACTGAAATTACACTGAACTCTATCTCAGCAGGCTCGTCTGCACTCTGAAATCACACTGAAATCTATCTCATCAGGCTTGTCTGCGCTCTGAAATCACACTGAAATCTATCTCAGCAGGCTTAATTTTCTGCGCACTGAAATCACACTGAAATCTATCTCAGCAGGTTTGTCTGCGCACTGAAATCACATTGAAATCTATCTCATCAGGCTTGTCTAGACAGCACACATATGCGCACTGAAATCACACTGAAATCTATCTCAGCAGGCTTGTCTGCGCCCTGAAATCACACTGAATCTATCTCAGCAGGCTTGTCTGCGCACTGAAATCATATATCTACTGAAATCTAATTATTTACTGAAATTTAATTATTTAATGAAATCTAATTATTTAATGAAATCTAATTATCTCCGTACTGAATCTAGTTATATTAAGGCATGCAGGCTTTGGTGTTTAAAATCATGTTTCAGCACATTTTAGGCTATGTTACAAGTACAGTTGACATTTAGTGGTGAAGGCAAACCGTCCTCTTATTCGTGGGTAGAACCTGAGTACTGTACACCTCCCACCATCTGCTAGAATCTCAGGAGGTATATATAAGTTGAATAACATGAAGATATCGATTACAATCTAAATTAAATACCGTAAATCCCCTTTTAAACGCCCATGGGTGGGGGCATGCATTTCACAAAATGGACACTTATATGAGGCCATTACCATTTAAACAAGAAACCACATTTTTTAATTACGTACATGTATAAACAAAAAATAAAAATGTTAGTAAGCATGCTCTGCATTAAAAAAACACACATTACACCTAAAATAATTAAATTTGATGTGAGACTAATAACGGTGACTCCTAAACTTAAGTTTGCTGATGATCTTACAGAACTGGTAAGTTTGTTTTCTTTAGAAAATGGGGCGGGGGTACGTGGCTGAGCATTTTAAACTGTAATACTTCAAAGCAGGCAACCAAGGTCAATCATGAAATAACAAAATAAAGACAGTATGTAAGTAAATAATGGCCTAAAGTATCTCAACAATGCCAATTTCAAATATTCTCACCAGCTTACAGTCATTTTTTGTGTCGCCTGCGTAGCATGGCAGACACTTAGGGATCACTTTGTCATTATCATCCGTCACTTTAACCTTCAACCTAACCTTGGCCATAACTTGAGAAGTATTTGTCCTAATAGCTATGTTCATAAAACTTCACACATTTCTTTATTCTTACCTGAAGGAAAGTTGTTACACATGTCCAATAACTCATTTCATTTTGGCAGAGTTATAACCCCTTTTCATAAAACTTTAAACCTGCAACCTAGAACCAACCTCTACCAAGCTCAAAACTGGCTGAAATAAGCACACTGCAGCTGACACAAGTGTTCCTGAAACACCTTTCTAGTATTTTTGTGGTAATTAGAAATTTTATGTTTATCAACATCTCAAGTCAGACTCCTTTAATCTTTCATACAGAACAGAAAAGAAGAAAGATTTAGTCAACATTACCTAGATTTTGGACGATTATGTAGTATCTATGATAATTGTGTGGGCTTTAAGTCCACAGCACCCATAGTATTTCACAAGTACAATCAACCTAAGGCCAAAAAAACAAATACCTGTGTTTCCGGTGGCCCGACCGACCCTATTTTAATGCGATGCTAATTAACTGTTAAACTAATTAATAAAATGCATGTTAAACAAAGGTCATCTGGTTTAAAGTGTCCTATTATGTGTAATATAACTGGGGCGGACTTATATCGAGGTTACTAAACTGATACAATCACGGAGAAACTTTCAGTTGTATCATCAACTTGTATGGGGTTTATATGATAAATAGAATCTCACAATATCTTGTTCAAAAAAAATAAAAAAAATAAAATGCCTACCGACCTACCCTATTTTTTCAGAGCATGCACTAGGAAACACATCTATTTATTTGTTTGGCCTTACGCTATATATTTATAGCTTTGTAAAATAAATACATGTCAGATGTCCATGACCCATACAGTTGTAATATTGTTTCACTAAAAGTGGTAGATCATAACACTTGTGTGCCCATGCAGGGGTGCACGCTAGATGCATTACATTAAAATATACTGTATACCCCAATAGAAGCGCGTTTGTTTTCTTTTACTTATTATGAAATATAGTTTAGAGTAAATACACTTGCAAGTAGTCAGACTTGAGGTCTAGTTTAGAAAAAATGCCTCCTCAAGTGTTTTTTAATAAAATTAGAGGTGTAATATGTAAAATAATATGTAAAAAAAACAACAATATACACCGGTATATCTATATATATAGTTATATATAAAAAAAATTATGCTAACAAATAAATGCCCCTTTTTGTACAACGCACCTGGGGGAGTTAATACGGGATTATACTGTATTCGTGAAGATTCTATTACAATTTGTTAAAAATAAGAATTTATTAACCTTTTCTTTGTATTTTGAATGCCATGTATACTCTCTTTCTGTATAAGGGCCACGGTGGCCCAGAGGATAGCTGAGTTACTGTATAAGGGCCACAGTGGCCCAGAGGATAGCTGAGTTACTGTATAAGGGCCACAGTGGCCCAGAGGATAGCTGAGTTACTGTATAAGGGCCACAGTGGCCCAGAGGATAGCTGAGTTACTGTATCTGGACTTTAAGTCCAGAGTTCACGGGTTCAAACCTCACCGGTGACCTGCTTTTTTAGCTCTACTGATCAGAGATCAGCAGAGCTTATGCCATGGTGCGGCGTCCGTCGTCCGTCTGTCTGTCCGTCCGTCTGTCCGTCCGTCTGTCCGTCCGTTAACTTTTATTTGTAGCGACTACTCCTCTGAAACTACTAGATGGATATTCATTAAACTTTACAGAAATGTTGCCCATGAAGTCTAGTTGATCCTAGCAAAAATTCATGTTGATGTGAAATCTAAGATGGCCGCCAAAGCTAAAAATAGATTTTTTAAATTCAAGTTTGTAGCGACTACTTCTTGAAAACTATAAGTGATATTGATATGGGACGTTTTCTAAAATGATCAGCATGACTTGATGTTGGTCCTTGTCGAAAATCGTTTTGATTTGACGTTAAACATGGCTGCCAGCGGCCATCTTTGTTTACATAGAGTTATATAATGAAAACTTGTAGCGACTACTCCTCTGAAACTACTTGACGGATTTTCATGAAACTTCACAGGAATGTTGCTCTTGATGTCTAAATGATCCTAGCAAAATTTCAGGTCGGCCGGAAATTCAAGATGGCCGCCACGGCTAAAAATAAATTTTCAAAATACAAGTTTGTAGCGACTACTTCTTGAAAACTATAAGTGATATTGATATGGGACTTTTCTAAAATGATCAGCATGACATGATGTTGGTCCTTATCAAAAATCGTTTTGATTCGACGTTAAACGTGGCTGCCAGCGGCCATCTTTGTTTACATAGAGTTATATAGTAAAAACTTGTAGCGACTACTCCTCTGAAACTACTTGGCGGATTTTCATGAAACTTTACAGGAATGTTGCTCTTAATGTCTAATTGATCCTAGCAAAATTTCAGATCGGCCAGAAATTCAAGATGGCTGCCACAGTTAAAAATAGATTTTTAAAAAATAAGTTTGTAGCGACTACTTCTTGAAAACTATAAGTGATATTGATATGGGACTTTTTCTAAAATGATCAGCATGACATGATGGTTATCCGAGTCGAACATTATTTTGATTCGACATTAAACATGGCTGCCAGTGGCCATCTTTGTTTACATAGAGTTATATAATGAAAACTTGTAGCGACTACTCCTCTGAAACTACTTGACGGATTTTCATGAAACTTCACAGAAATGTTGCTCTTGATGTCTAATTGATCCTAGCAAAATTTCAGGTCGGCCGGAAATTCAAGATGGCCGCCATGGCTAAAAATAGATTTTCAAAATACAAGTTTGTAGCGACTACTTCTTGAAAACTATAAGTGATATTGACATGGGACTTTTTCTAAAATGATCAGCATGACATGATGTTGGTCCTTGTTGAAAATCGTTTTGATTCGACGTTAAACATGGCTGCCAGTGGCCATCTTTGTTTACATAGAGTTATATAATGAAAACTTGTAGCGACTACTCCTCTGAAACTACTTTACGGATTTTCATAAAACTTCACAGGAATGTTGCTCTTGATGTCTTATTGATCCTAGCAAAATTTCAGGTCGGCCTGAAAATAAAGGGCTGCCACAGCTAAAAATAGATTTAAAAAAAATAAGATTGTAGCGACGACTTCTTGAAAACTTTAAGAGATATTGATATGGGACTTTTTCTAAAATGATCGGCATGACATGATGGTTATCCGAGTTGAACATTATTTTGATTCGACATTAAACATGGCTGCCAGTGGCCATCTTTGTTTACATAGAGTTATATAATGAAAACTTGTAGCGACTACTCCTCTGAAAGTACTTGACGGATTTTCATGAAACTTCACAGAAATGTTGCTCTTGATGTCTAATTGATCCTAGCAAAATTTCAGGTCGACCGGAAATTCAAGATGGCCGCCACGGCTAAAAATAGATTTTCAAAAATCAAGTTTGTAGTCACTACTTCCTGAAATCAAAATCAATCAGTAGAGCTTCAAGGTCATTGACCTCTTGTTTCGATGTATCCTAAGGCAAGACAATTTATTCATGTCTGGATTTGGACATTAAATGGGCAGGCTAGTATTGAAGTCTATCCAACATTTTAAAGAACCATATGAATTTATTTTGATAGTATTTACAGATCAAGTACGGCACGATTCCTGGATTAATGTGTAATTTATCCTCACTCTAGGGCTTTCAGATAATGTGGTGACCAGATATATATTACTTAACTACAATTCAATTCACTCCATATACAGTTTTTAATCTTAAGTGTATTGCCTACAAGCAGATAACTGTAGCTTGCTGAATAATTGGTTTGTACTGTGTGGGAGGAAATTATAATCTTTGAATGTGGGGTGACCAATAATATATTTGAGCATGGTAACTTACAGTTACATGTATATATATTATTAAATATATAGAGTTTAATTAACATTGTTGTTGTTATATGGGAAATAATTCCCTCGTGAGAAAGATTCTTGCGATATAGAAACGAGTGCGCTTGATTCTTGCAATATAGAAACGAGTGCGCATACGCACAAGTTTCTATATCGCAAAAATCTTTCTCACGAGGGAATTATTTTCCGTATAAAGACAACAATGTTAATTAAACTATATATTATGTGATGAATTTTTTTCCAATCGTCTTTTGACACATGTATTCCTTCTTCTGTCACTCCTTTGGCGACAGTGCGGAGTAATACATAAATATTGTGATGTAACTCGCGCTGTGTGACATCATAGTATTGCTGCACAGGCTGGAACCGTCCTGTAGACGATGATGGCTGGGGTTCAAGGGCATTTCCAGCATTTTTTGGTTACTTAGTCATTTCAGGACCACTTACTTCTTCAAATTCAGAAGTTTTTAACAGTTCTTCATCCTGCTGTCTATTTTTAGAATTCATGGGTTTTAGCCTAGCACTTTATTTTTAGAAGAGGCAGCGGTGTTAAGAAAGTAGTTCCTAAAATCTGGCTACGGTGCTATCTTGCACACTGGGGGAGATAGCACAGTAGAGGAAGAGATATGTTATAGGTTTTCTCAAACTGGGAAATTTCTATAATTCATCGCAGAATATATAATATATAAATTTAAAGTACTGTTGTCTCCTTGAATTCTTCAGTTATTGTGGTATGTATATATATGTTTGTATTAACCACATTAGAATTCAAGAAGATAACAGTATTTGAAATGTTGATATAAATAATATTTTTTAATCTCACACAAGTTACTTCCTATTCCCCGTAGGCTTAATCATCCTGAGTGATCATGTATGATACTGTGTATGGCTTACCATGCAGCAGGTTTGATACTGTGTATGGACTTACCATGCATGCATGATACTGTGTATGGATTTACCATGCATCATGCATGGTACTGTGTATGAACTTACCATGCAGCATGTATGATACTGTGTATGGACTTACCATGCATGCATGATACTGTGTATGGACTTACCATGCATCATGCATGGTACTGTGTGTGAACTTACCATGCAGCATGTATGATACTGTGTATGGCTTACCATGCAGCATGTATGATAATGTGTATGGACTTACCATGCAGCATGTATGATACTGTGTATGGCTTACCATGCAGCATGTATGATACTGTGTATGGCTTACCATGCAGCATGTATGATACTGTGTATGGCTTACCATGCAGCATGTATGTTACTGTGTATGGACTTACCATGCAGCATGTATGATACTGTGTATGGCTTACCATGCAGCATGTATGATACTGTGTATGGCTTACCATGCAGCATGTATGATAATGTGTATGGACTTACCATGCAGCATGTATGATACTGTGTATGGCTTACCATGCAGCATGTATGATACTGTGTATGGCTTACCATGCAGCATGTATGATACTGTGTATGGCTTACCATGCAGCATGAATGATACTCTGTATGAACTTACCATGCATGATACTGTGTATGGACTTACCATGCAGCATGAATGATACTCTGTATGGACTTACCATGCAGCATGCATGATACTCTGTATGGACTTACCATGCATGATACTGTGTATGGACCTACCATGCAGCATGAATGATACTCTGTATGGACTTACCGTGCAGCATGAATGATACTCTGTATGGACTTACCATTCAGCATGAATGATACTCTGTATGGACTTACCATGCAGCATGAATGATACTCTGTATGGACTTACCATGCACGTGTATGATAGCTTCTATGGACTGACACCACTGCTGGAAACCACTAATTCAATTAGAAAGATTGCTCCCTTTTAGGTGATACTTTATTAAATCTCTTGTATAATTTAAAGGGCAATTGTAAAAATGAGTATTGTGAAAGGTTATGCTTGTATAGATTGTTTGTAGATTCCTTTTTAATGAGCAACTTCATTGATTCCTTTGAATTCTGGAAATAACAAGGATCATTTACAGATTTTAAATGTGTGTTATTGAAAGAGCAAGTGTATAGTGTTTGACATTTCCTTCAAATTCCTTCATTACCAGGTTTGATTTCATTTGTGACATTTAACTTCAAGATGATTTTCAAACAAATGTTTTCCTTGACTGCAGCCATTCCGTCAATCCTGACAAGTATTGATGACTAATCTTTAATACATGTATATATTAAGATCGCGTAGGTAATTTAAGTACCGGTAGTGATATTTTTCATATTCCCAAAAATACAAAAAAGGTCATATTTGGCTGGACATTTACAGCTTTTGAAGACAGAGTAACAGGTAGGTCTGGGCAAATCAGCCCTTTATGGCATGGTTAATTCATGTAGTAAATATTGAGACCATCATCTAAAGAAGCTATTAGCAAGCATTGTAAGATTGGGACTTACCATATAAAAGACACCGATGCAGTTGTGCTCGCAAAAAAACCCCATTTTTATTCGATCGTCTCTTCAAATTAAAATTAATATGCGTCTTATTTTCTGCACCTATACATAAATACTGTGAGCATAACAGTTGGATTGTGGTTGTATTGCGGTTGTATTTCATGTTATTGTGTTGTGAAAAGTCCTTATAAGGCTGTAAATTTCAAGATAAGCAGTTAACCCATATCTGATTGGTAACAATGGCCATGCAGGCGTCTCTTCCGTGTTATATTGTAAACACAACAACAACGAGGCACCATGTTACAGTACCAGGATGTACTGTATACTCCAGTGCAAATGATGGAAGTATAATAGCTTGACGTATATGAATAAAACCTTACATCATAGGGTAAAATGGTATTATAGGATACAATTTATTATTAAGATTTAGGGTGTGGGCTGCATCGGCCTAGATCTGAGACACGTTTTTGTTCAGTTCTTAGCAAAAAGGAATTTAGCAAACTTTGAAATATTATTTTTATGGATTTCCATACATAGTACTCCACCCATTGATTGCATTTTCTTTATAAGAAGTTAATGTTCAGGAACATAATCATTGCATTTAATCAAATTTGATAGCTCTGTTTACTAAACTCGACTTAATTAACACAGAAGGTGCATTTTGTTGTAGGAAACATGTTAAAAGATCTATAATGTATATAGGACAGTGTTGTGTAGCTGTACTACATCTATAATGTATATAGGACAGTGTTGTGTAGCTGTACTACATCTATAATGTATATAGGACAGTGTTGTGTAGCTGTACGACATCTATAATGTATATAGGACAGTGTTGTGTAGCTGTACTACAGCTAGGACCATGCATGAGCATGTCTGTTAAATTATTTTGCTCCATCTGCATCATATGTTGACATATCCCTATGCAGCATAGACTTGTGCATCAACCTTTCAATCTGGAGTCTCGTACATCAACCTATCAATCTGGAGTCTCCTACATCAACCTGTCAATCTGTCAATCTGGAGTCTCGTACATCAACCTATCAAGGTGGAGTCTCGTGCATCAGTCTCAATCTGGAGTATCGTGCCAGGGATTCCTCTATTTTCTCTCACCTTCTAGCTCTAAGGAGTGACCCAGCAAGAGTAAGGGGACTCCTTTGTATTCTCTCTCTCCCTCTCTAGGAGTGGCTATTTAAAAGGGCTCTGACAACCTTAAAAATAGCTCAGAAAATTATCGAAATGCCATGGAAAATAAATGAGATATAACATATTGAAAATTTGCAAAGAACATAAATTGAGGCGGCCATCTTGGAACGATGACATCATCGCGCCTTTTTATTATGTATGGCATATTGACAAAATATACTATAAAGCAAAGAAAATCACTGCAAATTGATTAAAAATAAGTATACAGATGTAAAATGTATGTTTGTTTTTCATTTCCATCGATTTTCTTTGCTTTAAAATACATTTAATCAATATGCCATATATGGTAAAAAGGCACGATGATGTCATCGTTCAAAGATGGCCGCCTCCATTTGTTTTTCTTTGCAAATGTTCAATAGCTAGGTCATACCTCTTTTATTGTTCATGGCATTTTAATAATTATTTCAGCTTTTTTCAAGTTTTTCAGAGCCGTTTGAAATAAACATTGTTTGAAAATAGTGCATCAACACCTTTAATATATATATATATATATATATATATATATATATATATATATATATATATATAGTTAGCCTTCCATGTGCCAAGATAGGCTCTTAGATACCACAGTGCCATTAATGCATGTATGCAGTAAATGAATTATTGTCAGGGCCTCCTCTGGCCACTATTTTCCTTTCGCAAGCAATTTCGCCAAATGAAAAAAGTTGGAGCCAAATTGGAGACGTAATAGCTCAAAGATAGAATATAATATTTTAGAAATTATTTGTATGTGTTTTTAAATGAAGTATGGCCCATGAATAAAGCAGTTAGTAATAATTATAATTATAAAATTATATTTTAAACAATATTTTACTCTATTTCTTTCGCCAATCACATTCGCCAAAGTTATTTTTTTATCGCCACTTTTATTATTTTGTCTCATTTGGCTCCATTTGCAAATCCCAGAGGAGGCCCTGATTGTACTTATAATAGCAGATAGTTTTCAAGTTTATTCTCAGGATCAGATGTTTAAGAGTCACATAATTATGGAATCCGATTATCTCTTGTGTGTTTCTTAATGAGGTGAATTAATTGGTCTTCCAATTTGGGGTGTTGTAAAAGGTTACAGTTGTTTTTCTGAATAATATACTTCTTAAATTATAGATTTCCTTAGTCTCCTATATCTCTGACATTTAAACAGCCTAAGACTCCTGCTCAAGATTAGGTATTTAACCTTTTCGGATAGAAATTGATGGAAATGTGGGAAATTCGTATGTTCTAAACCAATGTCTCCTGAGTGCCGCTGATCTGTACGTTATAATCAAGTTCCTCTTACGAAACCGGTCTGACATTTAGGAATGGCATAAATAGCCTTAATATCACTGTTTGTTTACGGATATTGGTCTTTGCTCAGTTTCCATCTGGAAAACTAATGAAAAGTTCAGCATGTTAGAGAGCTAAATGAGATGTGATTGGTTATTTGTATAAAAAGTACCATTACTTTACTGTTCCATTATACAATTTTCAGCCTTGCACATTTATAGTTACCCTGTGATGGTCTTGTAGATAGTATGATTGCCTGAAAATGCTGGTGCAAGAACACTAGCAGTTTGTGACTGAGGCCCAGATCACTAGCAGTTTATATCCTTGAGCCCCAAAACACTATATATAGTGCTTTGCTATCTTGAGCCCTGGAACACTTGCACTTTGTGACATTGAGCCTCGAAACACTAAATGTTTGTGACCTTGAGTCCTGAAACATTAGCGTTTTGTGACATCGTGCCTTCGAACCCAATAGCACTTCGCGACATTGAGCCTCTGAACACTGGCACTTTGTGACCTTGAGCCTCGGAACACTCGCTCATTGTGATATTAATCCCAGAATCATGAGCACTTTATGACCTTAATTGAACCTCTGAAAACTAGCGGTTTGTGACCTTAGGTTTATCGTTTTCACAGTATCATCTCTATTCCTTTTTATATTCGCGTCCTTGGCTGGGATGTTAAATACGCTGCATATGAAACCGCCTCGCCTCTGCGGGTTCAAACCCCACTGGGAGTTTGACTTGTGAGAAAGTGCAAATTCTTACGATTGGCTGGAACTATACAGTACTGGTTCGATCTACCCAGGAAAAAGTGGGTGCAAATTTGTATGCTTCCACCACGGAAAAAGTTGACCGTCATATATAGCCTAATTTTGCTAGAAATGCCATAAAACTCCATTCAACCAAGCAAACTGTTCCTTTTTGTTGCAGCTCTAAATAACCTTGATATAAGAGCCACAATAGTTCCATTCCCTAATACTTGTTTCAGATGAATGTGTTTCAAGATTTCTTTAAATCTTCTTTGAGTTTAACTCTACAGCAGCTTCTGTTTTATTTGCGGTTTGTTTCATAAACTCAGGAGCATCTGTTTTGTCTTCACTTATTTTATTATCAAAGTGTTGATTCAGTGTCGGCAGAATAAAATGCTCCAGCTGACATTTTGTGGGTTGTGGTAAAACGTAATGATCTTCTAACCACAAGAATGCTGCTAAGGCTAATCACACTCCTCAACTTGATAGCATGCGATCAGATAGCACATACAGCATTTATTTAATAGAGCTCTGCAGTAAGCTATTTATTAGCAAGATTGCCTAGTAAATCCAGGCTTATAGTTTGGTGATTTCTGTATGTCTGTCCGTCCGTCTGTCTGTATGTCTGATGTTTTGGTTAAAGTGTTTGTTTCTAGTATTTGTTTTTCCTCATTTATCAAAAACAAAAAATTGTTGGAAAGCTTTGAAACTTGGTACACATGTTCATTATCATTACACAATGTTATATGACAAGCGCCATGACTGTGTCGTGTATTTTACCTGATTTATTCCCCCTTTTTGCTTAGATTTTTCAGTTAAAATATTGAATACGCAATCCGGCGGTCGCACCACTGTTGGTTGTTACGTGCCAAGTCTCCGTTATTGTCTGGGAGTCTACCAGAATTGCCTATGATCTACTGATCACAAGGAATTAAGCCACTTAAAATCTCCCAGAAATCAAAAATTTGCCAAAATTGGCAATCTCCTAATAATGCTTTGATACTCTCCGTCTAGGATCTGACAACGCTGCCTCGGAGGTCATGTCAGATCGACCTTTCATCTAATCAATATTCATGAGAAGATCAACTAAATTCAACCAATGAAATTGCGCGTTTCATATGCTCTTATGATGTTCGAGTGGACTGAACGAAAACCCAAATAAAACACATATAATATCCGAAAAAAGATAAAGTCGCCAAGTGTTATTGCTGTGGATAACACGATAAATTCAAAGAAATGCTCTGAATGGCATGTTTTACATCAAGAATACGAAGAAAATCACTGGCGGGGCTAGTTTTTGGAATCTTAGGAACATTCTATTTGTATCTGCAAATATATTACGTACCGAGATTATTACGATTGTTAACTTTCACTATAGACTGTTTCACTACGCATGTCCCGTTTCACTAAATGCTGTGGAGCAGTCTACTTTCAATACCGAGCTAATCGTAAGGTCAATCTGACGTGACCTCCATTGCAGTGTTGTCAGATCCTTGTAGTGTAGAGTAGCTTAGTATAAAGTAGCTTAGCGTGATAAACTGGTCTGATTTTAATGAGATTACCAAAATTGGTTGATTGCCTTTATTTGTAATACACACCGTAATACACACCGTGTACCTGATGTGTGTCAAAACTTTGATTCCCAAGCCTCGCCTGTTAAATCGATCAAGGCGGGGTTATGATCACGCATTCAACCAATGAAATTGTGTCTAGCGTCTCGCAGAATGCAATGCAACGAGATGACGGAATAAAACATGCTTGATAATTATCACCTTCGATCTATTGTTGGCCTGTTTTTAATAACTTGAACCAAATAAAACAAAACAAAACTACACCTTTTTAATGTAAGGTTTTGGTATATGAAAGAGAGGTTCTTGTGTTGCACAAATATTTGATAGAAAGGTTAGATTGTTTAGTTGTTGTTTCAAAATGTGCTTGCATTTCATAGAGTTTTATAAATTATGTTGTTTCAAAATGTGCTTGCATTTCATAGAGAAATGTTAAGATTTTCTCAGAAAACAAAAAGTGGAAAAATAGTATGGCAATGGTATAATGAAACATGTATTTTGTCAAAATGTGTTTTGCAAATTAAACGTCAATACTAATCCATTTTATTGGTTGAAAATAACTGCAAAAACGTTAAAAGAGTTAAAACGTTGATTCTTCCTGCTCGATATGACGTGCAGTTTGTAAATTGACAATATTGTAATATGACTTGAAAACACTTGAATGCTTACAATTTTTGTATCTGACGGAATAATTTTTCCCATTCAAATTGTTCAATAGTAGTTATAATTCAAAATGTTAAGACCATTACACATAGTCACGTTTTACATTAATTTTTCTATAAACCCGCATGTAACCATGACCCAGTTTGAGATCCCACTCGATGTCAGCTGATCCACTCATGTAACCCACACAGATTGTGGACTATCTGATAGCCAATATTGACATGTTTGTTTTTGTTTTTCTCTTGTTTCAATTTCTTTGCAGTTTTCCTTGAGGCATTCCAAGGTGTTCATACAGACAAGGAAGTTCCTAAAGTATTTCACATGATTTGTGTTGATAAACGCCTCGTTTAACGTGCAAACCGGGAATTAAAGTCGCTTTGTACAGAAGACTACTTCTGTATAATAGGCTTACAAAATATACTGCCTTGCATGGGTTATATACCGTATTTGCGTTCTTATTAGAGGAAATATGTAAAATAAATAAAAAATAAAAAGATCTACAAAATTCAATACATTTTCGGTCTTATGTATAAAAAATTCCCGCCAAAAATCAAAATATGGTACAATCAATAATAATTATTATTATTTTTGTTTACATTTTATAAGAGTGCCCCCATTTTTATCATCAATTTTTTTTATCTCAAGTTCCGTATTTGGAAACTTAACCCTGCCCAACTGGTGACATACACAAAACCTCCATGCACAATAACTGAAAATACTCATTTGTGTGTGTGTTGAGGGAGGTTAAGTTTCCAAATATGGAACAATATTACATAAACGGAAAACGAAAATACCAATTTCGTAAACATACTGGATCAGCATAATATTCCTCTCTTTGGTGATGTCTTCAAACATTTGCTGGGAAAGTGTGTACAGGGGTCGTTTCGGGGTCCTACCTATAATTCCAAGCATTGAACTCACGGCTCTATGGTTGATCTCACGGGCAGGTTACAATCTGCTTGGACCTCCAGTCTATCCAATAAAATCTTCTAGGTTAAATCAGCTGGGACCTCCTAAATTGGTTTCAACTACTGAGGTTATTAGCTCCAGGGACCTCCTTAAGTTCTGTATTAACTTTAATCAATTTTAATCGCCTTATAAAGTCAATTGGTTTGAACCCACTGGGCTGATTAGCCCCAGGAACTTCCTTATAAGGTCTGTCGACTTGAATCTCCTCAGATAAAGACATGCAATTGGTTGAACTCCTTATTAAGGTTTATAGCTGGGAATTTCTTTCTAAGTCTCAATTTATCAACTTGATCTTCTTATAAATTTAGGCTTTGGTTTACACCCTCTATATTTATATTTGAAGCCTTGGCCTTGACTTGATACTTCAGCACACCCATCATAGATATTTTACTTGTCAAATGATTTATAATTTAAGACAGCAAGCTTTTTTCAAAGAAACTAACTTACTGGGATAACAGCAAAATTGCACTATATACAAACCTGTTGTGACTGTCATATAATAATGTATATGTGCCAGTTAAAAGTATAGGTTTATTCATCAGTTCTTAAAATACCTGCGATTGCATATACTTAAAATGAATTATGAGTTTGTAATTCTTAATTTGACGCTCCAGATTTGGGGTTTGACCTCGCTGCTGGTTTAAAAGCCTTTATATTGTGTCTATAGAATGTGGTTTCTTAAAACATGTAAATTATATATACCTTGTCATTAGTGGGTTTGGAACAGGTTTACATCTTAATTTTGCCTGTTGATGGTGGGATAGCTACTTCAAAAAACTGATGTCAAAATCTATCACAACCACACCAAACACACTGACAGGCACTATAATAAAGATGTTGACAGGCACTATAATAAAGATGTTTTTATCCTCCTTGTTTGAGTAACAACAATGCAACATTGAGTGGGTTCATGCAGATGCATATAAATTTGCGAATAGAATACAATAATGAACCTTATATTGATTCTCTAAAGATTGTCTTCTGAATATTGATTCAAGACATTTTAATGCGCAATTGTTCTGAAATTATTTAAATATCCAAGATAGATAGCTATATTGATATTAAATACGGTATTTATCATTCCGCAAGTACATACAGGCATAATATTAAGTGGGTGTAACCTTATACAATTAATAGAATTTTTTTTAACATTTTAAATATTTGGAGTTAGTTTTAAAATAGTGATTACTTAATGCTTTTCATAAGAAAAATGGTGGGTGTAAATATTGAAAGGAAATGATATAGCTATTGATACTATATAGTGTATAACATTGTGCACAGGCACAGGAAAAATGTGAATGGGGTGTATATGGTATATTAGTGTATGCACGTATACAGAAACGTTATATACTCAGTTGCAAAAGAAAGTGGACACTGAATTTTGTTTTGATTTAATGGTATAAAGTTTTTTTAGAATTAAATTGACAAATGCCAAAATGAATATGCCATGTTTGGCACCAAAGTTTTTATCATTCCATTGCCAATATCATGTTGTCATTTGTTTTTCAATAGGTCGAATCATTAAGGGACTGTCGCTTAATAAAGAGGATAGAGTGTAAAGTAAAATTTTCAAAGTGTCCAGTTTCTTTTGCAACTGAGTATACATTTAATATGCTTCTTTTTTAATATTTAAATATTTCAATATAATGTTTACTTCACTTTTTTGCATTTCATGTTTATAGCCAAGCTATCGATCACCATTTGTTTTTATTTGGTTTGACTTGGGTAATAATACATTTGGCTTGTGTAAATATTTCTTTAACAAAGATCGCTTAGGCAGATGCCAAGGTTATTGTTGAACATATTATATTTGAACACTAATAATTGCTTCATCATTGTATATTGTATATGAACAATGTGTTTCGATTTTGTCTTCCATATTGTTTATGTTTATAGTATTGGCAAGCTGTTGTGAAACTTTTTCATGCCCTGTGTCACAGTAACCTTGTATATAATATGACCACTGCAAATCCCACTAGAGGCAGAGGGGTATAAGGAATTAATTATTATGTCACAAAAATGCAACCTTGTTTGAATTATGTTGTTCTTTTTAAAACTTTGGATAACAATAGTTGGGATGATAAATACGCTGCATTTAGAATCTTGTCTCTCACCACTGCGGGTTCGCACCCCCCACTGCGAAATCGACTTGTGAGAGACTGGTGATTCTTGCGGATGGTGGTTTACATGGACCGACACTAAAGGTGCTGTTAATCGAATTGTAAAAAAATACTAAACCAACACATAACACACGACATGTTTTCCTTTATATTTGTTTCATGAAGTGAGGAAGTGTCGATTCTTACGGATGGCGGGAGGTGTACAGTACTGTTTCTACCCCAGAAAAAGTGTGTGTTCTGCCTGCACCATTAAAAAAACGACTGTCATATATAGCTAAAATGTGCTGAAAATTACAGTAAAACAATCAACCAACAATCTCCCCCACCCCACTCCCCACCCCACTCCCCACCCCATTGAAGGCGTGCACACTTTAAATCTACGGTATTGTTGGTAAATTGATTAATTTCTGGAGGCTACAAACACGCGTAGATAATAGAACTATGACCGATATACAAATTTCTTCGCAATCAAGCTTTCCTCCCTGAAGAATTTGATTTTCAATTTGTGTGCGGACTATGAAATTACTATTCCATAAAAATGCTATAATATTTGCTGCCAGAGCTGCTCAGATATTCAATAGAGAATTAATTCCATCCACCCACGCAGTCTTGAAGGGCTTTCAAGCGGCAGTTGATTCTAGCATTATAAAGCTTGTAGACATGTATTAAGAAGGAAGAGAGATATTTCTTCTGGCAGTTGTTGAAATGTATTAGTCTACACTTTGACTTACTTTACTGATTTTACAAGAGGACAAGTGAATTGTTGTTTGACGGCTCGTAGACACATTATCGAGTGACCCCATAGAAACGGGAAGGGGAAGTAGGAATACGTGGGAATACGTGAATAGGGAACCATGCAAAACAGATTGCTGTTGCCCTTCAATGTTCTTGGAGAATAGGCTATATATATATATAATTACACAAGATTGCCCAGTTTAAGAAAAAACAAAAGAAACCGAGTGGCACCAATACAGTGGCTCAAACCTGTAATCTCAGAATGTTACCATGCTATCCACTGGGTCAACATTGCCTGTTTTCAATTAGTGGAAATACGATACATACAGAAATGTAAATAAAGCCTGTTTAAATTTAGTTATAATGGAATGCGATCCCCTATTTAAATTACAAGAGGAAAAGAGGAAATGAAATGGTGTTTTATGTCCTGTTGACACATCGTATAAGGTTATATTGGGACAGCAACTGCAGATGGAGACGAGACGAAGGAGGACTTATCAGACATGTCAGACCATGAAATGAACCGGGGCTGTGGTCTGCAGCTCTAAAGCCTACATGTTTGTTTGTTTGTTTGTTTGAACGGTGTTTTACGTCATTTTTAGCAGATGTTAGACCATATATGACAGTAAATCTTCTGTGGTCCACTTATTCCTGGGTAGAACCAATACTGTACACCTCCCGCCATCCTGGGTAGAACCAGTACTGTATACCTCCCGCCATCCGTAAGAATCGACACTTTCACACTTACAAGTCGAGCTCCCAGTGGGATTCAAACCCGCAGTGGTGAGAGGGGAGACTGTTATCAACGTAATGTCGTTAACCCCTCGACCACGGAGTCTACATGGGCCTTATCCACTGAGCGTTACAGTTTACAAGAGGAAGGAATTGCTAGACTAAGATATACAGCTTATTATGAATATTAACAGCCGTGTCTTTTCTGTTTACAGATTGCTGGTGAACGGGAACTTGTTAGATAACCAGTTGTGCGAGGGGAGTCAGTTGACCTTAGTACCGAATATGGAAACTGGAACAGCGGTAAGTGTTAGTACCATGTCTCACCATGTGATGTGTCCTCGATGACACCTTGTGAACGTGATGAAGTATAGAATATAATCATTTGGCAGAACAAAATAAAACCTTTTCACAGGTTGGAATTATATAATCATCACATAATGTATAGGATATGTGATTACTAACTTAACACATGTACAGTGGTATCGTTAAAAACAAGTACTGATATATTATATGGTGTGATTCTCATTTAAAATGGTTATATAAGTAACCAGAACTGTTGATCATGAAATGGAAATACTATACACTGTGATTATTTGCAGGTCAGTGACCTATAATGGTTGTATAAC
The DNA here is from genome assembly GCA_037043455.1 of Cyrtodaria siliqua. Taxonomy (NCBI): domain Eukaryota; kingdom Metazoa; phylum Mollusca; class Bivalvia; order Adapedonta; family Hiatellidae; genus Cyrtodaria; species Cyrtodaria siliqua. The sequence continues at coordinate 41,987 of JAWPHD010003613.1, read as the reverse complement.
CTAGAACAATTCTAATATCTTTGGTAATGTAACACTGGCAATCCTCTGGCCAGTGTTTTATTATCTTGGCCTTCTGAGTAATTAACTCTTAGCCGCTAAGCATGACTATAATAGCCTTTTCATTCATTGTAAACCCAGATCAAAGCATCATGAAAGCAACATTAAACCCCATCTAAAATTACATACCGTACCTACATAATTAACATACTCTTAAAGGGACACTCGGCAATCTGGAAGTTTTTATCAAGCATTAAAATTAGCCTCTCGATTTATTAATCAAGTATCATTTTGACTTTTTCATATATTTAAATATTTTTTTTAGTTTCAACTTTTCTTCGTTATTATACCTTAGGTTGGAATACATTAAAAGTGAAATGTAATCAACTGTTAGTAATATGAAAAAACAATTGGCTTTTTATACTTTTCTTATAATTAATATTAATGATTGAACAAATGCAAGTTATGTAGAAAACTTATGCCACAAGTTTTACAAAAATCAAGATTGCCATGTGTCTCTTAGTGACAACAGGTATTTGTATGAATTCTGTAACAATGTCTGGGAATGCACCAACATGTATTGTATTGTTTGTATGTCTCGGAATGCACCAACATGTATTGTATTGTTTGTATGTCTCGGAATGCACCAACATGTATTGTATTGTTTGTATGTCTCGGAATGCACCGACATGTATTGTATTGTTTGTATGTCTCGGAATGCACCGACATGTATTGTATTGTTTGTATGTCTCGGAATGCACCGACATGTATTGTATTGTTTGTATGTCTCGGAATGCACCGACATGTATTGTATTGTTTGTATGTCTTGCTGACTCAGAATGAAGTTTATCTTATCTTATCTTGCTCCAGAGAGTAAACCCTTTGTTGATTTAAGGTTTTAGTGGCCAAAACCTAAGTATAAAAGTATGAGAAAACTCTTGAGGAATCTTATAATTACTGATGCATTATAGTAAAGTAGAACTGTAAATGAATAATATAACTAGAAATTGTTATTGTCCATGGGACAAAAACGTATGGCTCCCCCACTCGCCCGAACAGACATAATTGACGACTCTAGGTCCAACTGTTCTTTATTGATCTGAGATCGTTTTGATATTCAATATCCCTGTGACTGTATCTACTATCTGTATCAGTAAGGCCACATAAAAAAATATGTGTGGTTCAAGTAACCCTACCGACCCTATTTTTTTAAAGGGCCGACCCTAAAACTTCTTATGCAAAAATTAAAAAAAATAAAAATTAAAAAAAAATAAAAAATAAATAAAAAAAAAAATTAATAAAAAAAGAATTAAACAAAAAATTAAAATAAAAACCACGACCTTGACCTTTGTCCTAGTGACCCCTCTACTTGTCATGACTAACCGTCGTTCCAAGTTTGAGGACCCTAGGTCCAACCGTTCTCTAGATATTGATCGGACATCGTTTTGATAGTCAAGGTCACCGCGACCTTGACCTTTGACCTAGTGACCCCAAAATCAATAGAGGTCATCTACTTGTCATGACCAACCATCCTTCCAAGTTTGAGGACCGTAGGTCCAACCATTCTCTAGTTATTGATCGGACATCGTTTGTGACACAGACAGACCTACAGCCTTGACCTTTGACCTAGTGATCCCAAAATCAATAGGGGTCATCTACTTGTCATGACCAACCATCCTTCCAAGTTTGAGGACCGTAGGTCCAACCGTTCTCTAGTTATTGATCGGACATCGTTTGTGACACAGACAGACCTACGGCCTTGACCTTTGACCTAGTGACCCCAAAATCAATAGGGGTCATCTACTTGTCATGACCAACCATCCTTCCAAGTTTGAGGACCCTAGGTCCAACCATTCTCTAGTTATTGATCAGACATCGTTTTGATAGTCAATGTCACCGCAACATTGACCTTTGACCTAGTGACCCCAAAATCAATAGGGGTCATCTACTTGTCATGACCAACCATCCTTCCAAGTTTGAGGACCCTAGGTCCAACCATTCTCTAGTTATTGATCGGACATCGTTTGAGACACAGACCTACAGACACGCAGACAGAAAGCACAAAAACAATATGGCTCCCCTACCACATTGACCTTTGACCTAGTGACCCCAAAATCAATAGGGGTCATCTACTTGTCATGACCAACCATCCTTCCAAGTTTGAGGACCCTAGGTCCAACCGTTCTCTAGTTATTGATCGGACATCGTTTGAGACACAGACCTACAGACACGCAGACAGAAAGCACAAAAACAATATGGCTCCCCTACCACACTTTGTGTGGGGGAGCGGGAGCCATAATAAGATAAAACTCTGAAAAAAAACTTTAACTGGTACATAAAGTAAGATAAAATTTCAAATAAATGCTAATATATGAAAGAGAAATCTGAAGGAAAGAGGTTTCTTTCTCGCCACACTGCTGCGGGTTCGAATCCCACTGGTAACTTGACTTGTCAAGTGAGAAAGTGTTGATTCTAACGGATGCCAGAAGGTATATACAGTACTGGTTCTACCTAGGAAAAATGGGGTGGACTGCCTCTACTACAAACAAATCGACCGTCATATATGGCCTAACATGTGCTAAATATGATTTAAAGCACCATTCGAATAAACAAACAAGCTGAAGGAATTTAGTACCAATAAATACTATGATAACAGTTTGTTAAATAGACTGACTGTGGTTAGACTGACTGCAGCTTTCCGTGTCTGTATCATAAGGATGGAGCGTTATAATCTAAGATTTAATCAATCACTTCTTTACTTCACATTTCACGTTTCAGTTCTAATGAGAGGAGTGGAAAATAAAACGGTATAATGGAGTCATTATTTCATGTCCTAGTTCTTGTCCTTATTAGGACTGCATGGCTATTATATCGAACTTTTTTGCTCAATAAGTGTTTTGTGGTTGCCAGCTTAAAAGGACAAAAACAAAGATTAAATTGTGTTGTTTTTTGTTGGCATTTATTTGGTGAGTTAGTGTTTAATCAGCAGTGCAAGTGTTAGTTATCAAAGTAGGATAGTTTTCCGGGAAGGGTAGATTTTTTTTTAGATCGGGTCTATAATTTTCAATATAATAATACTGAACAAATTAAGTTAAAACATATGAACATTGATATAATTGTTCAAAGCTTTTAGAAATTCTAGGTAAGGATGTGATTTTCGAAAAAATAAATTAATTTTATTTGTTAAGCAAAATATCAGAATTACCTCCCATGTAATAAAAATCAACTTATGTTGTTATGCAAACGTATTGCTTTGAACAAACTTAATGGTTGGCAAAAATTACTCATTCTGGAATTGTTTAAAAATCGGCAAAATAATTCTCATAACATTGTTATTATCTCGTAATTTTAAAATTAAACCCCTTTTCATTGAAATGAGAACAATTTGCTATAACCTATAATAGTTTGTTCCCAACATATTTGCTTTATTTCGATCACTGACTTTGTTTACAAATGACTTTGTAGCATTATTAATTGTCATACATGTATATATGTCATTTTATCATTGACTCCGAACATACACCTCTTTGTTAGGTGCTAAATTTATTTTGTTCAGTATATAATGCAAAAATTGTACCATTGCACCTCAAAAAGTTTATGAACTGCAGTAGACTATGTATTAGTTAGAGGCTATGAAGTGAAATTTTAACAATTAAGAAACTCTAAGGGAAGGAGCGCAGCGACTGACCGGGGTTTCTTAATTGTTAAAATTTCACTTCTTAGCCTCTAACTGCATGACTTAGTGTTTGCCCTACTTTTACCCCCGCGCTTCTACAAAACCACGCGTCTTAACACGTTCGCGCCAAAACAAGCGCGTGCCATTTAGTAAGCCATTACTTAATGATTAAATGGTTAAAATTGGTGATCGTTAGAAATTTACATGAATAAGTTCGCCATTTTTTTAAAATTCCTCACCGTCTGATTGGAGGAAAAAGTAGGACAAACACTAAGAATGTTTTAGTTAAATACAGCCAAAATGTTTCTGACATTTAATAAAATAATACATTATACTTTATCAAAAATTCAGTAAAGTGTATAAGAATGAGCTATACGTTGTAAATGTCAATTACTGTTCAAGTGTATTGGCAAGTGTTTCTGTTTGTTTCACTTCTGTAAAACACGCTTTTGCCCTACGGACGTTTTGTAATCTGGCCCTCCTACGCAGCTGTAAAACACTTTGATTATTACACAGCCTTTGTTTTTCTGTACATCAATCAGTGTTACCATTAACTCTGAAATGGATCGGACATCTTGTAATGAACTTGTAATGAACTACATATTTTCTGATCAGTGTGATGCACTTTGAATATTAAACTCTAGTTTAATGGACTGTAATAGTTTACATATATATAATGGACTGTTCCTTTTTTGAATTAAGACCATTCCATTTATGTGACAAAGTTCACTTGCAGGCTGATCTGGTTTTACAATGGACGCAAAGGCTATTATATAGTCGTGCTTAGCGGGTTAAGGGTTGAACAGTAAATGGCATTCTTTCAGTACATTCATAAGTAAATCGTCAGTTCATCTGTCACTACGTCAGTCTGTACAACTTGTCATTACATCAATCATGATGGCATTCGTGCTTATAATGTTTAGCTCTATATTGGCCAATTAACGGTAATGGTCTGTTTTCTGTTGTCTGTCCGAGCTGATGTCAATGCAGTAGCACCTCCATCTTCCATCCGTTGTTTTATAAACTTTGCCAAGAGTCTAACATAGTATGAAATAAAGCTTGAACGAGTTTGAAAACCATAATATCAGATAATAAACATCGGACTCATGGTCTTCATTAAATGAATTTTAAAACTGCCATATTTTGCCTTGTTAACGCTCAAAACCTTCATTTTGCATTCGATCTTTACCAAACATGATCAAAATCTTGTTATTCAGGAAAGTTGGGACATTTTCGAATATCGATCCTATTTATGTCTGAAAAAAAATCAGTATCTGATGATAAACTGAGTTATGGCCTTTAATTAAACAAAAAAATGGTGCGTTTGCCTTGTCAAGACTCTAGCGCCTTTATTTTTCATCCAACTTTACCAAACTTGGTCAAGGTCTTAATATGACCTGTTGTAAACCTTCTTGCCTCTCACCGCTACGGGTTCAAATCCCACTTGGAGCTCAACTCGCAAGTGAGAAAGTGTCGATCTCTTATGGATGGTGGGAGATATACAGTACTGGTTCTACCCAGGAACAAGTGGGTGGTCTGCCTTCACCACAAAACAGTTGACTGTCGTATATGGCCTTACATATGCTAAAAGTGGTGTAAAACACCATTCAGTTAAATCAAATCCTTCAGTTACTTACAGGACCCTTCAGTTACTTACAGGACCTTTATCATTTTGGCTACTAGAGCAATACTGGCTCTCTTGGGCCTCTTGTTTAAAAACAGTGAACTCCCTATTAGAGCTGGGTCCATTCTGGTCCAACGATACTGTATTGCAATTCTGACCTTGAGAATCGATACAAAACGATATTTGTAAACAGACAAAGTCGGCAAGGTTTAAACCTCGAAATTTAGCGGCAAAAGTCTCGGCAAAAGTCAAACCTTTTTAGCTCTACTGATCAGAGATCAGCAGAGCTTATGCCGTGGTGCGGCGTCCGGCGTCCGTCCGTCCGTCTGTCCGTCTGTCCGTCTGTCTGTCCGTAAACTTTTATTTGTAGCGACTTCACAGCTGAAACTACTGGATGGATATTCATGAAACTTTACAGAAATGTTGCCCATAAAGTCTAGTTGATCCTAGCAAAAATTCATGTTGATGTGAAATCCAAGATGGCCGCCAAAGCTAAAAATAGAGTTTTAAAATACAAGTTTGTAGCGACTTCTTCTTGAAAACTATAAGTGATATTGATATGGGACTTTTTCTAAAATGATCAGCATGACATGATGTTGATCCTAGTTAAAAATCGTTTTGATTCAACGTTAAACATGGCTGCCAGCGGCCATCTTTGTTTACATAGAGTTATATAGTAAAAACTTGTAGCGACTACTTCTCTGAAACTACTTGGCGGATTGTCATGAAACTTTACAGGAATGTTGCTCTTGATGTCTAATTGATCCTAGAAAAAATTCAGATCGGCCGGAAATTCAAGATGGCCGTCACAGCTAAAAATAGATTTTTAAAAAATAAGTTTGTAGCGACTACTTCTTGAAAACTATAAGTGATATTGATATGGGACTTTTTCTAAAATGATCAGCATTACATGATGTTGATCCTAGTCAAAAATCGTTTTGATTCAACGTTAAACATGGCTGCCAGCGGCCATCTTTGTTTACATAGAGTTATATAGTAAAAACTTGTAGCGACTACTCCTCTGAAACTACTTGGCGGATTGTCATGAAACTTTACAGGAATGTTGCTCTTGATGTCTAATTGATCCTATCAAAATTTCAGGTCGGCCGGAAATTCAAGATGGCCGTCACAGCTAAAAATAGATTTTTAAAAAATAAGTTTGTAGCGACTACTTCTTGAAAACTATAAGTGATATTGATATGGGACTTTTTCTAAAATGATCAGCATGACATGATGAAGATCCTTGTGGAAAATTATTTTGATTCGACGTTAAACATGGCTGCCAGTGGCCATCTTTGGTTACATAGAGTTATATAGTAAAAACTTGTAGCGACTACTCCTCTGAAACTACTTGACGGATGTTCATGAAACTTCACAGGAATGTTGCTCTTGATGTCTAGTTGATCCTAGAAAAATTTCAGGTCAGCCGGAAATTCAAGATGGCCGCCACAGCTAAAAATAGATTTAAAATAAATAAGTTTGTAGCGACTACTTCTTCAAAACAATAAGAGATATTGATATGGGACTTTTTCAAAAATGATCAGTATGCCATGATGTTGGTCCTTGTCGAAAATCGTTTTGATTTGACCTTAAACATGGCTGCTTTGTTTACATAGAGTTATATAATGAAAACTTGTAGCGACTACTTCTTTGAAACTACCTGACGGATTTTCATGAAACTTCACAGGAATGTTGCTCTTAATGTCTTATTGATCTTAGCAAAATTTCAGGTCGGCCGGAAATTCAAGATGGCCGCCACGGTTAAAAATAGATTTTCAAAAAACAAGTCTGTAGCGACTACTTCCTGAAATCAAAATCAATCAGTAGAGCTTCAAGGTCATTGACCTCTTGTTTAGGAAAACTGTTCTAGATGTTTTTTTTGAAAACAAGCAAGCGTCGCAGATGACCTAGACTAGTCCATTGACGAATCATTACAAAAATATAAAAAGTGAGTTGATCATGCTTGATCAGCATCTAGCCAATTTTAGTCAGTAATCGAATATTTAAATGTTAATCATTTCGACGGAGAATTGATATCAAAAACAAAGCTTAAACATCTCGGTATATTATTAATTATGATAACAAATAACAAAATTATAATTTCAACGATAATTATCGTTGCAAACTTCTGGAACACAGGTCTGTTCTGCACCATAGTTGTCAAGCGTGCTTTCCATAATGGAAAAGTTTCTAAGTAATCTGACGGCATTTTTTAATGATAAAAGAGACTATGCGAATACAAAAAAACGATACCACGTCATTACAAATAGGTCTGAATCTGTTTTTGACTGCACGCTTCCATAATTATTCATGTGTTGAAAATCCAAAGTTCATGTGAAAAATCAATATGATCAAATATTCCGTATCGGACATATAGTATCATGATAATATTGTGATACTTTTTTCTGGGGATATACCCATCTCTACTCCCTATTGGTCTAGTATAATAGCTACAAGATCATTGATGCAGTAAAGCAATTAATGGTATAAATTTACTCAGTTTCTTGTTTCCACAGCAAAGAAATTGTTATGGAGACCTTTGTCATAGAAAATGATAGTTATAAATTCAGTAACTGCGGAGGAGGTCTCAAACTTAAGCTTTTTTTATCACCAAAATGTTTGAAAGGATTCTATAATATTTTATTGATTTAGAGAATAAATTTGTGTAATTAAAGAAAAACATTTGTTGCAGACATAACGACTGCTTGAACAAAGAAATCATAGTTTAGTTTAAACATATTTATTTTACATCGATTGCGAAACAAGTTATTGCAACTTAGATTAATCACTCTCGATGGCTTCCTGGGTAGATGTAGTACTAAGCAATGTGGATTAATTATCTTGCTCAAGGATCAATAACGTGGCCGCGGCGAGGATCGAACACATGACCTCTCGATCTGGAGTTCGGCGCTCTACCACTGGACCACGCACTCCACTAAACAAAGAAATCATCATTGTTATGGAGATGTGTGTCACACGATGATAGGTTCTCAGTAACTACTAGAACGAGGAGGCCTGCTGCTTCGATCAGCTTTTAATTTTCGCACATCAAATAATTCTTTAATATCTAATTTAGTCAGGCTAAACAAATATTTTAAAAAAAGAAGGAATTTAATGAGAACAACTACACAAAAACAGAAAATGCATTACCATAATCATAAAAACAATAATAAACCGTTGAACAGTATAATTTAAAGGCTCAGAGGTGAGCTGTTATACATGTTATACCTGTTGCCACATCCGAGAGTGTGGCTTAGGGTTAAAAGGGACTAAGTCGTGGAAACCCCATGTAATTCCTTTAAGTGTCTATCCAAGGCATTTTTAAATTTGTTCATAGTGTGACTATTTACAATGTTAGGTTCACTATTCGTCCGTACGTTGTCATTAACTTTTGCTTCAAAAGATTTCTCCTCAGAAACCGCTTGGTCAATTTTTACAAAAATTCACATGGATACATGATCCTTAGGTCAGTTAAATGTTTTCAAATTTATTAAAATAAGGTCAAAGTGACATCCAAGATGGCCACCATTGACACTTTAAACAATCTTCTTCTCAAGAACCACTGTTATCTTTATTAAAGATAGCCAACTCCTATCAACTATGATCAAGTTTGTTCAACAATAATGGTCGTGCCCCAGGAGTTCGATTTTGGGTATGTTTTACATAGACCTACTGGTATGTAAAGTAAATGTGAAAACCCTTCTCTGAAACCACAAGGCATATGACTCATATATTAAGGTTCTCTACCAAGTTTATTCAAATGGTGACCCTGGGTTCTGGCTCCTCCCTTGGGGTCACTGTTTTACACTTGGTTAGGTAGTAAATCTTTAAAAAACGTCTTCCTCTCTGAAACTACAAGAACTGGAGGTCTAATATTTTACACGTAGAATAAGCTTATGTTCGTTCAAATGGTGATGCTGGAGTCAAATTTTGCCTCGTCCGAGAGGTCACATATTTTACATAGACTTACATAGGGGAAAACTCCTCTGAAACCACAAGTCATAGGGCTCTCATATACATTATTACATGCAGTATAAGGTTATCTCGGAACAAAGATCAGCAGAGCTTATGCCATGGTGCGGTGCGTTGTCCGTCTGTCTGTCTGTTTGTCCGTAAACTTTTTTTGCAGCGTCTACTCCTCTGAAAGTACTGGATGGATTTTCATGAAACCTTACAGGAATGATGTCTAGTTGATCCTAGCAAAAATGCACGTTGATGTGGAATTCAAGATGGCCACCAAAGCTAAAAATAGATTTTTAAAAAACAAGTTTGTAGCGACTACTTCTTGAAAACTATAGTGATATTGATATGGGACTTTTTCTAAAATAATCAGCATGACATGATGTTGGTCCTTGTCGAAAATTGTTTGATTTGACATTAAACATGGCTGTCAGCAGCCATCTTTGTTTACATAGAGTTATACAGTAAAAACTTGTAGCGACTACGTGTGAAACTACTTAACGGATTTTCATGAAACTTTACAGTAATGTTGCTCTTGATATCTAGTTGATCCTTGCAAAATTTCAGGTCGACCAGAAATTCAAGATGGCCACCACGGCTAAAAATATAAGTGATATTGATATGGGACTTTTTCTAAAATGATCACCATGACATAATGTTGATCCTTGTCAAAAATTGATCGACATTAAAACATGGCTGCCAGTGGCCATCTTTGTTTACATAGAGTTATATAGTAAAACTTGTAGCGACTACTCCTCTGAAACTACTTGACAGATTTTCATGAAACTTCACAGGAATGCTGATCTAGCTATCAAATCCTATCAGTAGAGCTTCAAGGTCATGACCTCTTGCTTTGTTGGAATTGTTGTCTTGAGGTTAAATTTAGCATGACCAGGGGTACCAGTTTAAAAAAGAGTAATATTGGAAAGTCTTTGGAAAAATCTGAACTTACCAGACCTCGTTTATCTGACCCACTTTTGTTACCATTGCAAGTGTTCACAATATTTGTATTGAAATATGTAATATTTTTCAGAGATTTTCTTTTATTCTGTTTGAAAAAAAAAAATCTTAAAAACTTTGGGAAACCCCCGTAAAACACCAGGTAGTATAATTAGGTCACTATACCGGTAGTATATAATGATCAAATATTAAAACGCGCCAACCGCCCTCTGGCCAAAAGATAATTGGTCTGACTAGTAAAGCAAAGTATAAAACGTGACATCACTCCTTCTATTGGTTACCTTGTCTAATTAAAAAAAAAATATTCATAAGGCTCCGATAAAAAAAAAAAATGAATGATATATATAGTGATAAACCATTCATTTTCATGTGCGCATAACTAGGTCATATGTAGGTTGGTAGGTTTATTAGCTGTGATAAATCTTGTCACATTTCCATGACTTGTCGCTGTCATCTGAGACTGGTTTCGGGTTGGGTGAGAAACTAGTTATAACTTAGTATATGCAGGCTTATATAACTGTTATAAAACTTGTGCTGACACCTCATCTATAAAGTGATCATATTTTTACAAAAAATGCTGTTAAGTAATTTAATAGGTCAACGTTGTTCTACAAAATGGCTTGACATTGAAGTTGATTATAATTTCAGATGCACTAGTCATTTATGACAAAACGGGTAAATTTTTTGAAAATTGTATTTTTTATGGGGTTTATCGTCACATTTAACAAGCGGTCAGTAACAGTTAACGTTGGGGACTGGCCTGCCTGGTGTCAGTAGAATATGACCATTGGGTTACGGTATCATCTCACGTTTCTACGGGGTAGTATCCTAATGTGGCGGCAATATAAACTTGAGCATTGAGCTTACTGCTAGAAGTTCACTGTTTGAGCATTGAGCTTACTGCTAGAAGTTCACTGTTTGAGCATTGAGCTCACTTCTAGAAGTTCACTGTTTGAGCATTGAGCTCACTGCTAGAAGTTCACTGTTTTAGCATTGAGCTCACTGCTAGAAGTTCACTGTTTGAGCATTGAGCTCACTGCTAGAAGTTCACTGTTTGAGCATTCAGCTCACTACTAGAAGTTCACTGTTTGAACATTGAGCTTACTGCTAGAAGTTCACTGTTTGAGCATTCAGCTCACTACTAGAAGTTCACTGTTTGAACATTGAGCTTACTGCTAGAAGTTCACTGTTTGAGCATTGAGCTAACTGCTAGAAGTTCACTGTTTGAGCATTGAGCTCACTGCTAGAAGTTCACTGTTTGAGCATTGAGCTCACTGCTAGAAGTTCACTGTTTGAGCATTGAGCTCACTGCTAGAAGATCACTGTTTGTGAGCATTGAGCTCACTGCTAGAAGTTCACTGTTTGAGCATTGAGCTTACTGCTAGAAGTTCACTGTTTGAGCATTGAGCTCACTGTTAGAAGTTCACTGTTTGAGCATTGAGCTTACTGCTAGAAGTTCACTGTTTGAGCATTGAGCTTACTGCTAGAAGTTCACTGTTTGAGCATTGAGCTCACTGCTAGAAGTTCACTGTTTGAGCATTGAGCTTACTGCTAGAAGTTCACTGTTTGAGCATTGTGCTCACTGTTAGAAGTTCACTGTTTGAGCATTGAGCTTACTGCTAGAAGTTCACTGTTTGAGCATTAAGCTCACTGCTAAAAGTTCACTGTTTGAGCATTTAGCTCACTGCTAGAAGTTCACTGTTTGAGCATTGAGCTCACTGCTAAAAGTTCACTGTTTGAGCATTGAGCTTACTGCTAGAAGTTCACTGTTTGAGCATGCATTGAACTCACTGCTAGAAGTTCACTGCTAACTACTTCACTGCTAACTTCTTGCAGTGAGCTAAATGCTGAAGTTGACATTGCTGTCAGTCACTCACTGGAATACTAGGCCGCCGTAGACACATTTGTTTACATTGGACATTGGACATTACAGGTATACTAGGCCGCCATAGACACAGACATTGGACATTACAGGACATAAATAAGTATTGGTCATAATTACTTCAAAATCGCTTCCAGTCCCTTTAAGACACATTCCTGAAATTGTTGTCAAAGTTTTAGAGGCTATATGACAGTAATGATGATTCAGCTTGTAAAATAAGTCCACTCACATTTAGCCCACCTTTGTGCCAGGTTACATAATCTCACTTAATGGTCAGTTTTATGTATAAGTTTTTCACATTAGGGAAATAAATTTATTATTTAAGTAATGATGATGCAACTATTAGGCCAGATTTCTTTTTAGTTTTTTGGTTCTCAAGTTTTTTTCTGAAAAAAGTTTCACTGGAGCAGGGGGGAAAAATGAAGTTGATTGTTATATATTTTCATTTTTACAAAAATTAGGGTCAGAGTGTCTGAGAAACTGAAAAAATATTTAGAAATTTAGAAATGATTATAACAATAATGTTTCCAATTATTCAGCTTGTGTAAACATCAAGCTAATGCTGTCAGCTATCCCTTTAAAATAAACCTTGGTAATATCGCACAGACAGGCTTAATAGTTAGTCATAATATATATGTATTTTGTGTAGGGGTAAATTCCAACTGGACATTTACATGAATTTTTTCTCCTCATTATATATAGTTCATTGCCTTTGTGACCTTTTTATGATTAACGTGTCTTATCCATAAGCTGTGTCTTATCCATAAGCGAACAAATATTTGCTCCCACTCAGTTTTCTTTATGAATATATTTATTACAAAGGATGTTTTCTGAATCCACTGGTTTGATATTTGCAATATTGATATATTTTGCTCATTTATTGTAGTAGTTGGTTTGCTTCAATATCAGTATCATTTCATTCAGTATCAATAGACCTTAATTACTTAGTACTAGAAAGTCAAATATTTTATGTATCTAATAACGGCTCCCATATTCTACATTGCAAACATATTTGCTTACTCCCACTTTACATTGCAGATATATTTGCTGGCTCCCACTTTACATTGCAGATATATTTGCTGGCTCCCACTCTACATTGCAGATATATTTGCATGCTCCCACTCTATATTGCAGATATATTTGCTGGTTCCCACTTTACATTGCAGATATAATTATTGACTCCAATGGTTGCTAGCTTCTAGACTTCCTGGTTGTTTTGTTTATATTCAGGGCTGGACAGTAGACTTCCTGGTTGTTTTGTTTATATTCAGGGCTGGACAGTAGACTTCCTGGTACAGAGGAAGACGAGATAAATGTTTTCTTCCCATCAGACATATGCCTCTGCAATTTGTTTCAAACTATTTAGAAATAATAGCAAATATATATAACGTTTACAATTATTCAGATTTTGTAAAGAAAACATCATGCAAGTTTTACATTAATTCACCTCATTATGTATTACATCACATTACATAACATATCTTAATTCATTTGCTCTTGTGAGCATTTTTTATGATTAACCTGTCTTAACCATGTGCTGAACAATAAATATTTGCTTTCATTCAGTTTTCTTTAAGCCTATTTTCTGAGCCGGGTTTAATAGTCACTAATATGCTCATGTTAATTGCAAGCACTATTGGTTATTTCAGGTTTCATTTTAATTTGACCAATAGACTCATAAAGTCACCAAAATATTTTAGGTATCTAAAAACGGCCCCCACTCTACATTGCAAATATATTTGATGGCTCAATCCCACTCTACATCCGCAAATATATTTGCTTGTTGATTCCAATGATTATTTGCGTCCAGACTTCCTTGTTGTTTTGTTTAAATTCAAGACCTAAATGGTAAACCTTTTTGCTACAAGAAAGCATTCCTTCTTCTCCACAAGACTATACAAATAGATGTATCTAAATAGCACCTCCCACTCAGTTCCTTGCCAACAACCTAGCAAGCCATGTGGTTTTTTTTCATTTCTTGATTGTGGGGTTTATCTATACCAGGTCAGGTACAGGTCATGCAGCATACTGATCTACTCCCACACATGTGGCTCTACAGCAGTATCTGTCCTGATTATACAGTCATAATGCTGCATCATGTCTACAGCAGTATCTGTCCTGATTATACACTCATAATGCTGCATCATATCTACAGCAGCTATCTGTCCTGATTATACATTCATAATGCTGCATCATATCTACAGCAGCTATCTGTCCTGATTATACAGTCATAATGCTGCATAATATCTACAGCAGCTATCTGTCCTGATTATACATTCATAATGCTGCATCATATCTACAGCAGCTATCTGTCCTGATTATACAGTCATAATGCTGCATCATATCTACAGCAGCTATCTGTCCTGATTATACACTCATAATGCTGCATGATATCTGCAGCAGCTATCTGTCCTGATTATAATGCTGCATCATATCTATAGCAGCTATCTGTCCTGATTATACATTCATAATGCTGCATCATATCTACAGCAGCTACCTGTCCTGATTATTACACACTCATAATGCTGCATGATATCTACAGCAGCTATCTGTCCTGATTATACACTCATAATGCTGCATGATATCTGCAGCAGCTATATGTCCTGATTATAATGCTGCATCATATCTACAGCAGCTATCTGTCCTGATTATACATTCATAATGCTGCATGATATCTACAGCAGCTATCTGTCCTGATTATACAGTCATAATGATGCATGATATCTACAGCAGCTATCTGTCCTGATTATACACTCATAATGCTGCATCATGTCTACAGCAGCTATCTGTCCTGATTATACACTCATAATGCTGCATGATATCTACAGCAGCTATCTGTCCTGATTATACACTCATAATGCTGCATCATATCTACAGCAGCTATCTGTCCTGATTATACACTCATAATGCTGCATCATATCTACAGCAGCTATCTGTCCTGATTATACATTCATAATGCTGCATCATATCTACAGCAGCTATCTGTCCTGATTATACACTCATAATGCTGCATCATATCTACAGCAGCTATCTGTCCTGATTATACAGTCATAATGCTGCATGATATCTACAGCAGCTATCTGTCCTGATTATACATTCATAATGCTGCATCATATCTACAGCAGCTATCTGTCCTGATTATACATTCATAATGCTGCATCATATCTACAGCAGCTATCTGTCCTGATTATACATTCATAATGCTGCATCATATCTACAGCAGCTATCTGTCCTGATTATACATTCATAATGCTGCATCATATCTACAGCAGCTATCTGTCCTGATTATACAGTCATAATGCTGCATGATATCTACAGCAGCTATCTGTCCTGATTATACATTCATAATGATGCATGATATCTACAGCAGCTATCTGTCCTGATTATACACTCATAATGCTGCATCATATCTACAGCAGCTATCTGTCCTGATTATACACTCATAATGCTGCATCATATCTACAGCAGCTATCTGTCCTGATTATACATTCATAATGCTGCATCATATCTACAGCAGCTATCTGTCCTGATTATACACTCATAATGCTGCATCATATCTACAGCAGCTATCTGTCCTGATTATACAGTCATAATGCTGCATGATATCTACAGCAGCTATCTGTCCTGATTATACATTCATAATGCTGCATCATATCTACAGCAGCTATCTGTCCTGATTATACATTCATAATGCTGCATCATATCTACAGCAGCTATCTGTCCTGATTATACATTCATAATGCTGCATCATATCTACAGCAGCTATCTGTCCTGATTATACATTCATAATGCTGCATCATATCTACAGCAGCTATCTGTCCTGATTATACAGTCATAATGCTGCATGATATCTACAGCAGCTATCTGTCCTGATTATACATTCATAATGATGCATGATATCTACAGCAGCTATCTGTCCTGATTATACATTCATAATGCTGCATCATATCTACAGCAGCTATCTGTCCTGATTATACACTCATAATGCTGCATCATATCTACAGCAGCTATCTGTCCTGATTATACACTCATAATGCTGCATGATATTTACAGCAGCTACCTGTCCTGATTATACATTCATAATGCTGCATCATATCTACAGCAGCTATCTGTCCTGATTATACATTTATAATGCTGCATCATATCTACAGCAGCTATCTGTCCTGATTATACACTCATAATGCTGCATCATATCTACAGCAGCTACCTGTCCTGATTATACACTCATAATGCTGCATCATATCTACAGCAGCTACCTGTCCTGATTATACAGTCATAATGCTGCATCATATCTACAGCAGCTATCTGTCCTGATTATACATTCATAATGCTGCATGATATCTATAGCAGCTATCTGTCCTGATTATACATTCATAATGCTGCATGATATCTACAGCAGCTATCTGTCCTGATTATACATTCATAATGCTGCATGATATCTACAGCAGCTATCTGTCCTGATTATACACTCATAGCAGCTATCTGTCCTGATTATACAGTCATAATGCTGCATGATATCTACAGCAGCTATCTGTCCTGATTATACACTCATAGCAGCTATCTGTCCTGATTATACACTCATAATGCTGCATGATATCTACAGCAGCTATCTGTCCTGATTATACATTCATAATGCTGCATGATATCTACAGCAGCTATCTGTCCTGATTATACATTCATAATGCTGCATGATATCTACAGCAGCTATCTGTCCTGATTATACACTCATAGCAGCTATCTGTCCTGATTATACAGTCATAATGCTGCATGATATCTACAGCAGCTATCTGTCCTGATTATACACTCATAGCAGCTATCTGTCCTGATTATACACTCATAATGCTGCATCATATCAGAGTTATGATAATGAGATTGATGTAAAGAATGGACTTGCATGAATATAGATACTGTATAATGACTTGCATTCTGTATAATGTGGTCAACATAATGGACTTGCATTCTGTATAATGTGGTCAACGATGGACTTTCATTCTGTATATATAATGTGGTCAACCGTGAACTTGCATTCTGTATAATGTGGTCAACATTGGACTTGCATGCTGTATAATGTGGTCAACATAATGGATTTGCATTCTGTATAATGTGGTCAACATAATGGACTTGCATTCTGTATAATGTGGTCAGCGATGGACTTTCATTCTGTATATATAATGTGGTCAACCGTGAACTTGCATTCTGTATAATGTGGTCAACATTGGACTTGCATGCTGACATTGCTGTATAATGCGGTCAACAGTGGACTTGCATTCTGTATCATGTGGTCAACAATGGACTGACATTCCATTAATGTGATCAAAGATGGACTTGCATTTTTAATAATGTGGTCAACTGTGAACTTGCATTCTGTATAATGTGGTCAACCGTGAACTTGCATTCTGTATAATATGGTCAACATTGGACTTGCATGCTGTATAATGTGGTCGACAGTGGACTTGCACTCTGCATAATGTGATCCACAATGGACTGATCTATCTGGATTCAGAGTGAACTGTTCTATCTGGATTCAGAGTGGACTGTTCTATCTGGATTCAGGGTGGACTGTTCTATATGGATGCAGGGTGGACTGTTCTATCTGGATTCAGGGTGGACTGTTCTATATGGATGCAGGGTGGACTGTTCTATATGGATTCAGAGTGGACTGTTCTATCTGGATTCAGGGTGGACTGTTCTATCTGGATTCAGGGTGGACTGTTCTATATTGATGCAGGGTGGACTGTTCTATCTGGATTGAGAGTGGAATGATTTATCTGGATTCAGAGTGGACTGTTCTATCTGGGCTCAGAGTGGACTGTTCTATCTGGATTCAGGGCAGACTGTTCAATCTGTATTCAGAGTGGACTGTTCTATCTGGATTCAGAGTGGAGTGTTCTATCTGGATTCAGAGTGGACTGTTCTTTCTGGATTTAGAGTGGAGTGTTCTATCTGGATTCAGAGTGGACTGCTCTACCCATTGGACCACTGCAGCTCCCTACTTTAACAGTCCCTCTATCAGTAGAAGTATGTACATCATGCATAGTGTGGAAAATATAATCAGAGTAAAATACTTTTATCATAAAGTATAAGGTGAAAAAGCAGGATACATATTTTAAATGTAAAAACAATGTTAAAGTTGCACACTATTATTGTCACAAAAATCCACATGTCCTGAACTGTTGTAAACAGTGATAAGTGATGCTGTAGTATTTGTGAAGGAAGAGGTGAAGAGGTAGCAAGTATGCAGATGTGTGGGTGTGTGTGGGTTGATGGATAGGTACAGATTAGTATAGTCTCTAAAAGTCTTGTAGCACTTCTCTCTCTATCAGTCATGCAATATACTTAATTCAGTATCATAATGCTGCAGGGCATACATTAACATGCAATAAGTTCTCCATTAAGAAGTTATATATTATATATTAAGCTATCTGTCAGTTGTACATATGTGGTTAATTGACAAAAATGTATTTCGATCACAAATCAAGTTCTTCTCAAGATTTAAGCCTGATATAAATACAACATGAAACTGACGTGGAGTCCTCAAGTTTTCCAGACCAATTTTTTTTCTATGACCTTCATATATTAAATTGTGGTTCAGTTTAGTGCACTTGCACATATGACATTGAAGCAGTCTTTTAACAGACATATCCCGATGTTTAATAGACATATCCCTATATTTAATAGACATATCCCTATATTTAATAGACATATCCCTATATTTAATTTAATAGACATATCCCCATATGTAATAGACATATCCCTATATGTAATAGACATAATCCTACATTTAATAGACATATCCCTATATGTAATAGACATATCCCTATATGTAATAGACATATTCCTATATTTAATAGACATATTGCTAAATGTAAAAGACATATCGCTATATTTAATAGACATATCCCTATATTTAATAGATATACCTCTATATTTAATAGACATATCCCTATATGTAATAGACTATTTAATAGACATATCCCTATATGTAATAGACATATCCCTATATGTTATAGACATATCCCTATATTTAATAGACATATCCCTATATTTCTTCCAGAATGAGGCCCCTTTCAGTACATTTACAGAACAGCTGGTTTAACCTTCTATAACATTGGTTTGTTTTCTGTTCACACCTTCAATTATTAAAAATGTATATGCAATATTTCTTGACCAATTAATGAATTAAATTAATTGTTCAAGCAATCCAACAAAAACAGACCAGATAATTATATAGCTGTACATTATATATAAGTTTTATACATACTATTTTTTTAGTAGCATGTGATATGTGGTAGATTACATTCAACTGTTAAAGGGACAATGTCCGTAACTTTTAGCTTATAAAAGACACACTAATTATATTCACAAACATTACACACAATCAGTATTGAATATTTACTAATTAAAAGCAAGATTGTTTGACGGAATTCAATAGCGGTACAAAAAAAAGAACTACCGCTTTGCCAGTTTGAACCAGCAGCCCAAACTAAAATTACACCCCAAACTAAAATTACACTCACGGTTAAATAGTGCGTCGCTCCTACCAGAGCTATGTGGGCCATACATATTACGCAATACATACTATGTAGAAAACCTTATGCGCTAATAGAAGTCACGTGATCAGCATAAAAAGTAAATAAAGTGGGTCCCACATTGTTTACAAATAATAATTAAAACTTTTTTTTTTTTCAAACTCACGAATGTATTACTACATACTTATTTGGGACTATGCTCATGTTTTCATGTATACATTTCACTGAATAAAAGTCAGACAGTTATTTCATTATGCTCAATATCAGCTTACTTACGGACAGTGTCCCTTTAACTCTTCATTGAGTTAAAACCAGGTTTAATATTAACTGTCTTAAAATATTCAAAGTTCACATGAAAAGGTCTTCATTTCTTTTTCCACTACAGAAATTTATTTTCTTTACCATAATTATATCTGCTATCTTTCCCCAGTGAAATTGGAAATTTTGCCATTAAGTAGTTGCAGTAGCCTGTTGGTGCAAATAAATCAGTGACAGTTCAATATATCTCCTGTTGAAGAGTGCAGTGTCCTGGCCTGGGTTTGTTGAGTCATTCTGCTCATGTGATGTGTGTATGATTAGCTGTCTATTAGATTGGTTTTATTTGTCAATAGTGGTTTTTAAAGAGATTTCAGCTTGATTTTTTCCCCAACCCTGTGTAGGTAGACTCTGAGGTTTCAAAAACTAATTACCATATTTGTCCGGTTAAAGCACCCTTGTCGCTATATTTTACCCCTACCCTGCATTCGAAGAAAAATGCAATACATAGGGATCACTGTCATCCGTCCGTCCGTCCGTCACGAAATCTTAGCATTGGCTATAACTTTCTCATTTCTTGAAATGTCTTCATCAGAATTTCAATATATACTCATAATGACAACATCAACATGACCATACTAAAATATAAAGGTCAAGATCACACTGAAGGTCATTATATCGGTTAAATACTCTATTTTTTTTCTCACAAAAACTTAAAGTTGCTATAACTTTCTCATTTCTTAATATTTCTTCATCAAACTTTCAATATCATGACATCATCGACATGGCAATACTAAAATATAAAGGTCACACTAAAGGTCATGATATGGGTTAAATACTTTCTTTTTTTCTTCACGAAAGCTTACTCAGGCCAGTTTGTCAAGGTCATTTAATCTGGGTCCAAAAAAACCTTGTTATACTGAGAAAGCGTTGACAGGTGACACACATGTTCCTCAAAACACCCGTCTAGTTACTAATTGTAAGTAAAAGTACCTCTTTATCGACTGTTCACCAAAAGTCGAAATTTATAAAAAACAAATAAATTGATTACTTAGTCATTTTTTCTGTCATTATAATTGTACTTAAGTCATCAATTTGGTTCTAACTTCTTAAATGTATTTCAAATTTGTTTTATCATTTGATATAAAATTCTAAAATAGTATCAATTTATTATCAGTTCAATTTATTTTTGGCAATTTTTGGAATTATCGATTCAATTTATTTTTGGCATATGGTGCATCATTAATTAAGGAAAACCTGTAGTAACGTAACACTATTAATGAAGCAAAATATTTATATATTTTCCAATATTTATTTTCCAGATATTTAAATATTTATATGCAGTTATTTTTGCCTTAGCATTCAATCTTTTCCTCAGCAGCATTTATTTCTGAATGTTATAAAATAGGAATGAATAAATAAATCAAGGTACTAATTATAGACCATCAAGTCATGTTTTACAGGTGTTCTGTTGCCTTAATCTCGAAATGTTTATCGAGAATTAAAATTCTGTTTCGTGACCTTGGTCTCATTCCATCGTAGGATTAATTATATTATTTGTGCAATTTAATAAACAAATACATATTAGTAGTATTATTTAAAAAAGAAAATTGGTTTGTGCTATTCTTATAATTAATATTAATGAACACATGCAAGTTATGTAGAAAAACAAAGGAGATACCGTGAGTTTTTAAAACGTCAAACTTTGTTTTTTAAATGTATACAGTTTATGTGAATAGGGCTCGATTGTTCTAAAATTAGACTGCAGAAATGGTCACTGATTTCAGACAAACAGTTCATTATATACAAAGTATAGGTTTATTATGTCTGGCATTGTATTGAGAGGTTTACACAGTATGTGACGTCACTGAGCTTTAGCCCAGAGATATCCATATTATATAGCTTGAAAAGTACCATGTAGACCATAGAAATAATATGTGTTCCATAAAGATCATGCAGATAAACTATGGATTTTTGAGGCATCAGGAAGAATGATTGATACAAGTCATGGCACAACTTGTCATGGTATTTAACCTCTACACCTGGGGCGGATTCAGGTGGGGGCACTCGTAAAATTGAAAAGATATGAAAATTCATGTGTAAAAAGTGGTCTTTTGTGGGGGTTTTGGTTGTCAACAGTGTTTGAAAAGTTGCACCCCTCTAAAACTGAAAGGTCATAAAAATGGATGTGAAAGGTGTGTTTTTTTGTGTGTGTTTTGGTTGTCATTTGTGTTGCAACCCCATCACCCCTCCACCCCCACCCCCACTTCCCCCACCCACCCTGCTGTCTCCCTATCTCAAATTCACCCCTGTTTTAAACTTGCTAACAGCTTGGTGTAATTAATCAAGGTCAGATCAATAAGGAGAGTTGAGGGATGTGTGTAGGTGTTTGCGACCATGTTTACAACTGATACTTTATATCCCATATATTAAGTGTCTTACCAGTGATGATCCCATTTTCACTATATATGGACATCCTACAACACTGCATTTGTCTGGTCAGAGAAAGTACAAAATGAATATAGGTCAAATGTTTGGGACCCCACCATCCTCGCACCTCCACCCCGAAAATATGTGAAGTGTGTCGGGTGGATGCAAACACATTTACTCCAATTTAAAGTAGGTCTGGGTAATGTTTTTTAAGATTTTTTATATTTTAAGGGGGCCCCACTAGGTCCCCCTCTCGCCCCCACCCTTCCTTCAGTCCACACCTTATGACAACTGATTTTTGCCCAGTGTTAACCACAAACAATCTGATATGCACTTGAGAAACTTGGTTAAGTTATATTAAAAAATTCAGTCAACAGTAATATTAGAACATGATACACAACAACAGCTGTTGAATACCAATTGAAAAACAGGCACAAACTAATGTCATTGACAGTACTTGGAGTTTCTTGTTTCTTTGATTTGACAATCCTTCCGTATTCTTCTCTTGTGATACAAGATCGCATGTTGCAAAATACTTTGAGCCTTTGAAAGCGGAAGAGTTTTCTGAAAATTACTTGAGAAAGATTAATTCAGTGCTTTCAAGGTTAAAGGGACACGAAGCAATCTTGAAGTTTTTATCAAACATTAAAATGAGTCTTGATTTATTAGTCCAATATCATACGTTTAAAACTGCTTGCATATAATTAAATAAACTTTTGAGTTTCATTTTTAAGAAAGTGTTGATTTTTACGGATGGCAGGATGTATAAAGTTCTGGTTCTACCCAGGGTTAAAATGAAAAATCTTTTCTCTGTACAGTACTGGTTCTACCCAGGAAAGGTCCAGGGTGATCTGCCTCCATCACCAAAAATCCACCGTCATAATATAACCTTACATGTGTTGAAAATGACATAAACATCATACAAACTTCTCTCTTTAGAAGGCAGTACTCTAACTGCCCCTTAGCCTGCTACAAGAGTCCCCTTGAATTTATGGGCAGGTGTCTTTTGTCACTAAGCTATCAGCCATAACTCTGCCAAGGTCTATGGACCCGAACAGCATGATGATTCGCGTAATTAGACTTACTACTGACAGGTTCTTACCATGTATTGTCAAAATCTTTTAAGAAGTTCAGGAGAATTGAATTGAATTGAATGTTGTGTTATAGCTCATCAACACAGTATAGGTTATTTAGAGCCGCCCCACAGAGAGGGGAAGGATACATAGGCTTCCGGGAACCGTGCCCTACTCTTATTATCGAATAGATTCCTATGGTTGTTTATCATGCTCGGAGGATAGACCGATACACGGGACCGCCAGGTTTACGTCCCCATCTGACGGACGAGGCTAAGAAGTTCAGGAGAAGTATTGCGAACCAAAAAAATGTGATATACGTATATATATACATACAAAATAAGAGTGTGATGTATGGACAGTGTACATCACTATATGCCTCCTCCTGACACACATAACTGTACAAGTCACCTCCAGTCCCATTCAATGTACTTAAGCGAACTGTCGCCAACTTGTCAACTTGAAAAACATAAAATGTTATTTATTAGGCTGTAGTAGTTAGTGTGAAAATATTGGTATTGATATTAGCACACGAGTATTGATATAGTAGCCATGAACTCACATTAAGTGGGAGAAGCCGATGACGTAGGTGGAGGTATCATGGTGTAGTGAGCTGTGCTGTTTGACCGTATTCATCATAGCTGAGAAGTGTGTCAAGTCAATACCTACGTCAATACATGCATTCAGTTGTATTGGCTCAGTGTGGATATTTTGTAATACTTTGTAGAAGGTTTTTGGATTAATAATTTTGAGGTATATATATATTTGCTTTTGATAGATTTGGTTCATTTATTTATTGGCTGTCTAGAGGGATATTATAATCTGTAATTTTGTAATATTTTGTGAGAGGTTTTTGGAAAAACAGTTTTAAGGTATTTTATTTAAATTTATTGCCTTTCTATAGGGATATAGATATTTTTAACTTCTGTAATGTTTTGTGGGCGATTTTTGGATAAACAATTTTAAGGTATTTTATAATTTATATATGTTTTGCTTCAGATAGATTTGTTTAATTTATTTATTGGCTCTCTAAATACTGTGTTGTTTTTTTGTACTAATTTTTTTTTTTTTTTTTTTAAATTTTGGATAAACATTTTTATGGTATTTGTCTTTAACTACTGTAAATATACTTTTTTTTGTTTAGGTTAGAATTCTAGCTGTTAAACATCACTCATTCATATTTATACAATGTGTTGGCACTTACTGGATAAACTGTTTATGGCACTTTTATGTTTGAAATATCTTTGTTTCCCTGAAATAGATACAGAAATAGATAAGGAAATAGTGAGCTGAATTGGGTTTTACAGCCCAATGAAGTTTGCAGTTGTTTACAAACCATACAGGTTAACCAGTTTGTTTTATTTAAGTATTTGTTTGAAAACTTGAACGGTATTTTCTTATTTTATCATACCTTAAATTAAAAATGTTTTGTAAAGATCTCACCAATAGATTGTTTGGATAAATTATAAGAATAAAAAATTGTATAAATTGTATTCCGAAATTATTAAGTTGGGTGTGGTATTGGGTGGGGGGATTGACACCCAAAACTCTTTCAAATTGCCTACAATCCCTGTAATTATTACTTATCTTAAAGTTTATTTAAATTCACATAAACTAACAAGAAAGGTTTGATAAACCAGGTTAATAATCCATAATACAGTAAAGTTTGACCTAAATGGATACTGTAGCTAGCTATAAGGTTTACAATGTTTGAATTTCTTATGGTCTATTCTGGTATAAAATCGTGATAGTTGAAGGATCAGCCCATCATGACTTGAACTCAGTGACCCTATACATACGAAAATCACAGTAACCACAGTTGTTATTTTGGTGACATACCCATTTGGAGTAAGGCTTGTAACAGTGTTGGTTTAATAAATGGGATGAATGAAAAAATACCCCTATATAAATAATAGTATTCATTGGTATGGAAAAGACATTAGCCCTTAACCCGCTAAAGCACGACTATAATAGCCAGGCTGATCATGTTTTACAATGTCCAGCTGCTGATTTTCCCCAAAACACCACTTTGTCACATAAATGGAATGGTTTTAATTAAAAGAAAGAACAGTCCATGATCTCTTAAGGTACATGTCTAAAAGCTAACGTGTTGTTCCAGTAAAATGTTGATTCTGACTGATGGCGGGAGGTATACAGGAATGGTTCTATCCAGGAATAAGTGAGTGGTCTGCCTCCACCACAAAAAAATTGACGAGACGCTAAACACCAAACAAACAAACAAAAGAAACAAACAATCTTCAAGTAAAAAGGGAAATAGGAAATAAAGAAGATTATTTAATTTTATATGGTTTCTAGATACTATGCCATTTAGTGTCATTGTGTACAGAACCGGACTTGTTTGTCACATGCTGAATTATAGTAAGGAAGCTGCATCTAAAACTGCTGCGGGTTCGAATCCCATTGGGAGCTCAACTTTTCAAATGAGAAAGTGTTGATTCTTACGGATGGCGGGAGGTATACAGTAGTGGGGATCTAACTAGGTAAAATAGAGTGGTCCGTCTCTAACACAAAAAAATCAACCATCATAAATTATATGGCCTAACATGTGCTAAAATGATGCAAAACACCATTCAAACAAGCAAACATGTGCTGAATTATTTGTACAGAAACAGACCAATATCATATGCTGAATTGTTTGTACAGAAACAGACCAATATCATATGCTGAATTGTTTGTACAGAAACAGACCAATATCATATGCTGAATTGTTTGTAAGAAACAGACCAATATCATATGCTGAATTGTTTGTACAGAAACAGACCAATATCATATGCTGAATTGTTTGTACAGAAACAGACCAATATCATATGCTGAATTGTTTGTACAGAAACAGACCAATATCATATGCTGAATTGTTTGTACAGAAACAGACCAATATCATGTGCTGAATTATTTGTACAGAAACAGACCAATATCATATGCTGAAATGTTTGTACAGAAACAGACCAATATCATATGCTGAATTGTTTGTACAGAAACAGACCAATATCATATGCTGAAATGTTTGTACAGAAACAGACCAATATCATATGCTGAATTGTTTGTACAGAAACAGACCAATATCATATGCTGAAATGTTTGTACAGAAACAGACCAATATCATATGCTGAATTGTTTGTACAGAAACAGACCAATATCATATGCTGAAATGTTTGTACAGAAACAGACCAATATCATATGCTGAATTGTTTGTACAGAAACAGACCAATATCATATGCTGAAATGTTTGTACAGAAACAGACCAATATCATATGCTGAATTGTTTGTACAGAAACAGACCAATATCATATGCTGAATTGTTTGTACAGAAACAGACCAATATCATATGCTGATTTGTTTGTGCTGACATTCACAGTTAGGAACTGTAGCAAGTGCTGAATTACAGGAAATAAAGAAAAACTATGTAGATTTCTTTTTAATTGATCTTTTTCTAAGACCATTGTTTTTTTTCCCTTTTTCAGAGTATGGTGCCAGACTCACGGGTGATGCAAGCCTTAGAAAACCTCACAGAATCACAGGTGCGTCTTGAAAATAAGTTTTGTAAAAGAAATTGTAGTTATTGTAGTTAGACAGAGATGTCACCTGAGCGATTCTATACTTTCAAAAAAACAACAATTACTTGGATTAAAATCTATTTGTGAATGCATAGGAGATGCAAACTGGCAGAGAATTATGGAACTTCTAACAAAGTTTGTACTAGACAGTATAGATACAGTACAGAAGTGCAAATGATAGTTTCGCATACCTTTGTAGTTCTGTTGAGAAAGGTTAAAATTCAGTATATGGTAGGAACCTGTGGAAAATAACTTGAGTTAACCATGGTAAATTTTTTCCATCAGGAGCTGAATATATGTCAGAGTGGTTTCGTCAGAAATGTCGTTTGACAGTGATTCAGTAATTTCAGACCTCTAAATCCTACAGTAATTTTAGACCCGTACCACAGTAATTTCAGACCCCTAAATCCTACAGTAATTTTAGACCCCTACCACAGTCATTTCAGACCTCTAAATCCTACAGTAATTTTAGACCCCTACCACAGTAATTTCAGACCTCTAAATCCTACAGTAATTTTAGACCCGTACCACAGTAATTTCAGACCCCTAAATCCTACAGTAATTTTAGACCCGTACCACAGTAATTTCAGACCTCTAAATCCTACAGTAATTTTAGACCCCTACCACAGTAATTTCAGATCCCTAAATCCTATAGTAATTTCAGACCCCTAAATCCTACAGTAATTTTAGACCCCTACCACAGTAATTTCAGACCTCTAAATCCTACAGTAATTTTAGACCCCTACCACAGTAATTTCAGATCCCTAAATCCTATAGTAATTTCAGACCCCTAAATCCTACAGTAATTTTAGACCCCTACCACAGTAATTTCAGACCTCTAAATCCTACAGTAATTTTAGACCCCTACCACAGTAATTTCAGATCCCTAAATCCTACAGTAATTTTAGACCCCTACCACAGTAATTTCAGACCTCTAAATCCTACAGTAATTTTAGACCCCTACCACAGTAATTTCAGATCCCTAAATCCTATAGTAATTTCAGACCTCTAAATCCTACACTAATTTTAGACCCCTACCACAGTAATTTCAGATCCCTAAATCCTACACTAATTTCAGACCCCTAAATCCTATAGTAATTTCAGACCCCTAAATGCTACATAACCATCCCAGATTGAAATCTAGTGTTTTCCATAATATTTCTAATTCACCCTTTTTTGTTTGGTTTATCCATTGACATTTTGCGATGTATGTGACCTCATCTTTCCAGATGACAAAGGTGTTGTTTGGGTTGTTATTCAATTAATACATTATTTTCTAGTTGGTTTAGATTAAAATTTTATATATAGCATTTAATCTTTTTGTTTCGGTGCCTTCAGTATTTCACCACTAATCTTTCTCAGTTACCTGGGAGTATTTGTCTGTAAATACTGACTCATTCTTCGCCAACTTCACCATATAAGGTAATGCTTACAGAAAGGTCAGAGGTCACATGCGTAATAACTATACCCCAAACATGGATGTCAAAGGTCACATGTGAATACACACTTTCAATCCTACTTGTCTTAGAGTTACCTAAACATTATAATTCTGTTTATTGTATGTAAATATTTGTCTAAATTTAAGATATAATTAGATTTCCTTATTTTGGTGAGTTACTAATTCATTTCTGATGAATAAGTAAATGTAACAGAAGGAACTGTATGCACCAGCAAATTTAAATTCATGTTTTTCTCATTGAATATATTTTTTGAGAAAAAAAAAGGAATGGGTAATAACATATCAGAGAGATATATGGGTAGAATATGGGCAATACAGAGAAATGGGTTGTATCAGAGACATAATTATATAGATACATGGTCGATGTCGGAGACAGAGAAATGGGTTGTATCAGAGATATATATAGAGACATGGTCGATATCGGAGACATAGATAGAAATGGGTTGTATCAGAGACATATATAGAGACATGGTCGATATCGGAGACCGAGAAATGGGTTGTATCAGAGACATGGTCGATATTGGAGACAAAGAGAAATGGGTTGTATCAGAGACATATATAGAGACCTGGTCGATATCGGAGACATAGATAGAGAAATGGGTTGTATCAGAGACATATATAGCGACATGGTCGATGTCGGAGACATAGAAAGAGAAATGGTTGTATCGGAGACACAGGAAAATGAGCAATATCAGAGACTTAGAGTAATGGGCAATATCAGAGATATAGATAGAGAAATGGGCGATATCGGAGATATAGATAGAGAAATGGGTGATATCATGCAGAGACTTAAATATAGGGACATGGGCAATATAAGAGACATAGAGAGAGTAATGGGCAAAATCAGAGAAAAAGACAGAGAAATGGGAGATGTCATGGCTCTTGTGTATATAAAAATCATGATTATACTGCATGTGTTCTTGCACTCTTGTTTGTTTACTAAACAGTTTTATTGATGTCAATGATTATAATTTGTTTTGCAGGTTAATGATTTTCTCACTGGCAGAGCACCATTGTTGCTAGCAATGAAACTAGGAGAACACATGATGTTCGTTCAACTACAACTGTCTACGTCATCGTGCAGTGCCAGACGAAAATCATTACATAGTCAGCCCCCCTCTCACTGCAGTAGTCAGGCTAATAGCACGTCACAGAATGAGGTATTTACACTTTCATGTCATTATTATAACCAGCAGCTCTCATAGTCACAGAGAGAGAGAGGTATTTACAAAGCTATGTCATTAGCTATGGTTTGTCACTTTTAATGCTGTTAGTGGTGGTAACCTTAATGCCATATGGTCACAGTTAACCTTTCCAGTATTTTATTATCAGATCCAGGTAAGAAAGCCATGTGTGGATGTGCGTCATAACTTTGAATTATTTCAAGAAGTAGATCTATATATGTTTATTTAATGCTGTAAATACCTGACAAGGTTATTCATGTGGTTAAAAATACACCTGAATAACCTATGTGTACACATGTGGTCCACTATCTATACATACATAATGTCATGGTGTGATATCTTTGAATCTGCGTTCACTGACTTCTTCTTAACCTATTCTGTGAGCAATAAATGCCTTCTTTTTTCGGTAGACAGTCAGATGAAATATTAAAATCACAAAAATCAAATGGCTGTTAAGGTCAGAGAAGGCTCGGATTAACTTCTTTTCTGATATAAACTTGTTTAACTTTCCTTTATGAAATATAAATGGACCGGCAATGTGAGATAGTAAGATGAAAACAAGTTAAAAAATGATGATTTGTTATACAATCCAGGGGTAGATGCGGGATTTTGCAATATAAATAGGAGGGCACACTAATTATTGATGAAAAATACTTTCCAAACCAAACAAACGGCATATGTTATCAGCCCATTTAGGTCAATTTGTTTACAGGTTCTCACATTTTAATGGGAATTAACCCCATTCCCTTTGATTATAATGATAACTATACTGAAATTATCAATAACAAAAAAAAAAAAAATACCTTTAAGGAGAAATCACATATTCCATGCTCCTTTAAATATTTTTATTGACTTTTAAGACATTTATTAAATTCTTTGATTGCAGAAAGCCAAATGTTTGTGTAGTCCGCCCAAGTGCGGGGTCCCCGGGAACACGCCGGGCGCAGTTATAGACAGTGTCAACCATCTTGGAAAAGGAATATATTCAGGGACATTTTCAGGTATTTATTATGTGTATTTAAGCTGTTAAGAAGATTGTGACATAGGCAGGCAACTAAATATAAAGTTAATGTATAGCAAAAAATATTTAAATAATTATTTATTACATTTCATTGGGTGAAAGATTGGGATTTCTGAGTTAAAGAATATTCATAATCGCTAAATATTAACAACTAACTCCAAACACAAAAACATCTAACTGTTAGTTAGCCAATAATGTTCAATAAAACTGATTTAAAATGAAATAAATAGTTTAAATAACATTTATGCATGCATTAATTTCTCAGCCGATGTTTGTTGACACTGTTATTATGTATTATTATGCAATAGTATTATTAATAAATTACATTAACTTAGACGTGTAACCAAAAAAAAACATGCATTTATATCCAAATATGCTCGAGGACTTAAAAACGCCCCTCTGGAAAAAACAAATATTATACTGAAGTTTGATATCTTATTTTAAAATCATTTTCATTTCACTTCATCAAACAGGTAAAGTGGATTTTTATGAAAAAATGGTTTTAAATATGTGATATACAAGGGCTATTGTGACATTAGTTTAAAAAGTTGCATGTAAGAATTATATAAACTATATTTATGAGGCATTTTTAAAGTCCTCAAGTATACAAAACAAATTGTAAGCCTATATATTTCTGTTTTTATTGTAGGAACTTTAGATCCATCTATACAAGACTCTAGAGGAAAGCCAAAACGGGATATAAACACGATTCTGCAAATATTGAACGATCTTTTAGTGGCGTCGCCTCAGTTCCGTCGATCACAGCCAATACATTCACATCACATAAACAGCTGCGATAGCAAGACGTCCCAATCCCAAACGTCTTTAGGTAAGTTTTGAGACATGCAATATTGTTGTTATCATTGATTCACATAATGATTTGAACACACCTCGAGGGAATGATAATGCACACAGATTTGAACACACGCCTCGAGGAAGTGTTTATTCATACTGATGTGAACACACACTTCGAGGAAGTGTTTATTCATACTGATAAGAACACACACCTCGAGGAAGTGTTTATTTTTAAACTGATATGAACACACCTCGAGTAAGTGTTTATTCGTACTGATGTGAACACAGGCCTCGAGGAATTGTTTATTTGTACTGATATGAACACACGCCTCGAGGAAGTGTTTATTCGTACTGAAGTGAACACGCCTCGAGGAAGTGTTTAGATGTACTGATGTGAACACACGCCTCGAGGAAGTGTTTATTCGTACTGATGTGAACACACGACTCGAGGAATTGTTTATTTGTACTGATATGAACACACGCCTCGAGGATGTGTTTATTCGTACTGATTTAAACACACTTCGAGGAAGTGATAATACACGTAAATTTCAAGGAAATGATTATGCACGCTGATTTGAACACGCATCTTGAGGAAGTGGTTATAAATGCACGCTGAATTAAACACATTCCTCGAGGAAGTGATAATCACTTTATCTTACTAGGAAATCTGTTTCATAAATGTTTGATGTGGAAAACCACAATATAAAAAGTTTTAGTCTTGTTAAATGTTTTATCCATGAACCGAACACAGTACTGTTTCCTTAAATAGAAAAGTAGGGGCGATACCTTTACCTTTATGCTGCAATACCTCTAAAAAGGAAGTGGAGTTTACTTCCGTACAGCAGTAATTGAATTGAATTGGATTGGGTTTTACGGCGCACAAACACATGAAAGGTTATATGGCGCCTAACAGGAATGAACATGCCAGGCAGCAGGCAGCAGTAACTGTATTTGATAAAAAGATAGTATTAAATTATAACATATGGGTTGTACAGCAGTAACTTTATTTGATAAAAAGATAGTATTAAATTATAACATATGGGTTGTACAGCAGTAACTGTATTTGATAAAAAGATAGTATTAAATTATAACATATGGGTTGTACTGCAGTAACTGTATTTGATAAAAAGATAGTATTAAATTATAACATATGGGTTGTACAGCAGTAACTGTATTTGATAAAAAGATAGTATTAAATTATAACATATGGGTTGTACAGCAGTAACTGTATTTGATAAAAAGATAGTATTAAATTATAACATATGGGTTGTACAGCAGTAACTGTATTTGATAAAAAGGTAGTATTAAATTATAACATATGGGTTGTACAGCAGTAACTGTATTTGATAAAAAGATAGTATTAAATTATAACATATGGGTTGTACAGCAGTAACTGTATTTGATAAAAAGATAGTATTAAATTATAACATATGGGTTGTACAGCAGTAACTGTATTTGATAAAAAGATAGTATTAAATTATAACATATGGGTTGTACAGCAGTAACTGCATTTGATTAAAAGATAGTATTAAATTATAACATATGGGTTGTACAGCAGTAACTGTATTTGATAAAATGATAGTATTAAATTATAACATATGGGTTGTACAGCAGTAACTGTATTTGATAAAAAGATAGTATTACATTATAACATATGGGTTGTACAGCAGTAACTGTATTTGATAAAAAGATAGTATTAAATTATAACATATGGGTTGTACTGCAGTAACTGTATTTGATAAAAAGATAGTATTAAATTATAACATATGGGTTGTACAGCAGTAACTGTATTTGATAAAAAGATAGTATTAAATTATAACATATGGGTTGTACAGCAGTAACTGTATTTGATAAAATGATAGTATTAAATTATAACATATGGGTTGTACAGCAGTAACTGTATTTGATAAAAAGATAGTATTAAATTATAACATATGGGTTGTACAGCAGTAACTGTATTTGATAAAAAGATAGTATTAAATTATAACATATGGGTTGTACAGCAGTAACTGTATTTGATAAAAAGATTGTATTACATTATAACATATGGGTTGTACAGCAGTAACTGTATTTGATAAAAAGATAGTATTAAATTATAACATATGGGTTGTACAGCAGTAACTGTATTTGATAAAATGATAGTATTAAATTATAACATATGGGTTGTACAGCAGTAACTGTATTTGATAAAAAGATAGTATTAAATTATAACATATGGGTTGTACTGCAGTAACTGTATTTGATAAAAAGATAGTATTAAATTATAACATATGGGTTGTACAGCAGTAACTGTATTTGATAAAAAGATAGTATTAAATTATAACATATGGGTTGTACAGCAGTAACTGTATTTGATAAAATGATAGTATTAAATTATAACATATGGGTTGTACAGCAGTAACTGTATTTGATAAAAAGATAGTATTAAATTATAACATATGGGTTGTAAATTTGTTTATGCAAATAAAAGATGTTTATGAGTCACTGTCACATTTATTTACTTAACGCACGAAAATGCATCTGTGCAGATAATTATGAGTCATTTCTGGGCCAGGCATTGTCTTCTTGATAACCGAGTTTTTTCAAGTGATCATTTTCAAACTTAACTTGAGCATTGTAGGGGAGCTGTATAGATTTTTTACTTAAACTTTAAAAATCAAATTGTCTTGTTTGTTTCACATAATGGACAGGCCTCTTGCCTTACCAATATTTTCAGTAATTTGCCATTATGAGATGTAGCAATTTCTTTTGAATGCCTGATACACTCTACACAGTTGTATCATTTCAACTGAACAATTATTTTTTAGCTCAATATTTTCAAAGGAAAGGCAAGCTATTGTGTATACCCAAGCATCAGCATCGGTGGTAAACTTTATACATTAAGCTCACATCTCAAAAAAAATTGCATTTACTTTTATAGCAGCTCCGTGCGGTTCCCGGGTGCCCCCGTTTGGTCACGGGGCAAAGAATAGGGCCACTGCAGATCCCTTTGGAGGGGTAGGCAGAGGGGTAGAATCCACCCAAATTCATGTTCATTTTATCATTTTTTGTTCATGTTCATTAAAGGTCTTCATCATGATCCCTGCATTGTTTCAGGTGCTATCTCGCTCGCACCAAAAGAGCAGTGGCAGAAAAACAATAAACTTGGCTCCAGCGTAAATGGAGTTTCTACGATAGAATTTGCAGCAACTCTGCAGTTCAGGGTGAGAAGGTTCTAGGCCCATTTTCCATATTTTATCTCGATGTACATGGAAGATGAGCCTGGCATGTTCATGCCTGTTAGGCGCCATATAACCTTTTCATGTGTTGGTGCGCCTTAAAACCCAATTCAATTCAATTCATAGGAGCAACTCGTACAGACAAGTGCCATAACTCTGTTATGAATTTTAACAGAATTATGCCACTTTTTCAACTTGACACATATGCATTTACTGTCGTAAAAGTAATTCATGCAGACAAGGTCCATAACTCACTATCCATACTGTTTTACTGTCCATAACTCACTATCCAGACAAGGTCCATAACTCACTATCCATACTGTTTTACTGAGACTTTTATTCCCAATAAATTAACAAGGCCTCGAAAGTCGAGCGAACTGTTGTATGACAGCTCTCGTTTCACACGTATGTACACTCCACTTCTGCATACCATACCATTTAACACATGCCTGACGATTAAGGACTTTGTAAAATTTCCAATTATGTTCTATCTACAGGACAAACAATATCGCAAACACGTGATGAAGCTAACGAAGACTCTCTGCGAGGGAAGGTACAATCTTTACAAAAAATGATGCAGGAGAGAAAACTACGACGCCAGGAAAAACGGGGTTTGAAAGCACCTTACCAGTGGTCTGATAGGAGATCTTCATTCAATCGTCGTGTTAGTCAATCATCACATGTCAAATTTGATTCCTCATTATCTAGGGATCGAGATGTAGCTTCGAAGCAGACGGAAAATCTGTCGCCAGCTGATGCACCATACGCAACGCCATCAACGACAACGACAATGGAGCATGAAAGCGTACTGGTTTGAGGCCTGCCCCGGGCATAGAATTGGTTCTAAAATTTTGTCTACTCCATAGACATGGTTGTTAAGCGGCCATCTTCTCTGAAGAAGCTGTCATGGGAGAGTTGGTTGTTGTTACTGGTTTGAGCCAGTCCCTGAACTGGTGTCAACCAGTTTGGCATTATTTTATTGGACAGTTGATTTGGCATGTGCCATTGTATTATATGGATTAAACCATTATTACGATATAGGTAAATTATATAATCCTTATAATCATGGTAAGAGTGAACACCACATTTGATATATTGTATAGTTAATGTGGACTGGAAGCCATTGATCGTATCTGGATGTTCAGTATGCATTTGTGATGCATTTTGGGAAGGTTTGAAATCTGATATCGACTGGTATCAGACATTTTAAAGCAGACACAATTGTTTTTATTAAAAGGAACCAGACTGTCAGCTTGTAACTGTCCAAATGCCAACACGAGGATAAACTACTATGTTATTTAGCCTTGTTATTTTGTTTAGCCATTTTTATATAGACTGTATTTACTGTGAATGGTTAATTTATTTTATATACCCTAATATTGATGTTGTACTCACCAGCACTAGTGTCCTATGATCCTGTTAGATAATTGGCACATTGTTTGTTGTTCATTCTCATGCTGGATACAAGTTAATTTTTTATTTATTTTCTAGAAAAAAACATATAGTGATATTTAAAGTCCTTTTGTGTTACTTTTGTGCTCTTTTTAATATCGAAGAGGGACGAAGAACAGCGTGATTTTTAAAAAACACACAAAAAAACATGTAGAAAAAAGTTATTGGCAGAAGAAGGTTCTACAGCATATTGAAAACCTGAGTTATTACCTCATGTATAATGAAACCTCATATCAGTTGTTTTGTTTCAAGTTTTTGTTTGAATTTGTTTTACCAATATATAAAGGGATATCAGTAATTTTGCTTTGAAACGTGTAATTTGTAAGCTGTTTATATTTTATTATTCTACCTGGACAACCATGGTTACTATTATAACCAGGAAAAAGTCGTCTGCTAGAGAAGAGTAGATGTGGGGTGTTGCTTTTCACTTTTTTACCTCTAATTTATTTAGAGCTTTTTGGGTGCATGCTTCAACAGTTCTTCGAACGTTTCTGAATATGCTTTTTGTTATTTATATAAAGACGTAGTGTAAAGGGTACTAAACCCGGTAGTTTTGTTTATTTATCAATGATGTTTATAGAAGGTAAGATAAAGTAAACAAGGATAATGACAACCTCAAGAATGACAAGTTACTTTTCAATACATATTACTAATAGCACCTGCTTAAATACTTGTGTTAAACTGCTCACAATTCATTAAATCAACATGAATTTGTTGATGTTTTAAAAACTTGTTTTGATTCACATCATGAACATCATGGTCTCATTTTAACCCTTTTGCTGCCAAATTTCAACTGTTGTCTGCTAAAATTTGAAATCTGGGTTTACACTGGTCTTAAACCGTAACCCGTTAAGCACGACTATAATAGCCATTGCATCTATTGTAAACCTGGATCAGCCTGCAAGTAACTCACAGGCTGATCAGGGTTTATAATGTCCAGCTGCTGATCCAACATTTTCCCCAAAACACACCTTTGTCACATAAATGGAATGGTCTTAATTCAAAGAAAGAACAGTCCATTATATATATGTAGCGGGTTAAGGGTTTAAAATCAATGTGGCAGTGAAAGTGTTAATTTAAATATAATGCAAGGGAAATAACTTCCTTTTTTTTTCCAAAACAAAATTTGGCAGTATTTGGTGCATTAGTAATTTTATTTATTTTGAGTATTAAATAACTAAATTATTTAACTAAAATAACTCTTGAGTTTCACATTCATTGTTCATTTTGCTTCCTTTCTATTAAAACGTCTGCCATGCTTTTAAAAGGCCAGTTTAATAATAATTATTTTATAATGTCAAATATTTGGGTCAATTAAATTCAATTTATGTACCACATTTCACTATAAACAATTGTGGTTATATTTCACTGACATTTTTATGACGCCATCACTTTTAGGAGAAAATGTCATGGGATAAATGTTCAGTAAAAGTACATAATATTATCATATGCATTTATAACAGAAAATTGTACAGACTACTGAGTTTATTTGGCTTGGATGGAAGACAATGATATATTAATATAAATGGGTATAGGGCGATAAATGGCACAATTTATTTACTTGTTTATTGATTGTTATACATTTCCTCAGATGTATGATTTTTGTTATTTATTTAACATAATTAGAGCACCTTGGTCAGAGCTTGCATAGTGAATGCATCTTTTGTGTATTGAAAACTTGCTGTGTGTATTAATTTGAGCAGGTGCTCTTATGTATCAATTATAGTCAAAAACTGGGTCTTATTTTGACCTAATAAAAACAAAAATGATTCTTTACTTAGTCTATTTGAAAATATAGAATAGTTATTTAAAATGTAGATTTTGTAGGTAACCATGGTAATTGTTTATTTTGTTAACTGTTTACAGAGGCTGGACCTCTGCTTTGAAAGATCAAAACTTTTTTATTGTAATAAACGAAAATTGCTACAGCATCTATAATAGCCTTCTATTTTCGAAAACAACTATTACAGTTTGAAACCTTGAGATGATCTTTATTTGCATGACTACGGCTTTTGTCTGGAGTTTGTATAACAAATTTACGAGAGGAATATGGTACTAAACTACTGCTTTTCATTCCCTTTTGAGTTTATTTTTCACACAGTTCATGCCTATTGATATACATGTATCTGCAGGTTTCGTTTTAGCACCTTGCATACATTTTAAAAAAAGAAGAGCTAATTTGTGATTTTTGTCCCAAATTTAGGAGGTATGAGAGAGATATAGGTGTGTGACTGACAAATTTGAGGGTGTAAAGCATATGAAAGCCAATTTGTCTAAATAACACGATGTTGTTCCTACATACTATGTTATCTCTTTTGTCATATGGGTCTGCTTTCACATCAAAGTCTGGAGATATTACGTATCTGCTCTTGAAGGACTTGAAATAGGTCTTATCTGGAACAACATCAAATGTCTTAATTGATGTCTAGTCTGGTGCAAGATCTTACACCCTATATAGGTCTAATCTGGCTCAAAATCTAACACAGGGCTATAGGTCTATTCTTGCCCAAAAATCTTACACCTTAATGTAGATCTATACTGGTGCAAAATCTTAACACCTTAATATAGATCTGTTCTGGCCCAAAAATCTTACACCTTAATATAGGTATATTGTAATATAGGTCTACTATTGGCCAACATCATTCTAACACCTTAATATAGGTCTATTGTAATATAGGTCTATTATTGGCCAACATCATTCTAACACCTTAATATAGGTCTATTATTGGCCAACATCATTCTAACACCTTAATATAGGTCTATTGTAATATAGGTCTATTATTGGCCAACATCATTCTAACACCTTAATATAGGTCTATTATTGGCCAACATCATTCTAACACCTTAATATAGGTCTAGTCTATGTGGAGACTTAACTATCTTAAAAAGACTCAAAAATCTCAATATACCGGTAGGTCTATTCTGTGCCAAGATCTAAAAATCTCAATAAGGTCTATTCTGTGCCAAGATCTAAAAAATCTCAATATAGGTCTATTCTGGACCAAGATATAAAAATCTCAATAGAGGTCTATTCTGGGCCAAGATTTAAAATTCTTTATTTTTTAGCCAAAAGGACATGAAAAATGGTAAAATGACCTTCTGACTTTGATACTTTGATAATTTAGTTTTTTGTCTCTTACACCAGTTTCTCCTTGTTGACAATAATAGCTTAATGGGTCTGAATGTTTTTTCCCCCACTTCTGTTACTGGTCAATGTTTTGATATTTTGATAAGTTGTTTTCTGTAAACAGAGGTTTTTGCATATGGCTGTTCAATAACAATCAAATCAAAACACAGACCAATGTCTGTGTTTTGATTTGATTGTTAGCGTAAGATTACTGTTAGCACGCTTATTTATATTGTACGGTATAACCATTGTTTAACTTAAAATGAATGAATGCTGAATTGTTTAATTTTTGTTTGTATTTAATAAATATGGAAAATAAATTTTGCAAAAACACCTTAAAAATATCTTTTCTATATTGTCATTTAAAAAAAAAAAACACTTGAAAGTAACACAATTGTGGGAATTACTTGGTCATTGCCCAATGTGTGTAAAGAAATATACTTGATAAGAAGAGAAATGAACCAGATTTGATAATTGATGTTAAAAAAACTGGCCCTTTTTTTTTTTTACCGAGTATAGTTTTTCTGAATTTGAAAATTTGATGTTATAGAACTACTATTATACTGCTGTTTTGGTTCAAACATTCAGAATGTATGAAGCACTTACTTTAGATTACATTATGAATGTCATGACCAGTCTAGACC
This sequence comes from Cyrtodaria siliqua, assembly GCA_037043455.1. Classification (NCBI taxonomy): domain Eukaryota; kingdom Metazoa; phylum Mollusca; class Bivalvia; order Adapedonta; family Hiatellidae; genus Cyrtodaria; species Cyrtodaria siliqua. The sequence continues at coordinate 2,126 of JAWPHD010003613.1, read as the reverse complement.
CATTTGTCATGCATGACCTTGCAAGAATCCGATATTAGAGATTGAACACATTGTAATCTAAACTGGCAGATAATGCATAGTTTACTTCCCTAAACTGGCAGATAATGCAAAGTTTACTTCCCTAAACTAGCAGATATTGCATAGTTTACTTCCCTAAACTGGCAGATATTGCATAGTTTACTTCCCTAAACTGGCAGATAATGCATAGTTACTTCCCTTAACTGGCAGATAATGCATAGTTTACTTCAGCTTTACACCATGTAAGCAATTCTGGATCAGCGCGTTTTATGAAATGTTTTCTGACAATTTTGATTGTATTGGGTATTGCTTTATCTTAAAGGGACACACCGTAATCTTGATTTTTTAAAACTGGTGGCGTTCTATTTGTTTTTCTACATAACTTGCATTTGTTCAAGCATTAATATTAAATATAAGAATAGTATATAGCAAATTGTTTTTGTCTAAACCTATTGTAGAACAATGAAGAAAATGTGAAAACTCATTATTTAATTATATAAAAGTTAAAATGACACTGGATTAATGAATCTAGATACTAATTTTAATGCTTGGCAAAAACTCCCAAGACTGCCCGTGTGTCCCTTTAAGTTAAGGAAATAAAATGATTTTCTTTATAAAATATATAATACATGTAGCGTTCATGCAATATTTCCACCCTCCATTGTTTGATTCAAATTTGTGTTTAAGTGAAGTGAAGTAAATTAGGTTTTAAGGCGCACCAACACATGTCTTAAGGTTATATGGCGCCTGAATGAACATGCCAGGCACATCCTCCATTTACATAAAGATAAAATATGGAGAATGGCACTAGAACCTTCTTACCTGCGCAGAACTGCAGAGTTTCTGCAAATTCTATAGGAAACACTCCATTTACAATTGAGTCACGTTTCCACATTTGCATACGCGGTGTCGTTGATAAAGACCTTGAATAAGCATGATAAAAAATGACAAAATGAATATGAATGTTGGGAGGGGTCCTACCCTTCTGCATGTGACAGTGTGTTTGTGAGATTGCAATGGCTGAATTGTAAGGAAAATGGTGGAAGGTATTTCATGACCTGCGATAAAAATAAACGACAAAAATTATCATAAATTCTTTCATAAAACATGGTCGCGGTATACGTGTAAATAACAGTTGTTACTAATAATTATCCTGGCAAAATGGCTTTATACTTCCTTACTGCCATTTTGAATTGAAATATAAGTTCAAACTAAAGGGACACATATTCAAATACAGGTGTTTTATTCAAGTATTTGTAACTTTATTTATAACTAAAGGGACACATGACTATCTTTATTTTTGAAAAAAATCACTGGTCCTGTTATATAGTTTGCCTTCGTTTGATCATTAATGTTAATTATAAGAATAGTTTAAAGCGTATTGTTTTTGCATATTATTATCTGTTGGTTATAGTGCACCAATAATATCTTTAAACCTATGGTAGAGTAAGACGAAAAGAAGGAAACTCAGACTTAATTATATGCATGCAGGTTTAAAGTCAAAATGATACTGGATAAATGAGCAAGATGCTTATTTCAGTGTTTAATAAACACTTCACGATTGCCCCGTGTCCCTTTAAACACATCACATGGTTGACTCTGGTATAACAAATTTGTTATGGAACTGAGCAATTTGGTTACTAAAACGCATTGAAAGATAAATCGGTTTCTAAAAGGTAAAATCAAGACTGTGAACAGCCGTGTTCTTTATGTAATATATGGATTTGGTCTGATCACATTAGATGGGATCCGAAGGTCTGAATCTGGGAGTTTAAGGCGCCTTAAAAAGTATATTTTGTATCTTTTAGGATTTGTAATTATGCAAAATATGTGTGGTTTTACGTTAAATATTGATGTATGATTGCTCCACGTTTCTGTTTTTCACTTGGAGAATAAATATTATAAAGAATAATTTTGTTTGTAATGTTTTGCTTTGCAATCTCCAGTATCAGGACTTAATCCATGTATATCCTGCGGCATATTACTTTTTTAGCTTGACTATTCGAACAATAAGAGAGCATATGTACTTACCCCGGTGTTGGCATGTAAGCTTTGGCATATGTACTTACCCCAGTGTTGGCATGTAAGCTGTGTTTGAAGACCTATAT
>JAWPHD010003612.1:0-211403 GCA_037043455.1 Cyrtodaria siliqua | reverse complement strand
CGGTGGTACTTTAAAGTGACACATGGACAATCTTGATTTCTTTAAACCTCTTTGCGTCCCATCAGTTTTTCTACATTACATGCATCAGCTCAATCATTAGTTCTAATTATAACTGTTACAATAGTTCAAATCATACTGTTTTTTTTTTGTATTGTTGACTTTTATAATAATGCAAAAATATTATATTTCAACATTTGGTAACTTGAAATGAAATAACGAAGGAAATTGAAAACTCAAAACTGTATTTAATGATATGCAAGCAGGTTTAGAGTCAAAATGTTACTCGATAAATAGACAGAGAAGCCAATATTGATACGTGATAAAAACGTAAAGATTGCCGTGTGTCACTTTAACAAAGTGTTGGAGTATGATTAAAATAACTAAGAGGTGGTATCTCTATTCTATTGAGTTTCGACATAGACTGTTGACTTTGACTATTTAGACCACTTACACATCTTAATCTTGATTGTATTCAGCTTGGAAGCGTCTGGTAAAACGTGAGCATCTCTATGAGAATGTGTGTCATCAGTATCATTAAAATCATATCCTAATTACGCTTTGATACTCTCCGCTATAGGATCTGACAACACTGTCTTGGAGGTCACGTCAGATCGACCTTTCATCTACCGATTTCCAATTCATGACTTTCACATGACATCATCAAAATAATTTGACCAATCAATATTCATGAGAATATCAACTAAATTCAACCAATGAAATCGCGCGTTTCATATGCATTTCAGATGACGTTCGAGTGAACTGAACAAACGAAAATCCACATAAATCACATATCTATATACGAATAAATATAAAGTATTCGTGTGTTATTGCTGTGGATTGCACTATAAATTCAAAGAAATGCACTAAATGGCATGTTTTACATCAAGAATACGAAGAAAATCATGGGCGATGTCATATGTTTTGAAAATATATATTCCACCGAAATGATTACAACATTAGATGTTCTAAATAGTAAGTCATAGTACATTCGACTATTGACCCGCAAGTGTAATTGTAGTGTGAGTTCAGTCGCAATTTGTTTGTGTTATGTTTGTCAACGCATTTTTTTTGTGTTTTATAAGCTAAAAATGACGGACATTGTCTCATTTAATACCGAGCGTAGACTGCTCCACATGCGCATTGAAGCCGTCTATATAGAGCTATTTCTGCCTGGCTAATCGTAAGGTCAATCTGACGTGACCTCCAATGCAGTGTTGTCAGATCCTTAGTAGTGTATAGTATCGTAGCGTGATAAAGGTTCTGATATTAATGAGATTGGTGTGTCATTATCTTCAAAATAAAACAAAAAACTCAGTGAATAAGTAGAAAAAGATTCGAATAATAGGGTCAAATATGTGAAAATGCAATGGAACCGTCCACAATACACATAAAAGAGTATGAGAGTGGACCTTTAGAAACGACAGAACACGATAAATACGAAATATTGCAGTCTCGGTCGGATTGAGACGGTTGATGAACGGTAGTGAAATATGCTTGCTATCGTTCACGCAACTTAGCACCGGGTTGAGCTCAATATTCATAAAATCTATAGTACATATATTACACCATCCCGAAGACGGCATGCATATGGCGGTGGACATGCTACTTTTTATGTCATAATTCCATGTCCAGCGGCGTAGAGTATCTTACAATATTCTATGCCCCGAAGAGCAAAATAAACTAAATGGAAGAGTGGAAGACATGTTTACCGACCTGGAACGGTCAATAGACCTACTGGACACCTTAAGTTGATACCTTTTATATTATATTCAACGCCCATATTTGCAAGATAGTGTAACTGAAAGTACATACATCAAAGGAAAGTTTTAGCAATAAGTTCAACATCCAAAGTAATTAATGAACGATACACCTAAATCTTCTTGTTATAATTAAAAACAACTCACGATGTATCCAAAATTGACATGAACAATCAAAGTAGTTGAAGCCAAAGAGAAAAATAATCTAGGTTACGAACAAAATCCCGACAACCTAAGGCTCATGCACCTACCTGCCTTTTGGCGCAATCATAGAATCCCACTATTTTGTCCAGTCATCAAACAAGAGAAAGCTGAAGCATAGTGACTGAATGTAGAGGGTTTAATCACTAAACATGAATTGTGTTGCAACACTGGTGTAACATAAATAACAAAACATTAATACATTGAATATTTAGTAGGTTCCGTCGTGATCATGTCATGTATGGTCTAAAATGATCTAAATGATAAATATGACATGCGCATGTAACCCTGATAGCGCAAAGTGTCAGGGTGTCCATAAAGTTGAATTATGAGGGCATGAGAATAAATGAAATTAAAATGAAATCATATGCCCCCAACACTAAATAATTGAACAAAACATCAATAGAGTGCACAGTCTGGAAAGCTAAATGCACTTATTTAGTTATTTGAGTAATTGTGTTACCGTTAACATGGTTTGAACATGATTGTCATGAGTATGCCTCGAAAAAGAAATGTTAAATGTTGATTGGAGGAAATCACATACAAACATGCCTCTTATACCTTTAGTAAGCATGCAACTGTGTCATAAAAAAAACTTCTTGCTTTAGTCTAGGAATGGTTCGATCTACTGTTGGTAGAAATTGTTACCCGACCCATTTTTCATAATAATACGACTATCGTATATATATATCTTGTTATTATTATGTATGTAGATTATTGGCAATACAATGTGTTTAAATCAAGCTTCAAGAATCCTGTACACGAATCTTTCCATACTTTCAAAACTATCCCATTTAAGTATTTGTTGTTTAAAATAGGAAAATATTTTAATACTTTCCAACAACGATAAATCCAACATAAAACATCACATCTGCGGTATGCGTTTATGACTAAATGTCCAAATAAAGGTTTAATTTCGCGCCCGCCGCTAATGGTGCACAGTCGAAGCATGCAACATAAAAGAGTATAGGTAACAGCACAAATAATACAACACAGAATACACGGAACCTAAACATCGGGGTTACCATTTTTTAAATTAAATGAAGTATTCTTCTTGTATTATACAAGTATATTACTTATTGAATAAAACTGCATATCAATATTTGAGATCGGTAGAGGTAAAATTCATTTTCTGATTAATTTGATTGCAATTTAATCTCATGCCCTCATAAAATGGTATTCCCATAACATCTTCTATCAGTGTTTACATCCTGCACCAAATCATCGTGTAATAGAATCGTAGCATGCATACAAGATTCAAAGTGGATAATACGAGGGTGCTTCAAAAAGTTCCGTCACTAGGCATATATCCTTTGAACTGGATATTACACTGAGATAAAGTAGTGTATTTATAGTACTACTGGGTTCGTTCTCTTAAATTCCACGACAAAAATGAAAAAGTTCCGGTTATTTATACCCCTGAATTACCTCCCCCTGCCACACCTTTTGGATACTGGCATCTCTGAAAATGTCCTTGTTACAAAACGTTGTAAAAATTATTTGAATAATTCTATGCTTTTAAATTTTCTTGTACGCCATCTGTTGTTATTCGCCTATAATCCATGAAAATGATTGTCGAGAATTCGGAAAGGTCTTGCTGTAAAGCAGATATGAGTGAATGCATATCCCTTAATTTGAGCGGAAATAACACTGAATTTCTTCATTTTGTTTACGGAAATGTTATAATATCTTTTAAATGTCGTAATTCTCATAGTATTAGTATGTTTTCATATGTTTTTACAAATCCTAGTCCTTCAGTGTTTAAATTTCATCTTCAACACATTATTGTAGAATTGTGTACAATGTTTAGTGAAAATATTGATCATCCAAAAACGCTATTTCAGAAGACTGCCCTTCCATTTAATGTCCATTTATCATTAAATTAATTTTACATGTTAGCTTAAAATGTTAATTTCTAAGACAATGCCTTTTCATCTACCATGCTTAAATTCTGAATCTTGTAATGCACAGATATAACTGGTAATGTATGAGAAATTTCAAAGGTCTTCGACAAGTACTTAAAGAGAAACAGGCATTTAAAAAAGTTACAGTTAACATACCTGAAAAAATACTCAGGGCGAAAATGCCTCAGTATGTATAAGTGATGTAGATTAAATGTTCCATAACTTTCGTCACACAAAAGATACAGCATTCATTTTACCATCAATGGAATAGTATTGAAACTTTCTTTCATTTGGTACCAACATCAACACTCACAACGAGCACATAATTGTTAAAACGCGTTAGTGACAGAACTTATTGAATGACCCTCGTATATACTGAGTGGACACTGAGTTTTGTTTAGATTTAAGTGTATAAAGTTTTTTTAGAATTAAATTGACAAATTCCAAAATAAATATGCCATGTTGGTTCCAAAGTTTTTATCATTCCATTGCCAATATCATGTTGTCATTTGTTTTTCAATAGGTCGAATCATTAAGGGACTGTCGCTTGATAAAGAGGATAGGGTGTAAAGTAAGATTTTCAAAATGTCCAGTTTCTTTTGCAACTGAGTATACATATTAACACTGATTATCTGTTTTTCTCACTCACTCACTTCAACTTCTGATGATTTTAAAAAGTACTTGTACATGGATATCAGTGATATTAATTATACTGAAACTGTCGTGCATTATAATTTCAGAAACAGACTGATAAATAATTAAAAGGTTAAACAATAGTGAAATGTCTGAACAGACATGCTTTTCTTTTGGAATTGTAAGAAATATTTATTTACTTACTGCCTATTTACTTTTCCACTGAACCGCAGATTGCAACTTATGGTGCTCAAATTGTTATGGTATGGATATTTGGTTGACTGTTGTCCTTGAATGCTATTTTAGTGTATGACCCGCGGCTCGCAGATTTTGCCTATAAATATTTGAACTGCAGGCCGGAAAATGTATCATACTCTTCATATTCCTTCGATAATCGATATGCACGATGACTATACAATCCTTAACTAATTGCTTTGTTGTCCATGCTATTTGGGCAGTTGTATAAATAAATGCGCGTTCGTTTGGTTTTTAAAGATCTTTCAAGTAGTGAGCTAATGCAATTTGTTTAGCGCCGAATATCAAATGCAAGCCCGCATGTATGGTTTGATTCGCTCTCTTGTTTTATCATGATTTAATAAATCTGAAATCCACAGATATTCAATATGAGCCATTGTCATTGAGTGTTGTTGTGCGTGAACGTTATCTTTTGTAATATGCGTAATGTAGGCATTTGTCCTGACGAAATTCTACAACGGTCATTTTAAAGTGTCCTTGTCAACCTTTTAAATCACCTTTATTATTACCATGTTTACAAAACTGTTTCCGAAATTGTTTCCGAAATTGTTCTATCCTTGTTCAGTACGTTGCAATTGCGTTGTTGTCCATGAGTAAATTAATAAATACACGCTGGTTGAAGCAGTTTTTTGAATATGAAACTTCCGAAATTGTTCACAATTTTCGAAAACCCGTTTGTTAAAAAGTTAATGAAATTCTAAAATTATTGCATCTTAAATGTGATGAAATCAACTATTTATATGTCACTGAGTATCCTCAGATTAGAAATACTTTGAAAAAGCGAATCAACATTCATTAACTGTACACACATTGCTTGTTTATCTATTATAACCGTGTTGAAAGATGTAATTGCAGGGATGAAGTTGTAGGGTAGGTACAGTTTTTCCGAAATAACCAACAATTTGTCAAAAAAGCACAAGATTCAGTGAATGGAGAAACTAGAAGTAAGTTTGTGGAGTAAGACCTGTGTCGCCATTATTGTACTGACATGGCACAAATATCATGTTAACGCAAACTGTGTAATGTAGACAATGCACAAAACAACGTGTTCCCAATATGATCGCACATATTGTAAATATCAAGACACAAGTCTTAAGAATAATGATGCTACTATAAAGCATATGTATGGATTACCTAAAACTATAGATAGATATTCACGGATAGAGTTTTCAACTCTGTATGCAATGTCAAAAAATAGATTTCTGTTTTTTGTATTTTTAAAAATGATAATGGATATAAAACCATAAAAACAAGGTCATCCTAGCATTGTATCGATGATTTAACCTCCGGTATTTGGCGGTGATTCTTGATCCCCAATTACAAAAAAAAGTAATTATCTCAAAATGTATGAGACTGTTGGCTTGTCCTGTATGAACACGTCTCAGTTATGTATAAATAGATTGCACTGATACTTGTGAGGATTTCATGTATACTAGATTACAGAAGATCAACAAACATCACATTTATACATTTTCAAGAATGTGTTCATGTAAGCATATCAAAACATATTTACCCCCACCCCATTCCCCCAACAAAATAAGTCAAGAGTACAAATAAAATTAGCATTCCTATATTTTTATAGAGTCCATGAATATTTAACTGTAGAAATTAAAACAATCTCTTATAAAACATAGCCCATAAGTATACCACTTGTAATGCAGGACTACATGTACATTATAAAAAGGCATCTAGTCAGTGCATATGCTCGAATATAACAGTAGTAACGTATGTTTCATTAATTAACATTTATGCTGCATACTAGAACCGTAAACCAGTTTTCTAAGTAAGGGTGGTCACTTATGTCTTTTATAAACTCTTCTAAATGTTCATGAAATACTTGTTTTCTGCTTTGGTTTAATGTGTTCATATAGTAATGTATATTTATGAAAGTAAGGTATGTTTCATTACACATTTAGTTCAGTCTGTATATCTACTATTTATTAATCTTCATGACTTAAAATAGTTTTTCAATTTAACCATACACATTGTCTTTCAGTATGTACCTGTTTAGATGGTAAATGTATAATACCATTGTAATTGCATTCAGTGTAAGTTAACGTATATTACATCACGTATGTTACATTTTTGTTTTGTTGTTGCATTATTTTAAGAATCAAAGTCAACTACTTATGTCTATGATTAGGGTAGCAAAACAAGTATTGTTTGGTTAAGAGTAATAAACTGATTTAAAATGTAATAAATATATTATTTAACTGCTGTGTTCGATTATAGGGAAACTATTCACTCGATGGTAGATGTGTTTTGTACTTTCACATACTCGCAAACGCTCGTTCGCGAATAGAACCACACGCCTATCATCTCGTGAAGAAATTCCCTATGAACAGCAATTAAATAGTCTATATATATACTGTAAGGAAATAGAAACGCGACACGGGATTTCCGCTATATATTGTATGTACGATATGCTGCTGTTAATCGAATGGTACATGGCTACGTAATATTTGTCCTTTCGGGAAAACGACTAAAACAACACGTAACACAGCAAATAGTAAATACAGTACTGAACTGCCTCAATTTTTCAAAGAGGAACTTCAACATTCATGATTTTTTTGTTACAACGTGTACTGTACTGTGATTGAAACGTCTACAACATCACAGTTGTGTCCTTTCTCTAACTAACTGCAACTTTTTGTTTTACAAAACATAATGGGATTTCCTTGGAATATGTATGGAATTAAGTGTGCAGTATATACAGTATATAGCGGAAATTCTCATGTCGCGTTTCTTTTTTCCTTTCAGTATATGTACATGATAGCGATGAGGTGATATATGTCCAAAACCTGCACGAGTAAGCGAGTTATCCATTCCATTACAGGAACATGAACTTCAGTCTTCCCCATTATATTAATGACCACATAAATGCAATAACGTTTGTCAAACGGAGAATCCATTAGCACCTATCGGTCCCAAAAACCAAATTATGTTATGGTATACTGCTTTTATCAAAATAAATGAATTGTGAGAGCTATCAGCCTCTGATATGATACTATTTATGCTTTTAGTAAGCTGGCATGGTGATAAACAAAAGTGTAGCAGGTTTATATAATATATCCAAATTCATTTCAAAATGCGAAAAGAAACACCGTTGTTCCCGTTTAAAAATAAACTCTCAAAAGATCCAATACTCTTTTTGACCTAGTAAAAACTACGAACTTTACAGATTATTAATTAACTATTTTACAAAATAAAACATGTTTACAAGCTAAATAAATACAGGCTGTCGAACTGTGACAGAGTTGGATTTATGGAGCTGTAGAGATAATGTTTGTTTTTTCTTAACTTGAACTTTAGTTCTCATTAAAGAAACAGAAGTTAAAACATGTGTAGTTATAGCGCAGTGTACGTATTGTTTTGTGTTATGATAATATAACTAGTATACTAGGGAGTAGTGTCAGTTATTACGTATCAACGAGAATTATATGACCAATAGTTGCCAAATCTATGCAGGTTATGGCTTTATGTAAATGGTTCAAGTATTTTTTCCCCCACCACCACTTAACCGGCACGCCCACCCCACCCCACCCCTAAAAAAACTCTATAAAATGGGGGTAGGGAAAACATAATATGTGTATAGAGGATGACCGTGTGTCAATATAAGCAAATGTGTTAACTGTACACATTTTATTAACATTTGAAAAAGAAAATATGTTAAAATAACAGTAATGAATTGCCAACTAAGTTTTACTAAAACAGAAAAAGAAAATCACTCGTAGTAATAACATTCAATACAACAACAACAGCATATTTTCAAGTTAAGAATTACTTAAGTTTTCAAACGCATGTTTTTACTACCAGAGGTGGAAGGAATGAGTATATGAGTTCATTTAGCAGATAATAAATACACGGTAGTGTTCAGTCTTCGAAGTAAGTGATATCATCAATTAACACTGGCTACGTATTTTGCATGCTGCATCCAAACAGCATTCGAGCTGACTGAAATACTATTATGTCACGCATCACCTAAAAACCAGAATGAACCCTTCAGTGTAAGACAAGCCAAAATTAAAGTTACTTAATTTTCCATCCATTATAATCAATTAGAACAGTGTTGCCTCCAATCTGTCTGATCAATAAGTCAACCATGAAACATGCATAGAGATGAAATGCATTCGCTTCATGTTAAACAAGGGATACGTTTCTACCATTATATATTTAATCGTATACGTACAAGGTATACAAATGAAGTATGTTATGCCAAAGCAGTTTGAATTAAAACATAATTTATATTTTCTATCTAGTCCATATAAGCAAATAACCCTTTACTACAGCTTGTGTCATCGCCGTGTCTTTCTTTGGTACGTTTCATACCCACAACCGGTTCCCAGACAGAGTTCTGGGGTTACAGAAAGCGAGGATGCTGTTTCGATTGGTATAAATGTATTCGCACACAGCATGCAGTGATTTTTCATAGCGGAAGTTAACTCTGAGGTCATGGAATCGAAGCATGAAAAGTGCACAAACATATTTAAATGAATATACTCTATATATATATATTGTCTGCATTAGTACTATACTGTCGATATTTACTGGAATATATTCATTATTTAGAGGTTAATATACGGCCGTGATGTGCCTTTTGTCGATAATGGCACACCTAGTGCCGTTATTATCGATAAAAGGCACACCACGGCCGTATATTTGCCTTTTCTAGTACGGAAAACACTAATGGATGTAGATAAAAGAACGGGACGTAATAGTTGGCCATTAAATAAGTAGATCTTTTAACGTCTGTGTAACAGAGTGTTCAATTTACATGTAAATATAATCGTCATTTGTCTGAATATCTGGTCCAGAATTATATATCTGTTATTTTCTGCAATCGGATGCAATCAAGATATTGCAACTGACGCCATAATTCGTCATTATGTTCCGCATTATGGTGTAAGTAGTATCTTGAGTACATCAGATTGACGAAAATAGCAGAAACACAACTTTGGAATGAGGGTCACGCTAATGTGACGTAACCAATATGGTGACGTTCGATATACATTTGAGTAATGCTGCGACGAAGTGTACAATATGTTGCGATTGGATTATTTATTGTCTTGGTCATAAAAACGGGACACATTTCCCATATATTTCGCAGGAAATTGATCAATTAAATCATTATTCAAAGCACCTTAGAATGAAACGCGCTTACAAAATACATTGTGTAATAAATATTTCGGAGCTGATGCAGTTTCGAAATGTTTGTGTAAGGACCCTGCCCGGAATTGGGAAATTTTGCGGCTTTTTTTGATGAAATTGGTAAAACTACACAACTAAAAACTATTAAATCAAACATATATTTAATACAAAGAAGACTCAACAATACTCTTTTCAAAGAGAAATATCATTCTTTTTAAACTTCGATGCAAAAAATAGAAGAGCAAAACATTTATTAATATAGGTGTCAATATTGACCACTGAGTATTTTGAGATAGTTCTGCCTTTTCAGCAGAAAGCGGTTCACATATGTCTAAAGCACGTTTAGAAGCCATTCTGACAATGAATAGAATGATGTCACACTTCCTATTTTATACGGACCTTACAAAATCACTCAATGTATATGGACTTAAAAAAAATAAGTTAAAGTATTTGAAGTACCGCACGGACCTTACACAATATATAGTCCAGGGAGCAATGAGAATGGCCAAATTGATTCAACAACCTTTTCCCAAACTCTTTTCACGTAATATTTACAATTATGCGACATTGTTGTTGGTCGCGAAAACTCCAGTCACGGGCGAAACCATGTCGTATAACGATAAAATTCGAGCACAACCAAAACGAATTACAATTTGTTTAATGCACGGAGCCCGAACAAAAAAATATACTGCTCTGTATTTGCCGATTTCTGAAATAATGCGGCCCTACATTCGACGATTTCCGACATCTGATTTTTTTTATATTTTTATTCCTGAAATAGGGGAAAACTGAAGCTATCTTCGATTGGGAATGGGTCCGTATAACGGACCCTGTAGAACAGTCAAAAAGGCCCTGTGACATTAATAATAGGTAACTTATAGAGAAAGTGTATACAACCAATACTCATGTGACTGACTACATAATCTTTAAAATGGCCGACAGAGTTAGTAAATATTCATGTTTTGAAAAATAGCGAGTGTATTATTTGCTATTGTAAGACAATTAAAACAAAACAACATATCAGTTTGTTATTTTAATTCCATTGCTCCAGACAAACTTCCATGTCAAAGTGTATTTGACCTCCTAAATATGTCTGCAGTGCTGATTCAGATTATTTTAAAGAGTGAATGTTATAATGGTTTTACTTCAAAATATGCTTTTATCAAACTAGAATTGTTAATTTTCAGTGCTGATTTTCACTCCCAAATTATGTTTTTTAATACTGAGTTCTTAATTTTAATGCGGAGATACTCCCGACAATTGTTTTTATTAATTGGTTTTATTAATATCAGAAGAAAATGCGCTATTGTTTACATAAATTCTATCATTCCATCATCTCTAAGTCAGAAAAACACCCCTAAATGTAACTTGCCCCTGAATCGGACTTGCCCCTGATTTTGTCATTAGTTTACGGTTGAATTTCTTTTGTACTTGAAACCAATGACCTTATTAATAATTTCTTATCGCAATCATTTTTGTATTGCCTTAGTAGCATGGCAGACACTTAGGATCACTTTGTCCATCGTCGTCGCCATCGTCGATCACACTTTACCCTGCGACCTAACCTTGGCCATAATAACTTGAAAAGTATTTGGCCTATGTTCATAAAACTTCACTCACATCTTCATCTTAACTCAAGCCCATTTCCCATGTTTTATTCGATGTATAAAATTATAGAGAATGAACATTGCATGTTCAATCATGTTCTGCGCTATATTACCTTTTACATGTTGGTGCGCCATAATACTCAGTTCAAATTCTAAAAAAAAAATATAATTAGAATAATATTAAATATAATATGCAACATTTCCACTCGAATGGAAATGATCCATTACTGTAAAGTCAATAATAGGAACCGTCGTATAAATTGCATTTTGGCGCAAGAAAATAGCCAGGAAATACCTGGATTTCCAACATCCAAACATAGAAGGTTTAACATTTCCCTCTAAACTTACTGAAGAATTATTGACAAAAATGACATAGATGAAGAAATAGATGCACTCGTTACCTGTGTAATTTCGACATGGTCAAATTTTGAGCTTCAATGCAAAGTATCTTGGCTTAAGTATGCCATTAATTTTTCACGTAGCTGATTTCCACTCCAAGCAGTTTATCATCAAACTCCGCATAAGTACGCGATTTTACTCACTGGAAATGAAATAATAAAGTCGGGGTTTGACGTGAGCAGCATTTTACCAACCCAGTAAACTCGATCATAAAACATTGTAATAAAAAAATCCGATAAAGGCTTCATTGATGAATTTTAGATCATAATGTTCAATCGGAATAACAGTTGCTCTTTGTGGCTTGTCAAAATTGTTCTGCCTTTAGTTAGCGATGTACCAATAACCGATTACAACCGATGCAAGTCTATAAACACTTATCGGTTGAATTTATAAATGCACTTAATTAATGTTCAAACTAGGTCTCCTTGAAAGGAATTTCAGGATTGTTCTTCGGGTCATTTGGTAAAAGATTAAGGTCACTGTTACTATAAATAGGATTTTGTTTCAAAAACAGTAGTTTAACTTGACGGATTTATCAAAAACTTCACCTATTCGGAATTAGCATGGGATTGTTACTTAGGTTATCCAAAGGTCAAGGACACTATTACTAAAATACAAATTGATTTTTATCTCGACTACTCTGAAACTACACGATGGATTTTCATGAAACTTAACAAGAATGTTGCCCATGATGTCTAGTTGATCCTAGCAAAAATTCACGTTCAAATCCAACATGGCTGCCAAAGCTAACAATAGATTATTAAAAAAAGAAGTTTATAGCGACTACTTGAAAACTATAAATGATATTGATATGTGACTTTTTCTAAAATGATCAGCATGACATGGTCCTTGTCGAAAATTGTTTTGATTTGATGTTAAACATTGCTGTAGTGGCCATCTTGATGTCTAATTGATCCTAGCAGAATTTCAGGTCGGCGGGATATTCAAGATGAGTGCCACGGCTTAAAATAGATGTTTTAAATACAAGTTTGTAGGGACTACTTATTGAAAACTATTAGTGATATAGATATGTTTTTTTTTCTAAAATGATCAGCTTGACATGATGTTGATCCGTGTCGAAAGTTACTTTGATTCGACATTAAACATGGCCGCCAGTGGCCATCTTTGTTTACATAGAGTTACATAATAAAAACTTTGCAGCGACTATTCCTCTGAAAGAACTTGTCGGATTTTCATGAAACTTCACAGGAACGCTGATCTAGCTATCAGCAGAGCTTCAAGTTATTGAACTGTTGTTGCTGAATAAATTTACTTTCCCTTAAGGAATTTTAATAAGCTTAGCCACAAAGTGCATCCCATGGAAACAGGGCTGCCAACACTTTTTAACACAAAATCCTGAGATTTTTAAAATTTAAGATTTAAAGCACGCGAAGATCATTTTTAAATGAAAATTTGGAGCGAGCGACTTGATTTTCGCAATACTTTTTTTAAAGCGTGATAATTTTTTAAAGCAAATTTAAATTATTTATGCAATTAATACAAATTGATGCATTGTTTGATAGTTATAGAAAATAATAAATTAGCATAGTAATTCGATTTGAAAGACTATAATTTCTACCACAATTTTTGGGGGGTTTTGTGTGGTTTTTTTTTTATGAAAGTGCACTTACTTTTCTAAGCTGATCTTAATGCAAATACAAAGTCTTCATAACTCTAATACAAAATATAATCATCGTACACAGCAGCAGTTGTTATAGTGTTACCACATACAAGGACTTTCTAGCTCCTCATACTTGCGATTTCAGTTAGCCTGACCAATTAAAGAAGTCACAGATATATTGCTGTTATTGTACATGTCAGTATGTTACTGAAGGAAATAATAATGCCCTTAGGTGTCAATTGTATATTCACGGATGACCCCTGTTGATTTGGCACTTGTAAATACTCCTCTGCGTAGGGGTCGTAACAGGACCAATTCGGGAAATAGCTGATAAACTGTGAAAATATAGCTGTTAAATCATGAACATTGTGTTTTGATGAAAAATCCGGAGATCTTACACTTAAATCCGGAGATCCGGAGAGCGACTGAAAAATCCTGAGAAACTGGATTTTATCCGGAGATTTGGCAGGCCTGTGGAAAGGAAGCTCGGGATTGTTATTTGGGTAGTTTGATTTTCAGTCAAGGTCATTGTTGCTATTGGAAATTGGTTTCCATTCAATAAATATAGTTTCCCGTGACGGATGTAAATAGCAAAAAAATCACCTCAAGGGAATTAAACATGAGCTTGTTATTCAGGTCATTTTTCCAAAAGTTAAGGTCCCAGTAACTACAAATACAACTTGGTTTCTGCTGAATAAATTCATCTTACCTCAAGGAATCTTAACGAAACTTCACTTAAATGAATCTCGGATTGTTAGTTAGGTAATTTAATTTTAGAGCTATGTCACTGACAGTGTACATGTGAAATTGATTTTCACTTGCAGGATTTCAAGAAAATTTCACCACAAAGTATGGCTTGTGGAAAGGAAGTTCAGGATTGTTATTCAGGGTGCTTTGTCAAAATGTCAAGGTAGCTTTTACTAAAATTAAAAAATAGATCCCGTTCAATAAATTTTAGCATGGTCTCTGAAAATTCCCTTTGTAATAGCCCAGGTGTAAATCGTTAATTGAAAATAACACCTGTCAGAATAAATGGTGTACTACAACTACCAGTTATTGAAAGTCAGATTTTCGCAGGGAGCTGAAATGGACATGCTTCAAAACAAATAGAGTATTGTCTTAATGAGTTTCACACAACTTCATCAAAATATGCAGCCCATTGAAAGGAAGCACTGGATTGTTATTTAGGTCGGTTGTTCAAAGTTCAAGGTTGCTGTTCTAATAAATAAAAAACTGTTTTTCCCGCAATAACTTAACTTTGCCTTGAGGGCTGTCATGCAATTTGGCAGGGTTGAGAAGTATCCATTGTGTATTTTAAAGATAGGTTAGTACACCTATAGGGGACTTGTTATTTGCTAAATTTTGTTTTCACTGGGTTTCATTTTAATGAAATGTAGGAATGAATTCATAAGCATAACCTACGGCTTCATCCGGTCGATTCAAAGGTCAGGCTCTAAGAGTAAGGATCAGTGCCTAGAATGGATGGTTATAATTACTTACATATACTGTTTAAGTTGTGGTTTATTTGAAGTAAAATATGCTTAATCTAAATTTAACTTGACTGGAGTTAAGGTCACAATTACTACAAATACAACTTGGTTTCTGATGAATAAATTCACCTTACCTTAAGGAATCTTAACGAAACTTCACTAAAATGAATCTCGGATTGTTAGTTAGGTAATTTAATTTTAGAGCTAGGTCACTGACAGTGTACATGTGCAATTGATTTTCACTTGCAGGATTTCAAGGACATTTCACCACAAAGTATGGCTTGTGGAAAGGAAGCTCAGGATTGTTATTCAGGGTGCTTTGTCAAAATGTCAAGGTAGCTTTTACTAAAATTAAAAAATAGATCCCGTTCAATAAATTTTAGCATCGTGTTTGAAAATTCCCTTTGTAATAGCACAGGTGTAAATCGTTAATTGAAAATAACACCTGTCAGAATAAATGTTGTACTACAACTACCAGTTATTGAAAGTCAGATTTTCGCAGGGAGCTGAAATGGACATGCTTCAAAACAAATAGAGTATTGACTTAATGAGTTTCACACAACTTCATCAAAATATGCAGCCCATTGAAAGGAAGCACTGGATTGTTATTTAGGTCGGTTGTTCAAAGTTCAAGGTTGCTGTTACTATAAATATAAAACTGTTTTTCCCGCAATAACTTAACTTTCCCTTGAGGGCTGTCATGCAATTTGGCAGGGTTGAGAAGTATCCATTGTGCAGTTTTAAGATAGGTTAGTACACCTATAGGGGACTTGTTATATGCTAAATTTTGTTTTCACTGGGTTTCATTTTAATGAAATGTTGGAATGAATTCATAAGCATAACCTACGGCTTCATCTGGCCGATTCAAAGGTCAGGCTCTAAGAGTTAGGATCAGTGCCTATAATGGATGGTTATAATTACTTAGATATACTGTTTAAGTTGTGGTTTATTTGAAGTAAAATATGCTTAATCTAAATTTAACTTGACTGATTTTTCTTTGTACGCTCTGTGCTGTTGGGAACATCTCTGTAGTGTAATTGCTTGATGACGACGACGTCTTTGCGTGCAGACAGTGTACCGATTATGGATTTAGAAAGAGAACTGATAATCATTGCTTTTCTACTAAAATGTGTTACTATTTATTGTAAGGTATGTAATAAATACCGATAAGAGAGATCCTTTGGAAGCAACAAAGAAAACCAAGAGAATAAAGTAGCAGACTCGGTTTTATTCAGTCTGTTCATGAAAGCTAATGAAAGAAGTAACAACTCTCAAGACCCCTAGCACCGGATTAAGCGGTACTCTACTGCAAAGACATGTATATTGGGCTCGTTGATCCCAAAGGACAAGTAAAAATAACACTACTGATTCATAGCAAGGGGAGACATTTTACAGCAGTCCCACTGCACTAAACGAACGTTAATAAACGAATGAAAACTGGGTTATTGGATGCACCAATCCTCAATCTTACCTTATTGTCATCCCAATAAAAACGGACAGAGTAAATAAAGAAATCACTGCTAGGCTAGCTTCTATAACTTGTGTATATTATTGTGTATAAGATGTAGTAATGTATAAAGCTTGTTGCGAAAACGAATCCTAGTAATATGCGGATTTTCGCTTTGATCGTAAAGATGAAAAGAGCACTATTTGTAAAATCAACGAGACCCATATGCTGCCACTCAGTATCGGTGTTAGATGGAGTCTATTACGTGGTCACACCTTAATTCCATTAAGCGATGGAACAGCTTATATTAGCAGGATTTTATAGCGGATATTTCGACAATAAAATTTGTTTAAACACATTTTTACTGAAATAAATGTTTTAATCTTAAAACATGCAAAAATTTTAAGCCGAAATTTAAGTTTTATTTCATACCCCAGCCAATCCCTTTTTCGTTTCTTGGAGAAGGGTTTGGATGGGGTATGAAAGGTAATACTCGGACCACGTAATGACTGTTTACTTGTGTTTACCTAAATATCTGAGTTATTCAGTCTGCTTTCATTTACAGAAGACATACAATTGCAGAAATGCATATGGCTTGATGATGAACAGCTGTTTAAAACATAGATTATAATATACGAGTATTTACGCCTTAGAAACAAAATAAATACTGAAAAGAGGATCCCTTGGAAGCAACAAATACAAGCAAGAGATAAAAGTATCATACTCGATTACATTGAGTCTGTTCGTGAGCGGTAATGCTAAGTGCAACACCTCTCACGCCTCCTAGCACCGGCTTAAGCGATATTCTACTTTAAAGCCACAAATATTGGGCTTGATGATCTCAAAGGACCAGTAAGTAGTAACACTACTGATTTGTAGTCGGGGCAACGTTTTACGGCCGCCACACAGCACTAAACAAACGCTAGTGTGACTGATAATAAATACTATTAATAATAAAGTACTTCTTTTGTCTTTAGTTAAATATATTGTCTCCTTTGTACAATATGTAGATTTGCATGGCTTACATTTTTTAAATAGTTGAACACTATTAATTCATGAGTTATTAAAATTGCCTACACCAACTTAAACGTAATAAACTATAAAAAAAAAAAAAAAAAAAATATTGTAATATAGATCCATTCACCACACTAAGACATGTCGATTTCAAAAAAGAAAGGGGTCGCATTCAAGCATTTTAATGAGTCATCGAAATAATACATACAAATGAAAGCCAAACACTGATTCTAATGCAATTATTATTTAACACGTTACTCCATTGGCTAACGTCTCAAATTTGCGACCGTGAAATGCACGATTTACCGTCTGAAAAATACGTGACGTCAAGTAACGTTGTAACAAACGACATCTTTGGATGACGTCAACAAAATGCCGGTGCCGATGAGTTTACGTAGAAAAACAAGTGTGTATGTACGGCACGTTATTGATAAAGCATTAGTAATGAATAACCATGCTAAGATGTTCAATCTGGGACGGTATGTGGATGGTTTTACGGTCTGATAATGGTTACCTCTTAAATCATAAGCCTTACCACGTGTTCTTAACCGCAATAAAAAAACACGTGCATATTGAACATTTAGTTAGGCCAAACTGACTTAGATTATAGTCCTTATCCGGAATTGATCTGATTTGGTTTTCCATTTAGGTACAAACATGGTAGGTCAAATTGAATACAAACTTGTCACTTTTAAATGTCCATGTTGCACGCCCCGACCATTTTAGCAGTACTCGTTGTTTGTAGCTGCAGCATGCGACCAGTATAACCCATGAGAGGTCTACTACCTATTCTAGAGTAAGTATATTCAGCATTATTAATATAAATGCAATCGTTACTGTATAACTGTTACGTTTTATACCGCCAACCAGAAGAAATATACTGATCAAACATGATGTTAATTTGTTTTAATAACAGTTGAATATTGAGTCAATTCTGTTTAGCTCTCCTGGCCTATTGAAGATTATCAGAGCATATGACGCTGTCTATCGTCTTTTGCTTTTCTGTCTGTCTGTCTGATTTTCAGTCAGTCCGTCTGTGCGTATTTCAACTTGTTTTGTGGCGACACATCCTTTGAAATTACTTGATGGATTATTATGAAACTTTACTGAAATTTTATTCTTGAGTTGTACCTAAGTAGTAAAAATCCAAGATGCTTACAAATATATGTTTCAAGAACAATATTTGGCATCCATTTCTCTGACACTTTTGATGTCCCGTTGGTTATAAATGAAAGTAGGGTTAAAAACGGGCGCCACATTTAACAAAAACTGCTCTGAAACGAATGGATGAACTTTCAAGAAACTTTACAGGAATATTATTCAAGTGATTGAGTTGTTTACTTAGATCTGCGGAAAAAGTCCAGAATGGTAGCTAGAAAGAATAACTTTCAAAAATACATTTTTACGTCTACTACTCTGAAAAGAGTTCCTGAAATTTTCCTGCAACTTTGCAAGAATAAAGCCCTTGGCGTTGATATCGAGTTGATCCGAAATAGATCACATGCAAACATATGTAATTATCAATTTTGCAAGTTAATGATACGCACTTATGCTGAAGCAAACTTTAAGGTCATGTTTATATTCATCTACATTTTATAATTGATCCATTGAACTATCAGTCAACTGAACAACACCACTTAGTAAGGGCAAATACAAGTGTGTTTCAGAAAGTATTACAATAGCGTTTACATGTATAAATTGGAATGACATTAAATGGGTTAACATATGAGGACAGTGACCTCAAAGAAAGAAGAGATGAAGGATAAAGAGTACCAAATATGCCACTGTCAAGGCTTGAATCCCCGAGGGGCAAATATATGAAGTTCTGAAGTAAAAGATCCCTATCCGCGGAGATACCGCGGGAGCCGCATAAAATTTATCTGATGATGACGAGATGCAATCTGGATTATTATTCAAACGTGTTATATTAATATGTAATATTACTACCATGTGACCGCTGATGTTACATTAGCAGTGTCAATAATAAAAAACAAACTATAATTCCACGTCATAGAAAAAGTAGTAATTGTATGTAGCATAATGACAGTGGTGTTATTAAAGTAGACGAACAGTAACTGCGTTGTAAATCTATCACGAATAAATCGCTATGTGAGGTCCTTTTATACATCACACAACTGTTCTTAAAACCTTTAGTTTCTATAATGCGATTAAATACTTATCTTTAGAAGAAAATATAGATATAAAAATCGAACAGGAAAAGAAGCATTCAAGGACGACAGTCAACCACAAACACACACAGAAACAAAGAACAAATTTAAAGATGAAAAAAGGCCAAATAAGACCACATATTACACAAAAGGGTTGACAATAGGCCTCGGAACGGTCAGTGGACAAAAAGGCCGCTGTAGGGTTTAAATCAGGTTCTAGGGTGCACCAAACCTCACATTTACCCTACTGTCAACCCAATAAAACGGGACAGTGTAAATAAAGAAATCCCCGCCATGAACTATTCTCTAACCAACAAGGCAGCATTAGTAGGCAATTTAATAATAGAAATGACACTAGTGGCTGGTTTAAATGGATTCAAGTCCATAGTTTTTCGAAACTTGTCGGACGTAATTAGTTCGCCATGATGTTATCATATCTAAAAGAATGATACGAAACTAGGTATGCAAACGTGGACAGTGTGTCTCTTTCGATGACTTATAGCAGTACACCTATCATAAAATCGCTTCGGATAACTGCAATATGTATTACGAATGGGACATTTGATGGGATATTACATTATAAAGATCTAAATTAATTCAACAATTGATACTTTAGTTTTAAGTAACTGTCAATGTTATCGTTATTTACACATAGCATATTGAATAAATCTACGAACTCAAAGCACGAAGGAGACCCCTGCATTGTCAACTCGTGGCAAAAAAACATGGCATTTACTGTTAACATGTTACTTTGTAGGTGTTTGTAATTCATTTGCACTCTTAATTTTCGCACCAACTACTTTCATCAACACCGTATTATCGTAGTAGCACCGATAGCACAGATATTGTTTTGATAGTATAAGTCTGTAAATATGCACTAATTATGAACTATCCGGACACCACCGACCATCCCACCTCCCCCGGTACTGATTTTGTAGCTGTTAGCATTTGTAAAATATATGTTTAATATAATATTAAGGATTATTATATTTAAATTAAAAATAAATGAAATGATGTGCTATGCAACAGCACAACACAGCATATATTAGTCCAGTAAGCCTGAAAAGTAGATACATATTCACTGGAAGTATAAGTCTTCCTCAAGGTAACAGCACCATCCGTATTATTATAATTTTTTGATTATGTTGTACAAAATATGCCAACAGTCCAACGGATTCTAGATAAGGGAAGTCGGAGGTTTTATACTTTTCGTGACATAAGTCCGGTTTTTTTTCAATACTTATTATGATTACATATTTGAATTAAGTATTACAATAATTAATACTAAACATTGAAATCAGATGTCAATGGTAATTTTAATAGCAATGTATGTGTTTTTATCGATTTTAACACCTTTTTCAATTACCCCTTCCACATAAATCCCAATGAAAGATTCTGCAAATAAAATGTAAAACTATTATATACATTTGCACGAACCGTTTTTTGTCAGTAAACGAAATAATGAAAAAGAATCTTTAGGGTTATGCTTTGAAACTTTACTAACAACTTACCGTGGCAACTATTTGTTAGTATTAGTGCAATAGTTACAATAGCACCTGATTCGGATATATATGTATTTTAAAATATCAAAATTGTATAGTATGGTCATAACCCACGATTGAAACTGTTAATAAACATTAATGTAGTTTTTGCGCACGCTAGTGTTGTTAAATTACAGAAAAAATAGTTTATTTTCAAAATGTCTGTTTATCTTGCATTGAGATTCCGAAATGAACGCATGCACACATTGGTAAGTTCAAAAGATTGTCTGTGTAAAATTTTGTCCCAACAGACCTAATGGACTTAACGATGTGGAAGAAAACAATAAAAAATGGGTTTCAAAAAGCAGATTATGCAAGATTATGTAAGATTATAGAAACTTTAAAAACACATTTGCAACATAACTGCAGGAGGCTGACGAAACACAGATGACGTATCAGATGTACTTATCCGCTGGGAATAATTGTTGCACTTGGAATTGAATACAATTTTTTCTGGATACCAAGGCAAATTAGTGCGATACGAAACACGATGTATCACTGTCCGTTGACATATTCGTTTGAATGTTGGTTTCATATAATTTTTATGTTACGTTTTCATTTAATTCGTACATTTTATTACTTACTGGTTATATGTATTTCTTTAAGTCTTTAAGTCTTATAACTGTTGTTTTAAATTAGACAAACTACTCAAGCCGCTGCTAGAGGCATAGAGGTGTTAAATCTTACATTAATTCTCGTGAACAGACGCAATAAAACTGTTTCCGCTATATTTATCTTTTCTTTTTTTCTGCTTTTTCAAAGGATCATTCTTTTCAGGATATATAGGTATTTAATTAAGCTTTCGTTAAGTGCTTTGAGGATGTCGTAAAATGTTTCTCCGTTCAGCGAGACTGATAAGTGTAGCAAAATAGCATTCCAGCTGTGCTCGAGTCATCTCATATTAACTCTCATTAAACTACTCTATAAAGCCGACTGATAATGTTCTCTAAAGATGTGTTACTTCAGTCCTTTCCGTACGAGGGTCATTAAATAAGTTCGCGTTTTAACAATTAATGGCTCGTTGTGAGTGTTGATGCTTGGTACCAAATGAAAGAAAGTTTCAATACCATTCCATTGATGGTAAAATGAATGCTGTATCTTTGGTGTGACAATAGTTATGGAACATTTAATTCACATCACTTATACATACTGAGGCATTTTCGTCCTGAGTTTTTTCAGGTATGTTAATTGTTACTTTTTTAAATGCCTGTTTCTCTTTAAGTACTTGTCGAAGACCTTTGACATTTCTCATACATTACCAGTTATATCTGTTCATTACAAGATTTAGAATTTAAGCATGGTAGATGAAAAGGCATTGTCTTAGAAATTAACATTTTAAGCTAACGTGTAAAATTAATTTAATGATAAATGGACATTAAATGGAAGGGCAGTCTTCTGAAAAGCGTTTTTGGATGATCAATATTTTCACTAAACATTGTACAAAATTCTACAATAATATGTTGAATATGAAATTTAAACACTGAAGGACTAGGATTTGTTAAACAAATATGAAAACATATTAATGCTATGATAATAATTACGACATTTAAAAGATATTATAACATTTCCGTAAACAAAATGAAGAAAATCAGTGTTATTTCTGCTAACATTAAGGGATATGCTTTCACTCATATCTGGTTTGCAGCAAGACCTTTCCAAATTCTCGACAATCATTTTCATGGATTATGGGCGAATAACAACAGATGACGTACAAGAAAATTTAAAAGCAAAGAATTAGTCGAATAATTTTTACAACTTTTTGTAACAAGGACATTTTCAGAGATGCCAGTATCCAAAAGGTGTGGTAGGGGGAGGTAATTCAGGGGTATAAATAACCGAAATTTTTTCATTTTTATTGTGGAATTTAAGAGAGCGAACCCAGTAGTACTATAAATACACTACTTTATCTCAGTGTAATATCCAGTTCAAAGGATATATGCCTAGTGACAGAACTTTTTGAAGCACCCATACGAGGGTGTAGAAAAAAAAAATATTCATGAAAATTGGTAATATACACTACTCAACTTTTATAATCGGTCACTTTTCAAAGAATTATACATGTTTTAATAATTCATATTTTCATTTTAAATTTTAACTGGCGTTGTTAACAAATTTCGCTGCTAGCGGTTTATAAAACTTAATCTGCCTTGATTGGGCTAAAACCTTAAGCTCGGCCGTTTCCAAAGGTCCAATATAATACTCATTTTTGATGATTTCCAATTTTCAGTATTCGTGTTATTTTCAAAATACCTGGGTGACCGATTATAAAAGTTGTGTAGTGTATGTAAAATGTATGATATATAATATTTACATATAGATGTTTTCAGTGTCATGATCACGGGATCTGTGACCTAAACATTTTCCAAAACTAGCAAATATAAGGTGCTTGGCAAAGCTTTTCAAAAACTAGCAAAAACCTGGTGTTTGTTTGGCAAACATCAAAAGTAACATGATCGTACATATTTTCAATAAGAACAGAACATTGTGTCTGAGATCAATGTGAGCCTCGTCATGGAATATCAATAATGGAATATCAATAACACCTAACTCCGTAGACCTGTTATCAAAATGCTTTCATGAATGCAAGTCTAGATACTATTT
The DNA here is from genome assembly GCA_037043455.1 of Cyrtodaria siliqua. Classification (NCBI taxonomy): domain Eukaryota; kingdom Metazoa; phylum Mollusca; class Bivalvia; order Adapedonta; family Hiatellidae; genus Cyrtodaria; species Cyrtodaria siliqua. The sequence goes on along the minus strand of JAWPHD010003612.1, from coordinate 187,617 downwards.
AGAAGTAAAATAAAATAAAAACACTCTAGCGTAAAAGGTAAATATTTTGACAGTCAGTGGAAGTTTGCATTTTATAGCAGATGTGAGTATATAGTCGAGATCTAAAATCATTAGCTATAACATCTGATCCAGGTTTAATGTGTAATGTTCGAAATTAACGAAAACAATCAAAATGCATTTTAAAGAGTTCAGCAATATTTAAAGTCTCATCAATTTGCTTTATGTTTTTTTGTAACGGTCGACAAGTTAGTTTTTGCTTCGTAAAAGCTATAATACGACACTATTATCATAATTGTCTACCGTTACAAGGAACATTTACCCATTTAGGGACATATTATACAATTATGGACTTTTCAGCTGTTATACATGATGTGATATGCACCAAAAAAATCATTATTGACCGAGGCGATAGCCGAGGTCAATAATGATTTTTTGGTACATATCAACATCATGTATAACAGCTGAAAAGTCCATAACTGTTTTATTATATAACCCTCAATTTGAATTTGACAGTTTAGAACAATTAAACAATAGATTTTTTCAATAATATCACATCTCGGGACAGTTTTATAAAACTGGTCAATATCAGAAAAAAACAGGTCAATATCGCTAGATATTTTTTCTAAAAAATTACTTTTTAGCCAATGAAAACGCGTCTATTTATAGGTTATATAATAATTACTAATATTTCCCATCGCTACTTGGTCATTGAAAAAGCATGGGAATCTTGTTTATTTACTGACTACATGCTCCAGCGATCAACTCAGGTATATACATTGAGGCCCGCTTGTAGCTTTTTCCTTTGTGTTACATTGCGTTATTATATATTTTCGTGGGTAATACAAGCTAAACACAACTTTGTAATTTAGAAAAGCATACTCATAATTTAGCTAGTATAAATACAAAAATTGTCTGATATTTCTTTATTGTTTCTAGAACAAGAATGATAGAAAGCATTAAATAAACAACTTTCTGTTGTTTTAGGCTGTGAGCTAGTAGGAGAAACCCTCCCCTCTATCCCCACGTAGGGAGGATTTTGTAGGGTATGATTTTCTGAAAGAACATACAGTAAGTTTCAAAATGAGATATGTGTGCCATCTGAGCGTTGGGGCTTTAGTGAGTTTTCGGGAAAAACACAGAGTTTTTAGACGAAAATCGCAGAAATATGGAATTATTTTTTATAAAAAGAATGGAATATATTAGAACCAATTTGAATTGATGGAATATTTCTCGGAACGCATCTCTACATGTCCCACAATATAATTTATGGATCCGATACTTAAATATTGAGATTTTGAGTAAAGAAATTAAAAAATTGAATAAAATTGATTTCTGTAATACATTGGGGGTATTTAACTAAAAATTGGAAAAATATGTAATACAATAGAAAAAAGAAGTATTGCAACCATTCACTGCAGGGTAAGGCCCAGTGATTAAGTAGAAAAAAGTCCCAAACCGCATGATGTCTGGAAATGCCTTTATTTTGGGGCGAAAAATGTGTATTTTTGTCAAAAATCGCCGGAATCTGGAATTATTTTTTGAAATTAGTTTGAACATAAACTTATCAAACTGAAGCAATAGAATGTTGCACAGCATACATATTCAAGTTTTCCCTGACATAATATATAGCATATGTGCTCAAATATTGGCATGTTAGGGAAAAATGTTGGAAAAAATGACAAAAATCACTGATTTCTGCAATCCATTGTGGGTATTGGGATAAAATATAGAAACAAATTTAATACAATTGATTATGAACTATCCGGATACCATACACATTGTAATATTTTTGGATAGGCAAAGGTGAAATAATTAAGTAGAAAAAAGTCCCGAACCGTATGATGCTTGAAATTGCCTTAATGTTTAGGCGAAAAATGTGTATTTTTGTCAAAAATCGACGGAATATGGAATTACTTTTGAAAATAGTTTTATTATAAACTTATCAAATTGAAGTAATACAATGTTGCACAGCATACATGTTCAAGTGTTTCCTTGCATCATATATAACATATCTGCTGACATATGTCGGAAAAAAGGACTAAAATCACTTATTTCTGCAATCCATTTGTGGTATTGGGTTAAAATCAAGAAAATTATATAATACCGGTACAATAGAAAAATAGACAGTAAGCTAGTAGGAGTAACCCTCACCCCAGGGGGAATTTTGTTCACTCTATTTTTCTGAAAGCCCATTACGTGTAGAGTATTTTGGAATATGTACGCGTACCAACTGGCGACTTGGACTTTACCATGTTACCGGCATTTCGAACATGGTACCTAGAGCTATATACAGTATACGTTTAGCTTTGAGCGACCCTCTGCGTACGACCACTGGGCCGATCCATATAGTTTGCGACACAACGGGACCGGTGGCCAGCCGTCGGCAAAGGTCCCCAGTACATGTGACACTCGGTCGGTAGTCCATATTAGGGGAAAGGCTACCCGAGTTCGAGTCTCGAACATGGCACATAAAGCTATATACAGTTATATAGAAGGATATAGCGTTGAACGAACTTCGGCCGACGGTCGCTGGGCCGACTTACAGATTGGATGACACAACGGGACTAGTTGGCAGCTGTCGGCAAAGGTCCCGGCAACGCGTGGCATTCAATCGCTAGGCTGTATCAGGGGGAGGCTACCCGAGTTCGGGTCTCAAACCTCGTAACTCACCTAGAGCTTTATACAGTATAGTTATATATGAGGGAAAGAGCGCTAAGCGATTCTCGGCCGATGGCCGCTGGACCTATCCACATATATTGTGACACAACTGGACCGGAGGCCAGCAGTCGGCAAAGGTTCCCGCTATGCGTGGTACTCGTTCCCTAAGCCTTATCAGGGTGAGGGCTACCCGAGTTCGAGTCTCGATAGCCGCTCGGCCGACCCACATATTTTGTGACACAACGGGACCGGTGGCCAGCCGACGGGACCGGGACCAGTGGCAACGGTCCTCGCTACGCGTGGCACTCTATCCTTAGGTCGTATCAGTGGGAAGACTACCTGAGTTCGGGTCTCAAACATGCCACCTAGAACTATATAGTAAATAGAATTGAGCGACCGCAGCCGAAGGCCGCTGGCCCAACTCACAGGTTTTGTGACACAACGGGTACGGTGGTCAGCCGTCGGCAACGGTCCTCGCTACGCGTGGCATTCAGTCCCTAGGTCGTATCAGGGGGAAGGCTTCCTGAGTTAGTTCGTGTCTAGTACATGGCACCTAAAGCTATAAACAGTACAGTTATATAGAGAGAAATAGCCTTGTGCGACCCACAGCCGACGGCCGCTGGGCCGACACACAGGTTTTGTGACACAACGGGAACGGTGTCCAGCCTCGGCAAATGTCCCGGAGTGGTATATTCTTGCACATTGGACTGCATAAATGTTATAATATTTGTTTTCTCGTTCTTTCTATGCACTTTTAATTTTTCCCAATACCTCAGTGCATTACAGAAACCAGCGATTTTAGTCATTTTTTCAACATTTTGCCCTAAAATATAAATACTTGAGCATAGATGTTATACCTGATACAATAAATGACTTGGAAGTGTATAGTGTGCAACATTTTATTGCTTCAATTTGATAAGTTTATGTTTAAACTATTTTCAAAAGATAATTCCAGATTCCGTCGATTTTTGACGGAAATACACAATTTTCGCATGAAAATTAAAGCAATATTTTAAGCACCATATGGTTCAGGACTTTGTCTATCCAAAATGTAACAATATGTCTTTATTCTATTGCATTAAATATTTTTTCTATATTTTAACCCAATAACCTTATGAATTACAGAAATCAGTGATTTTTGTCATTTTTTCCAACATTTTGCCTTAAAATGCCAATATTTGAGCACATATGTTATATATGATGCCAGGAAAAACTTGAATATGTATGCTGTGCAACATTCTATTGCTTCAATTTGATAAGTTTAAGTTGAAACTAATTTTAAAAAACAATTCCAGATTCCGGCGATTTTTGACAAAAATACACATTTTTCGCCCAAAAATTAAGGAATTTCCAGACAACATGCGGTTTGGAACTTTTTTCTATTTAATCACTGAACGTTACCCTGCCCAAAAATATTACAATATTTATTTTTTCTATTGTATTAGATATATTTTTAATTTTTAGTTAAATACCCCCAATGTATTACAGAAAGCGATTTTATTCAATTTTTAAACATTTTTACCAAAATCTCAACATTTAAGTATCGGATCCATAAATTAGATTGTGGGACATGTAGAGATACGTTCCGAGAAATATTCCATCAATTCAAATTGGTTCTAATATATTCCATTCTTTTTCTAAAAAATAATTCCATATTTCTGCGATTTTCGTCTAAAACGCAACGTTTTCCCCCAAAACTCACTAAAGCCCCAACGCTCAGATGGCACACGTCTCATTTTGAAGCTTAATGTATGTTCTTTCAGAAAAGCATATCCTACACAATTCGGGGTGGGGGGTGTGGGAAGGGGGGTGGGTGAGGGGTGTCTACAGCCAGCTCAAGAACTATTTGTTTATATTTTACTGCACACAAAAATTGGGTCGGCCTCATAATACACAATAGAAGAAAAACGATTAGAACGAAATATTTCATTTATGATGTTTTTCTCATTAACATTACTTTAACTGTATATATATATATGTTATCCTAGTTACTTCCGCACTCTAAGTATTCTGACATAACAGCTTGTAACCGTCAGCACTACAGGTATAACAGCTGCCGAATTAATCACGCCTATTAGCTTACGTGTCAGCATTAATGTAGTCATGTAGAACCGTGCAATCAGTGCAATTGTTGTGTCAGTTAGACTAATTGGACCAGTAGTAAACAATCAATATCAACTTCGTGGTATCATTTCGTCGTCAAATATAAACCACACATTAAAGATTTATTTTATGCCTAAAACAAATAGTGAAGGTAAGTAAAAGAACTAGTTTATTCTGTTATAATCTTGTATTCCTAGGTGAGTCTTGAAATAATGAATAAAACAATGGCAAATGATTCCTGCCTTTTTTGCTTATCTTTATACGGATAATTTATTGGTATACTTTTATAATAAACGAATACATAACATTATACAAAGTAAACAAAACAATACTGTCGGTTTAATTTATAAGAGTCGTACTTGTATAAGAGTCGGAATTGACCTTATGGAAAAACATGCTCTTTTATGGTGGATGCTATAAGAGAGACGGTTTCGGCATAGAATTAGCAAGTATATTAACTCTTATTATTCGACATTAGATGTCTCTGTTTGACCGTACTTAGAAGAACATGCTTGCAATTATTGCGCGCCAGTCGGCATACTGTATTGTTCTAATTATGTAAACGTAGTATGCCGAATATTATTTGTGCAGGCGAGTCTGCACGTGCAAAATCGTTGCTTATTATCAGAATGCCTGTACTGTGGAGAGAGGTCTAATATTATTAATATATGCGTGGGATTAGCTGACATAGTATATACACGAAAATGGTTATATAAAATCCAAACGCAATGGCACTGTTGTTTCTGTGTAATGCAGTATGAGGCGTTAGGAAACGTGGAACTTTGGCTTAGAGGTTGTACCATTTACAATGTACCACTATTCATTCGTCTTTGATTGTGCCATGACCCGACATATGGTAGAAAATATGATGAAGCCGAAAGGGATAGTATCATTTAAGATTTGTCTTCAGTATTGTCTTGTTGTGCCCAAAACGGTATATTCTCATATTGCTCTGCTTCTGTCATGTCATTAAGTACTTACTTTGTGGTTTCTATGTTTTAGAATAATGTGTTTGAGTTTCAGAACTGTTATTCATTCCGATCTTTGGAGATCGCTGAGTCCGATATTTCTTTTACATATATATGTGGTACTTCTCGAACTTACTTAAATTGCAAATAGTTGGTCCCACTACTCCAGCCTTCAGAGGTTCTGAGTATTGTTTATTCACCTTAAGGATACGTTGCCTGCTTTTTAATTTATTATTTTGACTGTTACCTACGATACGCAAGTTTCATAACCTCTGCTCCCAACTAAGTTCCTTAGTTTATTTCGCCCATTGTTTTCTCGTGTATGGCAAAGCATTTCGTTAGAAACTGAGATCATACCCGCTGGCCATTGAATTGTGTGACAATACCTCACCGAAAAGTCCATGTTCACCGTAATATGCATACCATCGTCATACCATTACTATTGTATAGTTTTTTATAACATTTAATTCAATTTGAATTGAACCTGTAAATGGTCCTGACAATAAATTGGATGAACATAAACACACAATTTGAAGTGAAAACGTAAATGGTATTGAACATAAAAACAACCAGAAATATCACTGAAAGTGATAAATGCCCCCGAAGTGTCCTTTGACCTCTAAGTATGACCTTGACCTTGGAGCCATGGACCTGGATTTGTGCAAGACACCTCATTTGGTTGTGGTGAGCACTTGTGCCAAGTTATTTGAAAATCCGTCCAGGCATGCAAAAGTTATTGACCAGACACAATTAGACCTTTGACCTAAATGTGACCTTGACCGTGGGGCCACAGCAGTGGATTTTGAGCGCGACAAATCGTCTTGTTGTGGTGAGCAATAGTGCCAAGTAATTTGAAAATCCGTCCATGAATGCCAGAGTTATTGACCGGATACAATTTGACTTTTGACCTACAAGTGTGACCTTGACCTTGAAGACCTGGGTTTTGTGCGCGACACATCGTCTTGTTATGGTGATCACTTGTGCCAAGTAATTTAAAAATCCCTGCAGTGGTTGTGACGATACGGTCTTGACACGAAATTACATACCTGTTTTTGACCTAAAAATAGCAAGTGTGACCTTGACTTTTCAGGTACGGACCTGGGTTTTGCGCGCGACACATCGTCTTGTTATGGTGATCACTTGTGCCAAGTAATTTAAAAATCCCTGCAGGGGTTGTGACGTTACGGTCCGGACACGAAATTGCGTACCTGTTTTTGACCTATGAACTTTAAGTGTGACCTTGACCTTTGAGGTACGGACATGGGTTTAGCGGGGGACACATCGTCTTGTTATGGTGATCACTTGTGCCAAGTAATTTAAAAATCCCTGCAGAGGTTGTGAAGTTACGGTCCGGACACGAAATTGCGTACCTGTTTTTGACTTATGGACTTCAATTGTGACCTTGACCTTTGAGGTACGGACCTGGGTTTGCGCGCGACACATCGTCTAGTTATGGTGATCACTTGTGCCAAGTTATTTAAAAATCCCTGCAGGGGTTGTGAAGTTACGGTCCGGACATGAAATTGCGTACCTGTTTTTGACCTATGAACTTCAAGTGTGACCTTGACCTTTGAGATACGGACCTGGGTTTTGCGGCGGACACATCGTCTTGTTATGGTGATCACTTGTGCCAAGATATTTAAAAATCACTGCAGGGATTTTGAAGTTAAGGTCCGGACACGAAATTGCGTACCTGTTTTTGACCTATGAACTTCAAGTGTGACCTTGACCTTTGAGGTACGGACCTGGGTTTTGCGGGGGACACATCGTCTTGTTATGGTGATCACTTGTGCCAAGTTATTTGAAAATCCCTGCAGGGGTTGTGAAGTTACGGTCCGGACACGAACTTCGGAATGACGGACAGAATCCGGACAGACGGACGGACGGACGGACAGACGGACGGTGCGATTATAATATGCCCCCGAAAAAAAAAATCGGGGGCATAAAAACATGAAAACTCAAAATCTATTACTAGTACAACATAAAAATAAATAGATTAATTAGAAAGTAAAGTACATTTCAATGACGGTTGGCCATACATTATCAGACGCCACGTATGGGACCGCTCAGGTAAGCAACGACAAACATACACTATTAAGGTGGGTGAAGGGGAGGTTAGGGAAAATTTGGAACAGACCTGAATCGTAGAAGAATGTCGTCTTTCTTCAATAACTCTCTACGGGTCCTGATGGGAGATATTGATTTTCCAATTGAATATTAATCAGCGTCATTTGTGCAGTACGTGATCGTCTGCCTAATTGTATCAACATACCGAAATCATTGAACGCTCTGGCTCTCTATCGAAACATAAATCCGTGTTCCTGGTATCTTTACTCGTATCGTAATTCATCCAATGAAAAACAATTATTGTTATGGAAAATAGCTTTTTAATGCAGTGTCTTAAGTACCATATAATAAGGCATGTTACGTCATCAGTCCCGTCATAAGAAACAAGTTATTGTACTTGTGTGTAGCTTAATGACTGTTATAACAAGAAAATTCATAGTATACAATAAATACTATGACGACGAGCGGCAATAAGAATGAAAATTGTAGAATTTATTTGTTTTAATTCATTGCATTGGAATTACAGCATCATGTGTGGTTTGTTTGTGTAAAACTAATAGTAAAAAGAAATATAAAAAGATCGGACAGGGAAAGTAGCATTCATGGAGGACAGTCAACCACAAAACACAGAAACAAACACGCAAAAAACAAACAAGAAAGTTCTATTTGGTGTAGCAACGGCAAAGAACAAAATGGAAAAGCGAAATAAAAAAGAAATGTTTTTATTTGAAAATAAACTTCCAATTTAAGTGCATTGCTATAAGGGTTATTCCATTAAATCATACATGGGACCTTAATTTGCAAGACCCACCTACAGAATTTAAGTAGGCTAAAATACACCCACCCATAGATTTTATTTATTTATTTATATTGAAGTACATATATATTTACATATGAACTACATACAAACATGACAACTGCTTGAAGACGTAAGTGGTTCTTACGTTCAGGGTTCCGCCAGTTAAACCATCCAAAACAGGTGCGCGTTACTGGTGTTATTTAGCAGCTTGCATTTGTGAATAAGCGTTCATTGTTAAGCGTTTTCTATGATACAGACTTGCTAAAATAGAAACAGATTATACAGCAATTCATCGAAACCTAAGAATATGAAAAGGAAATAACCGTTCAAACTATTAATATTCGAGTGATCTTTCTTCTTCTGTCCAACGTGACAAATATCGCGTGATCACTCAATGTCAATATGAAAGCGATTGTTTTAAATCATGCAATCAACCAGTGAAATGCACGCTTTCAAATTGATGAACTTAATCAAGGGAGAGAATTTTTTGATTTTCAACAAATACGTTAAACACAATAAAACAATACTTCTGGTTGGATTTTAGTTTGAAAAGTCTGATTGTGCCGAGAATTTCCGGGCGGCGTTCGCAGGCATTTATTCGGCGATGTGTGAAAATATCACGATCCTGAAAATCACACCCATGCATAGATGCGTAGATGCGTAGATGCGTAGCCCTAACCAAGAAAGCGCTATATTCGCTATTGTTATATTAGGCAAAGACTGGAGGAGCTGGTCAAACAAATCTGAGTTCCGGCTATATGTATTCTTTTGACTATAAATAATGTTTCAATGCACAATTATATAAAAACAGACTCTGAATATGTATGAATAATTACAATTTACATACGGTAATAATATGATGAATGACTATCAAATGTACATATTTTTAAGTTCATTCTGTACAAAAACATTACTGATGTGAAAACAAATAAAAATTGCATGTATAACTCAGTGTGTCAGGTCCCTGCCAAGACTTGAACCTGGATCTCTTTCCTCGAAAGAAAAACGTGTTTCCTTACACTACAGAGATCGCACAGACATCACAAAAAGAGTGTACAAAACAAAGCAAAATTAATAAAGATGTAGATCAAAAAATTTCAAACCAAAACTATCACTGAAGGTTATTTATACCCCTGAAAACGCATACCCCATGACTACATGTATATGAGAAGTTCCACTTCATACTGATGCTTCGCACAAAGTTTAGGAAAAATCTGTATAGGAAATAGCTTACAAATTATTTTTTCGGAGTAAACTATTCAAGGGGCCAGTACTCACATCAACAAGAGGTGACCTGGAAGCTCTACTGATAGATTTTTGATAGCTAGATCAACATTTCTGTGAAGTTTCATTGAAAATCTGTCAAGTAGTTTCAGAGGAGTAGTCGCTACAATGGTTTACTATATAACTCTATGTAAATAAAGATGGCCGCAGCAGCCATCATATTTAATGTAAAATCAAAAAAGTCAACAGGGACCAACATCATGTCATGCTGATCATTTTATTAAAAAGTCCCATATCAAAATCACTTATAGTTTGCAAGAAGCAGTCGCTACAAATTTGTTTTAAAAAATATATTTAGCTTTGGCGGCCATCTTGGATTTCACATCAACATGCATTTTTGCTAGAATCAACTAGACATCATGGGCAACACTTCTGACAAGTTTCATGAAAATCCATGCAGTAGTAGAGGAGTAGTCGCTATAAAAATAAGTTTACGGACGGACAGCTTTTTAAAATTGTTTTTTTAGCTGTGGAGGCCATAATAAATTTACAGCTGACCTGAAATTTTTGCTAGGATCAACTAGATATCAAGAGCAATATTCCTGTGAATTTTCATGAAACTCCGTCAGTAGTCAGGAGTTTCAGGAATAGTCGCTACAAGCTTTTGCTATATAACTCTATGTAAACAAAGATGGCCGATGGCAGCCATGTTTAACGTCAAATCAAAACAATTTTCGCCAAGGACCAACATCATGTCATGCTGATTATTTTAGAAAAAGTTCCATAACAATATTACTTAGTTTTCTAGAAGTAGTCGCAACAAACTGGTTGTTTTTTTAAATTTATTTTTAGCTTTGGCGCCAATCTTGCATTTTGCATCAACATGAGTTTGTGCCAGGATCAACTAGACATCATGGGCAACATTCCTGTAGTTTCATGAAAATACATGCAGTCCTTTCAGAGTAGGCTGATATTTCAATAGTAATATTAATAAATGGCCAGGGAAGGCTGTTGATTTTCTTTTTTGTCATTATTAGGCCTGTATTGGCAATGCCAGAATTAAAAGATGAATGCTTTATACTTGCCTAATTTGCAAGTGAAACCCCTCAAATGCGTAATCGTGACAGTATGGGTTATGTACGTAAAATTTAGGGGGAAAAAATAAAGAAACTTCTCACAAATATTCGTCAGAAACTGTGAATCAGAAAATACCATCACACTGAAATACTGACCTGGTAAATATATTCTGTCATCACTGCGGTCTCCCAACACGTCAAGCAGGATACACAACAAGACAGGATATCTTAACACTGGAACTACAAACCGCAAAACCATGTAAAGAGCACAAGACAAAAATGAAGCAAATATAATGTGAAAACTTGTAAATGCTGGAATATTATGAAACATCAAACACTGCTGAATGGCGCATTCCACCTCAGATATGCCTGTTGCAACAGTATGTTCTTCCAACTATTGATCAAAGAAATGGCCTTATAACGTTTCAGACTGTGAGTTTATACGTGTGGATGCAATTTGAACCTCGAAATGTTTTCATAGGACATGGATGCCCCCAGCTGGCTACAATCAGCGAGGAGCATTGATGTGGAATCAATATAAGGCATCAGTAAAAGGCCTCTTCCCACTTGAAGATTTGTCTGTTTTTCCCAATTTTAATACCAAAGTGTGGGATATTAACCTGACAAATCTCTTTCGTTCGCTGCTGCCGTCCGTCCACATCAGTCGCAAGACACACTTTCTTTCACTACTGCTGTCTCTCAACATGCAGGATAAACAACAAGGCAGAAAACCTTTACGCTGGAAAGACAAACGGCAACACCATATAAAGAATAACACAAAACATAAAGAAAGGAAATAAGCAAAGTCAATGGCTTATAAATGCACAATTATGAAACGCCAAGCTTTGCAAAATAGTGCACAATACCAAATGCTTGCCTGATGTCAAAGTATCTAGCCTATAAACCACTGAACACAAAATGCCATATTAGATTATTTTTGCAAGCAACCTCAAAGGGTTGATGATGGAGGATAAAGGCTTCCCATTTGACATACCTCGAACATGGAGCAATGCATGTGTAAAACCGTTAATTTGAATGACCATTTATCTACAAACACAAATGTAACAAACCAAACCAAGCAACCTGCACGCTGCAGCAAAGCCAAGTACCGCAACACTGAAATAGAAAGCATTCAAACTGTCAAGATATTATAACTGTAAGCTGTTAGTATACATATTAAACATCCAGTTGTTTATTTCATCAATCTTCACCTACTATAAAAACAAAAAGCCTAAGAGGACCCGTGGACGCTCTACTGGCTAAAGATAAAGTTTATGTGGAAGGGAACATAACTCTTTCACAAAATCATTCAACCAGAACATGGCTAAGCTATCTGCAACTAGGCTTGGTACAGATCAGCCCAGCAAAGTTTCGTTGAATTGCAGTCAGTTGGATGTTCACGCGAACTAGTAATGTTTTTTTTCCTTATATAAGCGGTACCGATAAACGGACCAGTTCCCCATCGAAAAAATAAACAATTTTTCTTAATTTGACAACAATCCCAATTCAAGAAAACAATTCCCAATTTCGAGCACGATATTGGCAATGAAAAAAGAAATCTTCTTCTGATATTATTTACAAATCGGATGTCTACAAAATGAAACTAAATCCCTCGAAAAAAAGTAGAAACTCGACGAGAGGAAAAAAAAAAATCAAAAGAATATGAAAGAGAAAAATGTACACACATAGAAGTAAGGGCGAGATTGGCTCGAATTTCTAGACAGCAAAATGATTTGTTCATACTGCGTTGAGTTCGCCACCGATGAAAAAGGCCAGAAATCGTCATTTGTTCAGCAAAGTAACAATTTTAAATTGGAATCGGTTTTTTTTACATGAAAAATGCAAACCACACAAGAAAACAACTTCCCTTAATTCTGCGAAGCAAGCAGGTCCAAGTGAAAGTATTGCTTCAAAAATTCTTCAGACAATGAACAAACATGCCGACGCATTCTCAACAACAGCTCTAGGAACAAACTCGAGTGTCTCGACCCAGGTTTTTTTTTAATTGTTATAATTAGTATTATTTTATTAAATAATTTGTATTGACCTAGTTGACTTGTAGTTAATCGAAACAATCTGAGCCAAACAACGTTGTCATCCCTAATGAGGATCACTCGAGAGAGTGCTGACACACTCACTGATGAAAAGCAAAACCTTATTGTAGACATTTTTAAAATGACGAATAAGAGACATTAGTTTGTAATTTAGTGAATATCTTTTATTTATTATTTTCCCCTATCTGATCGGACCCGGACCAATTCCCAAAGTAGTAAAATAAATTGCTGACAAAGTTAGTGTATTAAAACCGTTTATTGGTCATAACTGGAACACGACAATGAAATGTGCAGCTAGGCTTGGTACTAATCATCCCTGCCAAGATTCGTTGAAATCCGACCATTGGATCAGGAGAGTTAGTTGAGACAAAGTGTGTGCATTAAAACCTTAAAAGTGCAAACAATTATTCAACCAGAACACGGCAATGACAGGTGCAACTAGGCTTGGTACTGATCATCCCCGCCAAGATTCTTTGAAATCCGGCAAAGAGTTCATAAGAGACTAATAACAATTTCAGACTGCACACAGGGTTCGACACAAACTTGTATAAGTAGGAAGCCTGCAGGACTTCCTGTGTTTAAAAACTGCCACACCGTTCTCGGTTAAAAACTAAGATCTCAAATAAACTACAACAAAACTCTAAACGAAAGCTCTTAAATAATCAACAAATAATTAATCATCACCTGAATGTCATACATGAATAAATATATAATAAATATAATTAATGACCGTGTGTAAACATTTGAATGACATCACTGCGCGAAACACTTTATGTGGTGCCGTTCTGGCAATGCATAGTATGTACATTTAAACCAACGTAATTTTTAAAATATTTTTCGGAATAAACGTTTTTGCGCGACATGAATAAGAAATGATCATTCTTCACTTTAGGTATGTTGTACATTTATAAAAATAAAGTGTATTAGTTATGTCACAGGACGATGCATATCAGAAGTGGACACAATGTTGACGACGTGTATTTCATGCACTTACTAACAGGTTGATTATGTATGCGGAAACACATTTAAACAACAGCGGTACACCATAGCGTTACATTGATTAAAAGCAGTTCTAAACCAGACAAAATTGTCTTTTCACATCTAGAATCCTTGTCACTTTCTTATGTAAAAGGTGTCCAATTTGTCAGCTCTTTGCACTATATGGAGGTCAGGGTTTGTTTCTCAAAATAAAGCGTCTTCGTGGCCGAATGGTTAACAACGGTGCATCCCACCGGGAGTTCGACTTGTAAGTGAAGAAGTGTCGATTCTTACGGATGGCGGGTGGTGTACAGTACTGGTTCTACCCAGGAAACGTGGGTGGTCTTCCTCCACCACAAAAATATCGAACGTCATATATAACCTTACATGTGTTGAAAATTACGTAAAACACCATACAAATAAACTCAAAATAAAAATATTATATTCTATTCTAATAACAACAACATCACGTCACGTTATGAAACAGTTTTATAAAGTTGATCTGCTGGCATAGGCAAACAAACTACACTTTAAAACACGCTAAAATGATAACGTTTCGCATATTCGTATCTACATGTGTATCTACATGTGTTTACTACGACAACTGTCACTCACTTCGTTGAATCGCTGAAACAAACATTATAACGCGCCCAACATAAAATATGACGGGAAAAGAACACCCTCCCGGGTTTTTGTTATTAGTTTACTTTAGCTACCAAATGCAAAACAAAACGAAAAACAGAAACGTCACTGTAATGTTGGTAAACACACTGCCTTCCCATATTTAACAATGCAGATTGAATAACAAACCAAGTTACTCCCTTGTATGGTTCTTGTCAACAAGCGAAGTAAACTAGGTCACGCTATGCAAGCACAAACAAACCATTTATCAACTGCAAATATGTGCTAGCCATCTTCAATTACACGTACAACAGAAGACAATCTAAATGTTATGCACATTAAAACATATTCTCTACTTACGATTACTTGTATGTATATGCCAATCTCTAAAATGGCAACGTCTCTCTCTCTCTCTTTGAACATGTGAAGAAAAAATGGCCGCTTCTGCACCAAAGAAAAACAAAGAAGCTATGACGTCACGCTCTTCCAGTAATACATTACTTTCATGAAACACCTCCCGATTATTAGCGGTTTGAGCAGCGATGTCTTAATCACCTTTATGCACATTATAACAAACTCAGACACTTATACAAAACTTTCTTGGAATTGTATAAGAACAAAACATATTTCACATCGATTCCAAAACGTATATAGAAAATGGAATTCACAATTAACTATGTCCATACACGAGGGGTACAGCAAATTTACGCTTCACTGAGCTCTATATACGCTATATGGAATCGCCAATGCGGTCAAACATAAGCACAGTAATAGAGCGTTTCTAATGATTTCCATACACAGTAATAGTAAACTGAATTTACATATTCATGGATAATAACGCTCTATGAAAATAGACGAACTGAAACTGTTTGTCGTTGTAAATCGATCATGAATATATCAGTGAAGATCGTCGGTCTGTGAGGTCAACAAGACGATAATATGACCATAGAATATCAAAAGTGTGGTCATTTCCTTAGGAAGTAATAGCACATAATAACTTTTTTATTTGAAATTCGTGTATTCTTAAAACATTTATTTTCTCTGAAGCGATGAAAAAGCGATTCTACCAGCATAAATATTTCATTAATATGTTGTTAAAGTAGTTAACCTGAGTAAGACAGACACTTTAGAATGTCCGTTATATTAGCAAGGAGACGTAAAAAGGTATATTAGATAATACGCACATTAGTATCTGCCATTTAAATGTAGATATACAAGTCGAACCGGAAATGCAGCATTCACAAAAGGCAGTCATCCGAAAGCACACATCAAATAATCGACAAATACAAGGATAAATATACTGAAAGGAAAAAGAAACGCATACTCAAATAATGCCTATGCTACAATATTATATACACCTAATTCCACATTATATTCCAGATATATCTCAACGTTCAAAAATGGGCTACAACTAATTACAGAAAGGACAACTCTGTCATGTAGTAGACCTTTTAATCAAAGTATAGTTTGTTACATGAAAATCATACATATTGAAATTTCGCTTGTAAAAGTCGTTCCATTTCAGTATTGTGTTTAATGTTAAGAGATTGCAACGTTTAAAGACTAGGTTTAGTCACCTACTTACGCGCATTCTGTCGATAATGAAACTTTAAAGGGGTAACCATTGGTGTGTTCGGTGCTGTTTAAATCTTTTTTTCCGAAAGGACAGGCCTATGTCGCCCTGTACCATTCAATTAGCAGTAGCATATTTAACATACAATTTTTAGCAGAAATACCCATTATGCGTTTCTTTTTCCTTTCAGTATAGAAGCAAAATATGGCCATCACAAAGAGAAAAAAATCCAGGTTTTATGGTGCGCCAAACCGCACTCTTATGTTACTTTCATATTAATTAAACATGATATCTTTAACAAAGAAATCCGCAACAGCTTAGATCCTTTAAACTAACAATAATAGACCATATACATAAAACATAACGCTCAGCACGTATGGAAATAAAAACAAGGCATAAAAAGCCACACAGTAAATACTCAATGAGCTAAAAGAGAAGAAACAGTTAATGGCACTACAGAACAATAGTTAGGACAAACCGGCATGAAACGTTACCATCCTTTTCATGAATTATGTAGACGTCATCATAGGGTCCACACTCTGTCGGATCATTGCATAATCAATATTGATATGATATTAAAGGCAGCTGTTTAATAATAATGATAATTATAATAATAATAATAATATTTATAGTAATATCTTTATTCCAAGTGGATAACATATTTGTCTACAAGCCAATCTAAATATGGTCATCAGACGAAATAGAATATATGTACAGTTTATACCAACATGATTGAAACATTGTTACAAAAAGAATAAAATATATCTACAAACTTCATGATTTATCTACACAATTTGAGATACATTGAATAAGACTGATTCAACCTTCAATTGATGTGTATACAATATAAAACTAATGTTTAAAACCCGACAATCGTATATGTTTTAAACAATATAATATTAAAATTTTAAGAACTTAAATAATTATGTAATACATATTGCCAAGTTAGTGAACATTGTACATGTGTACATATTGCCAAGTAAGTGAACATTGTACCTGTGCATATACTGTGATTGACGTAGGTAATACACTGGTAATCAAGTTGTCAAATTGCATTATAACAAATCATTTAAACAACACAATAAGTACTGCTATAAGATGATCGTAACAATTAAAAGTGAAGGTATATTGCTTATATGTGCAAGTGATCTTGAGAAATATTTTCTGATTGAAATAGCATAATTAACTTTTTTCAACAGGGTCAGCATTGTTTGATAGTAATACACAAACACGAAAGAGCCACTGCGTTCTACATAGTGTTGGTTAAACCATCAGTCCTAACAATAGTATGTGTGTGTGATTTAGCCTAAGGCAGCAGCTCTTTAGGCAGGTTTACAATCATACTATCCAAACCTAGATTTAAACTAAGTCTAACTAAGATATGTTTAATAACATTTCTTTATAAATTAACCTCCTTGTAATCAAGCCCAGTTGATGAAACGTACACGCTGATCTCCTGGGCTGTCATGTTTTCAATAAGAATGCATACATCTTATTGACATCGACAGTTCACACATATCTTTTAGATAATTGTTCACGAAACTATGTATGCTTGCCGTTTGGAAGTTAATTCGTATATTGCTATTCTTATTGTGTCAGTTGTTCAATAACTTAAGGTTATGCACCTGACTACATGATTTCCACGCACAGATTATCGTGAGTCTGCTTGAAATGTGTTGTAATACATATATATGTTTAGCTTAATAATGTGTCGGTTGTTATGACTGTCGCCAGATGACCCTATTGGTTGGGACTAACTCAGGAAAGGATCAATGTCGGTGACTGCATTTATATAAGTTTAATGCAACTTTTAAAATAAGTTACACATATATACAAGTTTCGAGAAAAACAAGCGAATACTCCCAAAAGGCTTATCTTCGCTCTGGGAGGCTTAGGCTGTAATAATACATACTTTTAGATGTCGGTTCATTAACACAACAATCTTATACAATTATCATTACACAAACAAATCATTATGTAGTAAATATATGTGAGCCACTCTCTAATTATGATGTGTAGCAATTAATGTATACGTATTCTACAACGCCATGTATACGCATCGGCATATATACATCATATCATTTCACCGTTAACCAATGCGCCTAATGTACAACGTTATCAATTTAATTTTGTATTACAATTAATGTGTTAAACGTCTCGGCATGTATACATGTATATCATCTCACCGTTAACTAATGCACTTAATAAACAACGTTATCAATGTAATATTGAATTACAATTAAAGATCGACAAAAATAGTTATATCTAAGAAAGTTATCTTCAGACTCATATGCTAGTTGTATGAAGTTAATGTTTCAGAAACATATAACAGCTGACCGGATGAAGCGACATCACGAAACTAAATGTACAATACAGTTTTATGAAATATATATACGAGGGCCGTTCAAATATTACCAGGACATTTTCAATAGTTATTACACTTTTATAAATCAAGTAAATTAAATTATACAGCAATAAAGGTTTACTTTTTCACTTTCTTCATGTTCATATCAGTAAATATTATACAATTATTTGAAACAGATTTCAAACAATACTAGTTTTTATAACCCCACTGTAGCCGCCATGGAGCACGTCATTTGTGTGCTATGGCTTCGTCGTGAAAACCGAAAACAACCTAACGTTATAAATGATGAAAAATGCTAGAAATAACAGACGTTATTGTTATTTAATTAGATTATTGTATTATTCATGTTTTGCATGAAATAAATATTTTACAGCATTTTTGAATAATCATGTTTTATACGTTTATCATAGCTTCGGAAAGAGATCATACGAATTTGATCGAGATTAGCATAAATATTCAAAATATTTAGAAAACAAATAGCATAGTCATTCCAAAAGACATGTTTATTGAAAATATATTGGTATTTCTAATTTATTAACAACTCTATTTTGAAAAAAATAAATAAGATTTTAAAATTTTATTTTTTGCATTTACTTTTTGTATTAAACCTTTTGTTTTATTAAAAGGTCCTATTCTTTAATATTTTATTAACATTTTGGTGCTCCGTGATTTTTTCTGACGTCATTAATTTCAACTTAAAAGCAAGGAAGTGTTTGTCTACTTATTTATATTTATCCTAGCTCTCCTTGTTTATATTTATAAAATGTCTAAATTGTATTTTTTGAATACCAGTGACAATGTTACTTTAGTTTTATGTATTTCTGCCGACGATTTTGCTTTTATTTAGCAATTCCCGTAATGCAATTATGAAATACAGACGTCACATTTTGGACTGCTTCGAAGATGGGTTTCTCGCCGTATCATATCATTCATTGCAACGTAACTAGACATGGTATCGATGTTTTGTTTAAATCATTTGATTTCTTATGAGTTGGATTACAACATATATGAATCTTAATGGTTTACGACAATAAATGAGTGCGATATAGAACAAGTCCACTTATTATTTGAACAGCCTCGTACTGACCACATATTGCCTGTGAATTTCACTCTTTCTAACGACTGCTCAAATCAAAGCAACCTTCAACATTCCCGGCCACGACTTGAAAACAATGCAGTTTATAACCCAATGTTCCGCCCAAGCCATCATTTCCCACGTTCATTCCGTGACCCACGTGGCAACAGATGCAATTTTCATATCAACACGAAAGGACCCTTAAACAATTTTGCAGTTTAGAGAGCTAGATTGTAAAATACCTATAATTTAACATGCATTAACGCACATATAAACTTATTAAACGGCCCTGCCTAACTCCCTCTAACAAAGCTTGCTTGCTTTGCCGCGGTACATGAATATATCATGCAACTGGTGAATATGTTTTAACTAAACAATGGATTAGCATGTGACTGATAGATGTTGGCAAGTGCTTACAACAGTTATGTACGACCAATACGCTCTACCCAAGATTATATATATTGTGACAATAAATTCAATAATAAAAATGTATAGGTCACTGTGAATGTTAAGATGGATGCGGTTTATACACAATATTTCGAGTTAATGAATTAAGATTCGTTTAATGTATGGTCAATAGTTTACTGAGTAATGCCTTTTGTGTATGCTCTCCAAACGTGTCTGATATATTGAAACGAATTACTGTTGTGATTTTTATTTATCTTTTCTTAATGAGTTGTAGTTATAAGCACCTTCTGGCCGACAGGCCGTGCTCTTTCTAATAGCGGACCTTGATATGTGCTTATCTTGCAATGAGCTTTCAAACTGAATTGATTTGGATTTTATATTCCACCTACATCTAAGGTCATATGGCGACTTTCCAACTTCCATTGGTGGAGGAAGACCCGAAGTGCCCCTCCGGACAATTTTCGCGCTCGGGCGCGCAAGTGGGCAGAACCACCAACGTTCCGCAACCCAGCTGGATAACTTTCTCACATGAGCTTGACTCCATGCAAGTCTTAGATGTACCTACGCACTACTAATAATGCACTTTTCATTGACTGCAATACTATTATTTCTAGATACCAAGGCTAATCATTAAATATTTGATATTTAGAACAATAATACTGATAAAGGTGATCCTTTGGGAGCAACAAACACAATTAAGTCATGACGTTTTTTCGCACGAAAAATGAGTGTCACTGCCAGTAGACCTTTCTGTTACTTTGTTAGTTTCATACTATGTAATGTATTCATTTATGCATGTACTTTTTATTACATATGAGGTGTTACATTAAACCTCACGAAAAGACGCAATAAACTTGAGTCTCTTTATGGCAGCTGACGAAGGAATTTTTATTCCGAAAGATCTTTTGCATACAGGATATTGTTTTCCTGGTAAAGTAGACACTGTTGTTCTAGTTAAAACACTTTGTAAGAGATTTTAACATAACTTATCTGAAGTATTATACTGCCTCCGTGATTTGAACACGGGGAAGGTAGTCTGTATGGTCAATACAGATACAGCTCACATATTAGTATTACACATAATATAGCTGAATACACTATACATTGTTTAGAGATAATCGCCTACTCTAATTGTGAGCCTGGTGTGATTACAGTATTAAGGATATACACATATAATAATCCGTTAAAATATACTGTAAAATGCAGAGAAAAACACTCGGGGTAAGATTCCCCAATGGGACCTCGCCAACTGGGAAGGCGAACCCTTTGAGGTCAGTTGGGCCTTCTGCTTTGGCCAGATGCTTGCAAACCCCCTCAACATTTTTTTTTTCTTTTTGCATTTTTTTTCTTTTTATCTTTTTTTTTTCTTTTTGCAAAGAATCCGTCTTTTCAGAATACACGGTAAAGTAATTAACTTTCGTTTAGTGCTTTGTGGCTGTCGTAAAAAATTGCCCAAAGATCATCGGGCCTAATCATTGCAGCAGAATAACACTCAAGCCGTGTTGTTTTCACATTTACTCCCATTAACTTACTCAATTAAGCGGATCTGCGTATGATCTCTTTCTGACGTGTGTTCGTTGATGCTGAAGGATGAACCATTTATGTATTTGTCTACTCAACGCTTTGTACAAAAATAATAGTTCATTAAAATTTGTAATATTTATACATATTATATAAGACCTTGGACGGAATCATACCAGGGGTCAATGTGAGCTTGGCCATAATTCATAGAGAAAAAATAATTATGTGTATTTTTCAAATGTGAGCCATCCCGAAGATGGTATGCATAGGAACATGAAACCTTCAATGTGGTATTTTCATACCATTCCATAGCCAGCGGCGTATGGTCCCAGTTTCTAACAAACTGCTTTGCCATGAAAGTGAAAACATTGGGCGAAATAAAGTAAATGCGATTTAGTTGGGAGCAAAGGTTATAAAACCTACGTGTCACAGATAACAGTTAAAGACTAAATTAAAAAAAACAGACAACGTATCCTAAGAGTGATTAAGCAATACTCAAAACCTTAAAAAGGCTGGAGTAGTGGACCGCCCTTTCGAAATTAAAGTAGGAAAAACACAAGTATTTGAGAAAGTACCACTTATATCTGTATATTAACTGAGTTTGGTTTAAACATAGATTCGCATGATATGTGTACACTTAAGAAGAAAAACGATTAGAACGAACGTAAAGTATTTATGATGTTCTTCTCCTAAACATTAATGCTACTTTCTATCATATTTGAGCCTAGTTACATCTGCACTCTGATTTTTTGACAACAGCTCGTATCGTGGTTGTAATCCACCTGCACTACAGTGTTTCAATGGTATAACAGCTGCTGAATTAATCACGCTTATTATTTTTCATATCATGTGGCGCCGTGCAATAAGTGCAGGGTGTTGTGTCAGTTTAACTAATTGGACCTGTAGTAAATAATCCATACCAACTTCATAGTACCATTTCGTTGTCAAATATAAAAGCAAAATGAATGCATCCCTTTATGAAAAAACAAGTAAAAATGGTAGGTAGGAAAATATCTAAATTTGTGTGTAGTTCATTTTCTTAGGCTTGACCTGAAATAATGTAAAATCAACGGTAAATGATTCTTTTCGCTTTTCGCCACACTGTATACGGACTTGTTTGGTATTATTTTGTATTAAACACATATTAAACACATACATAAAAACAAATATTAAAATATATATTTGAATGTCTTGTCACAAACAGAAGTGTTGTACTCGCATCATCATACTGTTTTCATGTGGACTTAATAAGCATCTGCAGAGAGAGGAATCATAGATGTCAGTATATTTACTCGGTGAGAAGTGCCTACTTCGAAAACAATGCATGTTATTCATACTACGAGTTATGCACGTAGAGTAGGCGGCATAATTTATTTTTCTAATCATGTACCGTGTTATTGGAGGAAACACTAGCTGTAGGTAATTATTGAGATTGGGTAAATTTCACGGTGCATTTTTCTACATGCACACCGGCATGCCCCTTTCGTCAAGATTTTAACAGAGAGGTATGATGTGTTTTGAGCTTACAGTTAAAAACTTAATTTCCCTCCCTCCCGACCCACAGGATCATTGATTTAAATCGACACTAGTGTCATCACATTGTATAAGTACACAAAGAGTATGATAATGGACCTTTGGAAACGGCCGAGCACGACACATACGAAATATTGCAGTCTCGGTTTGGTTGAGACTGTTCATGAGTGGTAGTGAGATATGCTAGCTACCGCTCACGCCCTCTAGCCCCGGGTTGAGCAGAACTTAATATTCATAAAATCAACAGCACAACATTTTAACCATCCCGAAGATGGCATGCATATGGCGGTGGACATGGAGTTAGCCTTCTTTAATGTATTCCCCATGTCGTTCGGCGTATGGTCCCAGTATCTAATAAAATGAAATGCCCCGAAG
Source organism: Cyrtodaria siliqua (assembly GCA_037043455.1). Lineage (NCBI taxonomy): Eukaryota > Metazoa > Mollusca > Bivalvia > Adapedonta > Hiatellidae > Cyrtodaria > Cyrtodaria siliqua. The sequence continues at coordinate 164,219 of JAWPHD010003612.1, read as the reverse complement.
AGCGAAATAAACATAATGGAATTTAGCTGGGAGCAGCGGTTATGAAGCCTACAAGTTCATTTAGACTTTTCGCTATTTGTCAAGACTTCTATTCAAAAGATACTTGTTTATGTTGCAATTAATATCGTTACAGTGTTTTATGTTGTAAGATCATGTTGCAGTGTTTTATGTTGCAAGATCATGTTGCTTTCTCTGAATTATTTATTTCAGTTGATGTCTTCATCTGGATCCACTTACCTAGTCAACAATTACTGGCGTGGCATGGACATTACGTGCACTTATATACTTGCTGGAACTTTTGGACTACAACTAGTTGATGTGTTAAATGCTGTAGTGTTTAATTATCGGCGCGCAGCGAAGGTGTGTAAGGAAGGACATATACGTTTCAGTTTAACTTTATTCAGCTCCTGTATACCCGGAGACTGAATTGTAATCTAAACATAAATTATATACAAATTTGCTGTCCGTACGAATTGCTAAAAAACATTTTAAATTGATTGAATTCGGTGCACTTGTAATTATGCTTGAATATCAACCGTGCTTTCAACACTTGCTTAAATGCTTATCAGAAAAGTTGCTTTCATACTGAACATTTAATTTGGTGCACATGTATTTATGTCCTTAATATTGTAATATTCAATTTGCTTTATTGCTTAATGCTTTCTGCTGTAAGGGCTTGCCATAATGGTCTGTTGTGCTTACCGGCAGCCCAATGTGAAAGGAAGGACATATACGTTTCAGTTTAACTTTACATAGCTCCTGTATACCCAGAGACTGAATTGTAATCTAAACATAAATTATATACAAATTTGCTGTCCGTACGAATTGCTAAAAAAACATTTTAAATTGATTGAATTCGGTGCACTTGTAATTATGCTTGAATATCAACCGTGCTTTCAACACTTGCTTAAATGCTTATCAGAAAAGTTGCTTTCATAATGAACATTTAATTTGGTGCACATGTATTTATGTCCTTAATATTGTAATATTCAATTTGCTTTATTGCTTAATGCTTTCTGCTGTAAGGGCTTGCCATAATGGTCTTTTGTGCTTACCGGCAGCCCAATTGTTAAACATTCAATCCATGCCACGCCCAATATTTGCCAAATCTATTAAAGTTTAAAAAAATATTTGTATGTGTTATTATTACAGTGCTCTCCAATAATACTGACTATAATATCTGTTATAGTCAATGGTTATGTCGCATATTATTAGTCCAGATCATTAGATCATCCATGTAACAACGTGCAGTTGTATATAATCTGAATGCCTGTACTGTGGACAGAGGTTTGCATGCAGCTGAAGGATTCATACTACAAAGTATAAACGACGTTGTTATATTGATTCTGTAGATTCAATTGATAATCTCGGAATATTCGTGCGAGTTGCTGACATAGTATATAGAAAAAAAACTGTTACAGAAACCATAGCACTCAAACGCAATGACACCGTAGGTCTGCTCTGGATTTATTTTATGAAATTATCTTACTGCATTCCTTAAGAGATAAAGTAAGTGACAAATTGATAAACAGATTGTGTGTGGGCGTCGTAAAATTTACTAGTTTCCATTAGTCTGTGCAATGCAGCATGGGGTCTTAGAACAAGTGGAAGTTTGTTTGACTAATATGCTTTCCAGGCTATTGTTTTTTTTGTATTATATTTACACGAGCATATTTGTGTTTTACTTATATTGCCTATTGATGCTGCCTTGTTGGTTAAAGATTAGGTCATGGCGGGGATTTCTTTATTTACGTCCTGATTTAATGGGATGACAGTAGGGTAAGTGTGAGGTTTGGTGCACCCTAGAACCGGTTTAAACCCCCAGTGGCCTACTTTGCCACTGACCGTTCCAATGCGGTAGCCCTTTTGTCAACCCTTTTGTGTTTGTGATGTCGTTTATTATTACTTTTGCCTTCTTGTTTGTCTGTTTGCATGTTTGTTTCTGTGTTTTGTGGTTGACTGTCCTCCTTGAATGCTACTTTCCCTGTGCGATCTTTTTATATTTCTTTATATCGCCTATTATTGCTAACGAGTTTGTTAGAAGATTAATCCTGGAGGAGATTTTTTATTTACACTGTCCCATTTAACTAGGATGACAATAGGGTAAGTGAATTTTGGGGCACCTTAGAACATGTAAGCCCATGACTGCTTTTTTGACACTGACCGTTCCAAGGCACTATTGTCAACTATTTGATGTTTGTGGTGTTTTTTGTTTGTTTCGAACGTGTGATATTTGTTCACTGTGGTGTGTAGATGGATGCTACAATTCCGGTTCGACTTTTTTACACCTACTTAGTAACATAACGCTGCATAATCCCAATAAAACTAGTCACTGTGTCACTGTGTATCGTATCGTATCGTGTTTGTTCTAGTTTACAATAGTCGTTTCTACATAAAATATGTACCACAGGCATGTCAATACTGGAGGAAGACGAGTTGCTGGATGTGTAATTTCCATTCCATATCCGTATTTTAATGATATTGTAATAACGTATCATCCTGCTAAAACATATTGAAACGGCATGAGGTAGCTTCGGTAATGTTTCCAATAATCGATTATACCCACAAACAATATCGACTAAACCGCTTTAAGCGACTTGTTTGAGAGAAATATTTCCGTAATATTTGTGATAACGTTGTATCCGTTATAAGTTTGCAAATTTTAAATAGCTTTAAAGTGAATAAAAATGACACTATTATCAAATATGCTCCTTAATATCGGATATTGTCGTCTTTTTAGTTTTCTAAATTCGTAAACAAGTTCCTCAGCTTGTCACAAACTAATGCTTTCCAGATTAAAAAAGACACAGCAGTTGTAAATGTAGACAAAGAAGGATTTCTTCTTCTAGTGCTGTGTGGCGTCCGTAAAAAAGTGCTCCGACTACAAATCAGTAGTGTTATTACTTGCTGGTCCTTTGAGATAGTCAGTTCACTCTTTGTGGCTTTATTCGCTTAAGCCAGTGCTAGGAGGCGTGAAAGGTGTTGCACTTAACATTACCTCTCATGAACAGACTCAATAAAACCGAGTCTGCTACTTGTATCACTTGATTGTGTTTGTTGCTTCCAATCGATCCCCTTTTCAGTATATATTCTCTACACTATATACAACCTTACCACATCACCTTATCAAAGACAAGCTTATTGCTATTATTCAAAAACAATTCGCTAGAGAAAAACTAGATGTTTGGCTTGTAATAATATTAAAGCGTTTTTTACTAAAGACAGTTTAGATAATTACACTATGTTGACTTTGGCAAGAGTTTTGAAGCACTCATTTTCCTATTTGATACTACTATTTTCATCCGATACTCATGAAGCCTTTAATCACACCTCTCGGTATTTGGATGACATGTTGAACATTGACGATCCTTTCTTTTCTACTGTGGGTAATAATATCTATCCGAAGGAGCTCTAACTCAAGAAACTAACTTTTCTAATACTGTAGCTTTTCTTCTTGATTTACATCTCTCTATAGAAAATGGCTAAATAATTAGTAAAATCTATGCCAAGAGAGATGATTTTTATTTTGATATTGTTGAATTCCCATTTCGATGGAGACGTTCCCCGAGCTACGTCCCATGGGGTCAATGTTTCTCAAGTTATTCGATTGTCTAGAGCTTGTAGTCGTGTCGTGTTGAGGACATCCCGAAAAGAGTGTACAAAACTAGGCAACATTAATAAACATTTATATTAAAACTTTTTAAAAAAACTAAAACTATCACGGAAGTTTAGTAATACCCCTGCAAATGCCAAGGCCACGACGACATGTATATGCTTATTTTCCCTTCATACTGCTGGTTCTCACAAAGTTCGGGAGAAATCCGTATAGGTAATAGCATACAAAGTGTTTTTTCTGAGAAATAATATTCAAGGGGCCAGAACTCACATCAACAAGAGCACCGCCAACTGTGCAGACGCTCAACTTTGGTGAAATTACAATTGATGAACAAGGTTTCCATCAATTACATAAAAGCTTTAACCAAGATGTCTAAGTATGAATAGGGCCATAATTTTGTTATACACATGGGCTATACAAGATGTCATATACATGTGTGAAGTTTCAATCCATTATGTAAAGTACTTTTCGAAATGTAACCTTACATACAAATTTTAACCAAATTTTCAAAGAATAAAAGGCCATAATTTTGTTAAAATAAAGCCAAGAGTTATAGAACCTGGTTCTAATGATGTATGAAGTTGTAATCCAGTATGTAAAGTACTTTGCGAGATACAAGTTTACATACAAGCTTTAAACAAATTCTTTAAGTACAAAAGGGGTCATAATTGTGTTTCATAGATGCAAGAGTTATAGAAAACTAAAACCCCAACTAAGGGAGGTGGGTGCATGACCTTTCGTCCCTCGGGTTTTCTGGTCGTACCCTAGATTGGTTTTCTCTTTAGCTGCAACTACTATGGTTGTTCAGTACGATTCTGGATACATCCTGAGATGTTTAGTATTTTAGTTTCTCTGGATGTGGACTTGCTTGTGCAGGGTGGCGGCAGTGAAACGTCTCCCCGCGCTTGCAATCAGTACTGTTATTCATTCGATCTTTGGAGATCGCTGAGCCCGATACTTATATTTAGTTATCGGTGGTACATTTTCAATTTCTTTTGTTTTCTTACTTAATTTTTGATTCGGTGGTTCCACTACTCCGGCCGATAAAAGGCTCTGGGTATTGTTTAACCACTCATAGGATATGTTGTCTGCTTTTTAATTTAGTCTTTTGGCTGTTGCTTGTGATACGCAGGCTTCATAACCGCTGCTCCCAACTAAATTTCATTATGTTTCTTTCGCTCTTCGGGGCATTTAATTTTATTAGATACTGGGACCATACGCCGTACGACATGGGGAAGAAAGATACTCCATGTCCACCGCCATATGCATGCCATCTTCGGGATGGTTAAAATTGTGTACTATTGATTTTATGAATATTGAGTTCTGCTCAACCCGGGGCTAGAGGGCGTGAGCGGTATCTAGCATGTTTCACTACCGCTCATGAACAGTCTCAATCAAACCGAGACTGCAATATTTCGTATGTGTCGTGCTCGGCCGTTTCCAAAGGTCTATTATCATACTCTTTTTTTATTGTTAGAGAATTCCTTTTGATGGGATGTAGTTTTCTTTACACTGTCTTGTCTATTTGGGCGCTGAAGACAGGATAATAGCGAGGATTGTGCGCATATAAAATCGATTCAAGCTAACCAGTAGGCCTTCTTGCCTACTGACCGTTCTAAGTCGGTAACCCTGTTTTCACAACCCTTTCTGTTGTTTTTTTGTCTCTTTCATTGTATTATCAAGTCCTTGTTTGCAGTACAGTGCGGACCTACGATGCCATTATGTTCGGACGCTGTGGTTTCTATAGGACCCTAAATCTCATTATAGAACCTGGCTCTGTGATGTTGTTTAATGATGCCCAATGCATGTGTGAAGTTTTAATCTATTATGGTAAGTTATTTGCGAGGTACAAGCTTGCATACAAGAAATATAAAAAGATCGGACAGGGAAAGTAGCATTCAAGGAGGACAGTCAACCACAAAACAAAGAAACAAACACGCAAACAGACACACAAGAAGGCAAAAGCAATAATAAATGCAAACGACATCACAAACACAAAAGGGTTGACAATAGGGCTACCGCCTTAGAACGGTCAGTGGCAAAGTATGCCACTGAGGGTTTAAACCGGTTCTAGGGTGCACCCAACCTCACACTTACCCTACTGTCATCCCATTAAAACAGGACAGTGTAAATAAAGAAATCCCCGCCATGATCTAATCTCTAACCAACAAGGCAGCATCAATAGGCAATATAAGTAAAACACAAATATGCTCGTGTAAATATAATACAAAAAAACAATGGCTTAGAAAGCCACAATGAAGGTACTCAATGACTTGGCAGAAGCCAGAGCAGTAAGAGAATAAACCATTAAGGACACGACAAGAAAGATCATAGACAAACATCAAACGCCACCGTCCCAATGGGCTTTAGGTAGGCGTCATCATAGGGTCCACAGCCTGTCCGAGGAAATCCTAGTGGCGAACTGTAAAAGGGTCCACCACCAAGCAGTTTAACCAAGTTTATAAGTATGAAAGGGGCCATAATTATGTCAAAATAAGTACAGGAGTTACGTCACCTGACCTGTTTTTTATCTAATGATGCTGAATACATGTGTGAAATTCCAATCCGTTGTGTAAAGTGGTTTGGGAGATACAAGCTTACAAATTTAACCAAGCTTTAACTAAGTTTTCTAAGTATAAAGAGGCCATAGTTCTGTCAAAATAAAAGCAAGAGTCATATCACCTAACTCTGTGGTGTCAACTAATGATGCTGAGTACCAGAGTGAAGTTTCAATACATTGTGTAAAGTCAGTTGGGAGATACAAGCTTACATACAAACTTTAACCAAGCTTACATATAAACTTTAACCAAGCTTACATACAAACTTTAACTTTAAGTTTTCTAAGTATAAAGAGGCCATTGTTCTGTCAAAATGAAAGCAAGAGTCATATCACCTAACTCTGTGGTGTCATCTAATGATGCTGAGTACCAGTGTGAAGTTTCAATACATTGTGTAAAGTGAGTTGGGAGATACAGGCTTACATACAAGCTTTAACCAAGCTTACATATAAACTTTAACCAAGCTTACATACAAACTTTAAATTTAAGTTTTCTAAGTATAAAAGGGGCCATTATTCTGTCAAAATAAATACAAGAGTTGTATTACCTGACTCTATGTCAACTAATGATGCTGCATAAATGTGTGAAGTTTAAATCCTTTATGTAATGTGGTTTGGTAGATACAAGCTTACATGCAAAGTTTAGGCAGGGGATGCAGACGATGACGATCAAGTAATGACAATAGCTCTTTTTTTCCTTCGGTAGAGTTGAGCTAAAAAATACTAAACCAAACCGCAACTATGATATGTATCTCCATATGATGTAAATGATTCTCACACAGTTTGTTAAAACCTACCTCATCTGGGTATAGAGAATTGTAGCATGGTCACAGACAATTCTCTTTGTTCAGACACAGGTGTAAATCGTTTAATTGCAATAAGACCTGTCAGAATAACTGTGAGAATAACAGTGAGAATAACAGTTAGAATAACTGAAATAGAGCTGAAATGGACATGCTACAAAACAAATATAGTATGCTTTCATCTCGTTGGTTAACTCAATGAAACCATACTCTATCTATTACATAGAGCATGCAAGATGTTTTTCTTGAAAACATTTAAACGGCCATAGCTCGGTCAGAAATTATCAAACCGGAACGGAAGAATGCGCATCTCCAATTCATACTGATGCTTTATACAAACATTTGTGATAATCCATCAACTTGAAGGGGTTATGGAGAAATAGCGCGGAAAAGATGTGTTTGAAAATATTCAAAAAGACATAACTCTGCCAAAAATCATCGAGCCGGAGCGAGACGAATGGTATGCGTCTCTCCGCTTAATACTTACTCTTCTCACAACGTTTGGTGAAAGGGAGAGTGACACTGAATTAATAAACAATGAGGGAAACTTCATCATTATATCGGCGAACTATATGTGGATGGTGAAAAGTACTACTGTAATTAAAATAATATTACAGACACATGTTTCCGGTTTAAATATTGTCCTGCACAAAGTGTCAAGACGTTTGTATTTGCAGATGATCAAAACTACCCGAACGACATAGTGACTCCGCCCTTCATATGAAGGATTTACATAATTACAATAACCATCCATTCATGGCATTAGACTCAGAACGAAGAGCATGGACTCCTTTCATAAAAACTTACAAACTTATATACAGAAGTTTCTGAGTATAAAAGGAGCCGTTTATTTGTTAAAGGGACAGACGGCAATCTTGAAGTATTTGAAATGGGTGTCTCGATTTATATATAATTTTTACTTTTACCCTGGTTGCATTTAAATAAATCCAAGTTTAAGTATTCACTATTTCGTCTTATTATACTATACTATAAGTTTTAATATATTATTGGTGCAATCATATCAAAAAAGTATAGTATGCAAATACAAATGGCTCAATATAATTCTTATAATTAACATTAATGATTGAAAAAAAGCAATTTATGTAGAAAACTAACGGGACGCCGCTAGTTTTTAAACAATCAAGATTGCCATGTATCCCTGTAATATAAAAGAATGATCATTGATGTCTAATCATGCCCAGAGCTGTAGATAAGAATTTTACAACTATTGGCTTTTTACCCTTCATTTTTTTTTTATATATTTAAAGCGACAATATCCGTAACTTTAAGCTTATAAAACACAAAATAAGTATGTTACCAAACATAATGCACCAACCATTATTGGATATTTAATAATTAAAACCAAAATTATTTGACGCAATTTAATCGATGTACAAAAACAGAAGGATCGCTTCGTTGGTTTAAACTCGTAACTAAAATTTGTACTCGCGTGTAGTAATAGTTGAACTTGGCCATATCCGAACTCGCTCCCATCTGAGCTAAACGGGCCAGATGTAGTACGTAAGCACGTTGTCTGTGTGTTTTGTTGCTGTTGTTCAATTGATTTGTTCTCCCGCTGTTGTTGTTATTTACCATGTACATGTAGAAAACATATTGCGCTAATGGATGTCACGTTATCAGAACACATTGTAAATATTATGGGTCCCACATTGTTTACAAATACTAAATAATAAAATTCAAACTCACGAATGTATTACTACAGACTTATCTGGGTCTAGGCCTATGTTTTCATACATACATTTCACTGAATAAGAATCAGACAGTTATTTGGATATGCTTAATATCTGCTTACTTTAGTGTCCCTTTAAACTTTTTAACCCAATCATTTTTTCTTATCAATATGTTTACTCTTCGTTTTTTTTGTTTTTCTTCTTCAATTAATCAGAATTATTGCAAATTGTAGAGTTTCAAATTAGTTTTTACTTTGCAACACTTCGATCACTTGAACAATATTTACCGAAAGCTTTAATTGAAGTTTATACTTTTTCCCGCCCGATAACGCTTTTACCTGAAAATATACTTTCGTATTGTTAGGATACAGACAAGATGACAGAACCTATTAATTACAATAACACAACACATAACACAGCAAATAGTAGGAGAAAAACATCATAAGTATTCTATGACGTCAGGCTCTTCCAATAATTAATTACATTAATAAAACGCCTCCCAATTTTCAACGTTTTGAACAGTGAGGTCTACATCAGGTTTATGCACACTATAAAAAAAACTCATACATTTATACAAAATGTCCTTATAATTTTATGAGAAAAAAACGTATTTCATATCGATTCAAAAACGTATACCGAAAATGAAATTCACCATTTACTATGTCCATACACGAAGGCGAGGGCAAATTTATGCTTCACTGTGCACTATATACTATATATGGAATGCCGCATTAGGTCAAACATAATCTCAGTAATAGAGCGTTCTAATGATTTCTATACACGGTAATAGTTATCTGAATTTATATATTCTTGAATAATAACGCTCTATGAAAAGCTACACAGGCAGGGCTACCGTTACCATTAACTTCGAACAATCTTTGCAATTTTATTTTCGTAACCCTGATCTATTTTTAAAATATAAAAGTAATTTGATAACTCTTCTGACACAAGGACGGTCACAACCTGACTTCGATGATGATGTGATTTGATTTACAAACTTCGTAAGATCCTTGGTCATAATCACTTTCATACAATATTTATTAAACGTGTTAAAAGGTTTATCAAAAGAGTTTATGACCCTATCATTTTGAGACGCACTAAAGTTTAGTGGTTGACCCATTTAAAATTGGCTATGCCTTCCTCTTTGATTGTGCCATGACCGGACAGATAACCTATGATGACGTCTAGCTAAATCCTTATAGGACGGTAGCGTTTGATGTTCGTCTTTAATCTTGTCTTGTCGTACCCTTAACAGTTTGTTCTCTTGTTGCTCTGGCTTCTGTCAAGTCGAGTACTTACTTTGTGGCTTTCTACGTTTTTTTATATTATATATACATGATCATGTATGTGTTTTATTTATATTGCTTATTAATGCTGCCTGGTTTGTTAGAAATTATTACCTGGCGGGGATATCTTTATTTACACTGTCCCGTTTACGGGGATGACAATATGGTAATAGTGAAGTTTGGTGCACCCTAGAACCTGGTATAAACCCCCAGCGGCTTTTTTGCCATGATGTACTATCTTGCCTTTTATTTATCTTTAAAGTTGTTCCTTGTTTCTGTGTGTGTTATGATTGACTGTTGTCCTTGCATGCTACTATTCCTTGTCGATTTTAATATCTGTTTTTATAGCATGAAACCCTCAAGTTGATATACGAGGTATGTGTTGTAGATAGGAAGAAGACGTTTTTTTAGCTTGATTGTTAAGTGTATCAATTGAGTTGGTGTTAAAAGAGGACGACGAAAGAACTCCGATTAATTAACATCACACCACATATAAAAGCTAGCACATGAAGTGGATCGGGCCGCATTTGGCAAGAAAGGGGTCATGTTCAAAGAATGGATGAGGAAATAAACACACGTGATGAAAAATGTAGACAAGTGTTTAAATTACCTAAATAGGCAAAACTGCCAAAAACATCAATATTTCGTTAATAAAATTGGTCGATCCATATGGATATTGTTGTGACACAAACGTCCCTTAAAACCACACGAAACGGGTACTGGAAATATACCATGATAAAAGATAATACACTGTTTGAGTTGTGCAGAGCCTGTCGCTATATCCAACTTCTCCTTTGTAAGCTGTAGTTCATCGCTTGAAGAGTATTCCAGTACAGATCGGGTGGAAGCAAAACAAACGCGTACACTCGTCTGACAAAAGCCGAAACGCAGTACACCGTTTATTACATGTGTTAATGATCGGGTGCAACTTTCAAGATATTGATTGCTCACTTTAAAATATTGTGAAAATCTGTTTAATCTGATAATCTGGTTAATCTGTAGTATCAGAAGTTGTCGATGCACTCTTCCAGAAAAAACAAGTGCGCGTCCGTAAACGATTAGCGGAATGCAACGTAAACGAGATAATAAACAAGTATGCAATAAACGTTTATATTTTGATTAACGTTTTTACTTGACGTGTTATGCTTTATAATTAGGGTATAAAATTATCAGCATGCCCTTGCCTTTACACGTGCCAAAGTTGATGCATTTACCAAAAATTCCACAATGGACTAGTAGTGTATTCGCAGAAAAAATTTAACATCCAAAGAAGCTGATGATACGTTCTAAAAATTCATAGTTCAAATACGAGTATTTTCTTCTGTGTAACGTTTTAACTTCCAATAACAGCAAGATATAGTGGATTTTCTTTTAAATACCTTGCTTTTACTGACGTTTATTGCTTCACAAAAGGGGTAATTAGTGTTTTTCAGCGGAAAGCAATTATAATCTAATTATGAGGATGGTCTGTTTTAAAGATGTTTAAACCAACTCACAGTTATCTAATTTACCCTTATTTTGTCTAGTATATTCACTACGTGTAGCCAATTGAAATGTGTCTGATGATGTCTGCTCTTTGTTTCAAACATGTGCTGCATTTAAGACATTTTCCACCACTCCGTTCTGAACTGTTTTAAGCCATCGAGTAATCGCGGAATGTTCCCCTCTTAGCACTAATTTCAATCGTTTTTTCTGTAAATAACCTATTAAAAAATGTCCGTATATGTTTGAAATTAAGGCACTATGAGAAAAAAAACGGTAAATTATAAGCAAATTACGTAAGGATGTATAAAATAACTTTAAAGCTCGTAAAACACAATGTCTATATATTTCTATATATAACAGAGATACATATAAATGCAAGATAAGAAGGTCAAATGCCATAGGTTATTCATTTGAATGTCTGTGTTGTTCATCCAATCACTTAGGCTTTTACCAGTTTACATCACAAAATGTATTTGACAGACCTCATTTCAAAAGCAGTTTTCACTTGTTGATTTTTTCATGTAAAACAAGATGACGATGGCCTTTTTTTGTGTAATAGATTATACGAGGCTTATAAGGCCTGATGAAATTCCTGTAAGTGATGTTTTGCCCATTTAATGGCCTTTAGTGTGTTGAATAATTGTTTTGTACTCTAATGTTGGGTATTACAATAGTATCCGTTATTATACGTGTATCTGTATACACATTTTTGAACATAGTCAAAATTTAATAATTTAATAATCTTTTTCACCCTAGCCTTTAAATAACGTATTTACTGAAGTTCTTAATACAAGAATTAGCCGCTTCGTATCATTCCTTTTAGCATTAAAACAAGGATACTATTAGGTAGTATGCAAATCTACTTTGTCTTCGTAACACAGCTCGTGACATAACCATTCACAATTATGGAACATTTAAAGTGGAATACAATACTATTTTAGACATGAGGCAAACGCTGTATTGTATATGTTCTTGAAATAATAGGTAATGAAGCTCTAGGCCAACGCTGTATTGTATATGTTCTTGAAATAATAAATAATGAAGCTTTCGGCAAATGCTGTATTGTTTATGTTCTTGAAATAATAGATAATGAAGCTCTAGGCAAACGCTGTATTATATATGTTCTTGAAATAATAGATAATGAAGCTTTAGGCAAACGTGTATTGTTTATGTTCTTGAAATAATAGATAATGAAGCTCTAGGCAAACGCTGTATTGTTAATGTTCTTGAAATAATAGATAATGAAGCTCTAGGCAAACGCTATATCGTGTATGTTCTTGAAGTAATAGATAATGAAGCTCTAGCCACCAATACTACATATTTGTATGAGTTTGAAACAATCAAATAAAATCACTGTTAACTGCGGGATTTTCTTACATGTTAGATATAGTTGGAGCATTCCAATATCCATACTCTCCTTTGCGTGAGTTATAAATTACTATGCAATATTCTAACGTTTTTAAAACGAACGGGTAATTCCGTTCGCTGATTAGAGAGCGTATACTATCCTTAACGGGTAAGTGCTGCTCGGAAGCGTTACGGTGCCGCACAATTGAGTCATTATCCTTTTCTATGTGAAAAGAAATCACTCCTCTTTAACTGCGTATTCTTGATATTGATATCACGGCATTGTAAATTAGATAACAATTATGGTAGTTTTCTAAATAGGGTTACTTCCAGACTGGCTTTTTAAATGAGTATGTTTTGGATGTTTTGATTATGACAAATCACTGTTTAAACCAAACTGTCACTGTACGTTGTTTTAAACCCGTACTATAGCAGATTGTTGCTATAAGTTCACTCTTTCATACTATTAACATAAAGGGAACATTCGCTATGTTTCAGTGCATGTGGAACTTTACCGCAGTTGAAATAAAAGGGAACAGCAAATGTGTTCGAGATCATATCCCAACTCCACCAGAACATTACATTACATTAAACATAAATGTATACAAGTTGAATATGACTTATATGTTTTACTATTGATATGGTCTAAATATTAGTATATTATTATACTTTTCATTTAGTATTTTATATTGCATACACAATTAATTGAGCAGCAAGTTCCATATTTCAGCAAACCACCCGGCCACAAAAAGTAACAGCAAGTGTCATATATCAACATGTTGGGGAATGTCTGAAGTTTATCAGGCTGCCGGCATAAATCGCAGATTTTTGGTACTAAGCGAGAAATCCAAGATGGCGGACAAAATGGCCGCCATTTTTTAAAAAAACATGGTATATTTGGTAATTACAATACCAAAATCATTTCTTTCACAAACAATAACTGTGTTTGTTATTTTAAATGAACTATGTATGCAGTTCAGTAATAAAAATAAGTTACAGCTGAAAATATTGCAGAAATGATTTTTTTGGCTAAAAAACGGCTGAAAAATGGCTCAAAACTGACAAAATTTGAGGTACTACCTACAATTTTAAATTGTTTAATATCTTATTTCGTCATTTTTTGCATATTTTTGTTCCTAAAAATATACATTGGTGTATGTCCTGCACAAAAATGTATACTGTTACGTTTTAGTAGACCCCGAACTCTCAAAATCGAAGAAAAAGTGGGTGGGGTATTTTGACATGAGAAAATCTGTAAATTCGTAATAAATCGCTTTACTGAAAAAAAGGCTATTATTTCTTTACTGCTCGACTTATAAGCTTACAATAAACTGGAGATTGTTGTTGCTGAAAATACCAACGCAACTGAATAGTTTACAGACTCAAACAAAATCAAGGTCAAGGTCATATTCAAGGTCAAATGGTAAAAATCCTGAAAAAAATGGTATTTCACCATAAACTTTCCCTAATAATTTTGTCAATGTATATAAATACAACTTTTATTGCATGTTCGTATACTCGTTCCAACCTTAATGTGGCCATTTATTTCTTATTACTTCCACACCATACATTCTACAATCATGAAGCTTGATACACATGTTCACTGTGAGTAATACACGGCCTATAACTTTCGATTAGATTGTTATGCAGTTATTCCCCTTTTAAAAAATGTTTAACCTTCAACTTAATATGGACATTCATCGATATTAACTCGAACGGTATGTATACATTCTACAAGCATGAAAACTGATACGTATTTAATGTGATCAATAAAGTAATTTGGAACATATGCATATACTGCATGGCTCTTGTAATTGTTGTAACAAATTAATGTAACACGTTAGCAAAATACAGCACACGACCGCCTCCCGTTATATCCCCATCACCATCAAACAAGGAGGAAGTGAGGGTTCAAGAACCAGAAACCGCCAATATCATGAAACTTAAGGATCTCATGTAAAATTGTTGTCGTATGGGGATGTTTTGCGATGACAGGTCCGAGCCTGTACCGCCTTGGGCAATATTTCAGTCACAGGTTACTTCGGATAAGTTGATAGAACCATGTGAAGTTGCATTTAACCCAATAATTATGTCAACACCTACACATTACTACACCATTTATACTACCATCAAGCGTGTTTAAAGAGCAAATGAATGCTTTAGATCAAAATATCTTTGATATGGGTTTATTAACAAAGGCATTAGATGTAGTTTGGGCAAAAAAGTCTGAGCTTGACGGGGTCATACCTGTTGAAGGAGGTATGCATTTTCTCATGTGTGTATTTGCAGGAATTGGCTTCCTTTACGGCGACGCAGGTCTGAAACAGTTGCTTTCAGATTCTGATGTATTTGCACCCAATACTGCACAGCATATTCTAGCTGGAAAGGATTTTGATAGGGGCTTGAAAGCTTTCTTGATGCTAGATGAGGTTCTGACATCTCGGTTTCTGTTAAATTTTAAGTTGTGGTGCATTTCGAGGAACGTTCTCTTTGACCAAAATGGTTGTCTGGAACATGAGGGCAATGATCATGGTGAAAAATTGAGATTTCTGGTAACGGTAGTTGTTCCATTGCTTGAAGAGTTCAAATTGAAGGGACGAGAACTGTCTCTGCGTCAAGACATGGTCTCTGGGAGGTATATGAGTACTCCAAATCCCTGTTAGCTCTACACCACGGGAGGGCTTATGCGATCACTTTTCGTCCGTCGTCCGTCTGTCTGTTAGCAATTTTATAAAATCGACATCTCCTCTGAAACCGCTTGAAGAATTTTGATGAAACTTCATCACAATGTTACTTGGGAGGGCCCCTCTCAGATTTGTGTTTTTCGTGGCTGCCAGTCATCCAAGATGGCCACCATAGCTAAAACTAGGTCAAATTTAAGTAAATTTCAAACGACATCTCCGAAACCACTAATTCCATTCTTGTGAAATATCATATACATGTTCCTTGGGTTAGCCTCTATCAAGTTTGTGCTTTTCGTTATCGTCAAATAATCAAAATGGCTGCTACAACGACCTAAAGTTTACATAGAGTTATATAGGAAAAGGTTAAAAACTAAACATTGTCTGAAACCGCCTGAAAGATTTTAATGAAACTTAAGCACAATGATATTTGGGATAGTCTCCCTCAGATTTTTGTTTTTTGCAGCCGTCAGTTATCCAAGATGGCCGCCATGGCTAAAACTAGGTCAAATTTAAGTAAATTTCAAACGACATCTCCTCCGAAACAACTGATTCCATTCTACTGAAATATCATATACATGTTCCAAAATTTACATAGAGTTATAAAGGAAAAGTTTAAGAATGACATCTTCTCTGAAACCGGTTGAAGGATTTTGATGAAACTTGATCACAATGATCTTTGGGATAGTCCTCCTCAGATTTATGTTTTTCGCGACCGTCAGTTATCCAAAATGGCCACTATGGCTAAAATTAGGTCAAATTTAAAGAGATTTCAAACGACATCTCCTCCGAAACCACTTAATCCATTCCAGTGTAATATCATCTACATGTTCCTTGGGTCGGCCTCTTTCAAATTGTGTTTTTTGTTATCGTCGAATAATCAAAATGGCCGCCACGACGATTCAAATTTTATATAGAGTTATATAGGAAAAAGCTAAAATTGACATCTTCTCTGAAACCTATTGAAGGATTTTGTTGAAACTTTATCACAATGATCCTTGGGATAGTGCACCTCAGATTTGTGTTTTACGCAGCCTCCAGTTGTCCAAGATGGCCACCATGGCTAAGTCAAATTTAAGGAAATTTCAAACGACATCTCCTCCGAAACCACTTAATCCATTCCAGTGAAATATCATATACACGTTCCTTGGGTTGGCTTCTATCAAATTTGTGTTTTTCGTTATCATCGAATAATCAAAATGGTTGCCATGGTGACCCAAGGTTTACATAGAGTTATATAGGAAAAGGTTAAATATGAAATCTTCTCTGAAACCTTTTGAAGGATTTTGTGAAACTTTATCACAATGGTTGGTGTCTATTAAGTTCGTGATTTTTGTTTTCTTGCAATAATGAAAATGGCCGCCGTGGCGACCCAAAGTTTATATAGGAAAAGGCTACAGTAGAGCGTCTACAGGCCCTCTTGGGCCTCTTGTTCTTTGCATCCAATCGCACCATTTATGCCAAGTACATGCCGTATATGGTACTCAGTATGCAGAGAGTACCTGATGAAGTGAAAAGAAGAACTTTGTTGCTAAGCTGACAGATGGAATATTCAATTATGTGCGGATAGATTACTGTCTAGAGGTTACGGAGAATAAGGCTTTAAAATCTAGTGGTAGGATAGTAGGTCTAACTCATAGAGATAATGCACTTAGTAGGTGTTTTTTTCGCGGCCTCTTACTGCCAAATATTCCCATGTTTATTCCAATCAAGGTCTTGGTAGAGGTGAAAAATCAAATCACAGGCATCACACAGACAATGAACCTTACAAGAAGGCTTACAATGACAATATCAGGAAAATGATCAAACATTCCTTGATCCTTTCAGTATTGTAGATCCTTCATCAAGATTATTAAATTTTGCTACTGGAGTGTCTGTGTCCCCTGAAGTTAAAATCAGCCTTTTAAATTGCTTTGACAAGGGTTCTGATTGCCTTGACAGGTTTGTTGAAGAGAGGCTTGTAGTCAACGAGGGACATGAATCACCATGTGTCAGTTTCTATGATCCGATCCCCAGAGTTAGTGCGAAAACCATGGGTGGTAAATGTCAAGTCATCCAGTCTAAATCGAAAGACGTACCGATTAATGCAGAGGAAATGTACATTCGTCTACTGGCAATGAATTCGTTATAAAAGGTTCCCCTACGGCGTGTCATGGGATTTGAGAATGCCACTGTCTCTCTCAGATTATTTACAGATGAAGGGGAGATGATGTCCACCAAAAAGGCAGATTTCATGCTCAAGTTAGAAGAGTTGGTCATTAATTCTGTTTCCCCCTCTGAAAATGCTGACTGTATCATTTGCGATGGAATGGCTGTCGTGCAGATGATTCAACCATTAACCCAGCAAAGGTCAGTCTACAAAGAAATGGCAAAATCATTTTGGCATTTCATTTTGTCACTCAGCAAAAGTTCTCTCAAAATCCATGTTGTTTTTGACAGGTACTTGCCATATAGTGCCAAAAGTCAAACACGCATGAAACGTGGAGAAGATCAGTCTCAGTCCAGAGCATTTGCAATTCAACCTGACATGACCATCGCTGATTGGAAGATTGCACTTTACAACACAAATTTCAAGAAGGAGCTCACCAAGTTTTACACTATCTACCTTGCACAAAACTCTGTTGAACTTCTTTCTGGTGACAAGTCCATTGTTATAAGTGGTGGTCTTGAAAAAAATGTTCTCTGTATCACTTCCAAAGTCATTTCATATGTTCCAGAACTATCCACGTCACAAAAAGAGGCTGATACTGTGATGATGCTACACGCAAAGTATGTAGCAAATGAAGGCATCACAACGCTCATGCTGTTTAGTCCAGACGCAGATGTGTTAGTACTTCTCATACACCATTTCAGAACAATTGGAATATCAACAGTTTATTTTCAGACAGGAAGAACGTCTCTCGATACTGACATGACAAGATGCATTCCTGTACATAAAATTGTGCATGCGATGTCACCAGAACAGTTGCATATTCTGCTGGTGGTGTACTGTTTAACTGGATGCGATACGTGCAGTTCATTCTTTGGCGTTGTCAAGAGGTCAGCCTTCTAACTGCTAATGAATAAGGCCCCTTCCTTTGAGGGATTAGACTGTTTAGGAGAAGTTCCTGAACTGGCAAATGGTCAGATTTGTTCCTGTACTAAATGTGTTGGTGAACTATATGGCCATCTAAATTGTACCTCACTCAATGCATTGCGAACAGAAAGGGTTGTCAGAAACAAACATGACAAACCCAGGCGATTGCCTCCGACAGACAACAGTTTCATGTTGCATCTACAGCAATGTCTCTATCAGTTGCTGGTCTGGAAAGGGGCTTTGGTGGCGGACGCCGATACTCCAAACTTGACTGACTATGGTTACTCAATTGATTCTCAGTCAGGGTTAGCTGTACCACAGATAATGTCACAGCCTGCAGTGCCTCCAGAGTTGCTCAGTGATCTGGTATGTAGCTGTGATGATGTCTGTGAGATTTACTGTGTTTGTTCGTCACTTGAACAACCTTGTACAGTGGCATCGAGTGCAAAGCTTGCACCGAGTCAGAAGCTTGCTGTAGAAACATATTTACAGTCCTTTCAACTGTCGTGTAAATGACACTGAAATAGATTTTTGAACATGGCGATATCTGTTAAGTAATCAATAGTGTTTGAAAGATTATTACCTAGTGTGCTCCAATAACATGACATGGTTGATTTTTACAATGTATACATTTTACAATGTTAGTTTATGTTAGTTACTTAATGTTTCTCTAAGTAACTTAATGTGTCTCTATTGGAATAGTGAATACATGTATACACACAAACATCAGTATGTTGATGTTTGTGGGTTGAACAATTTGCTGTAATGTTGTTCGTAATGTGTACCTGGTGCAAGCCAATTTTTAAATAATTTGTGGAAAGTAAATAGTTAAGTCATTAATGTATTCATGTTTCATTTTGAATTGTTGTTGCTTTGTCATTGACCTTGAACACATGCATTTATATATTTGTTTCGTACAGGGAAAACATGTAATGTCCTATACACTCGCCAAATAATAGTAAACTAGTGTACAAGTGCCTTTGATACCAAATGAAATCCAATACAAACGTAGCATTTCAAAATTATTTGGTGAACTGCATTAAATGAATTTATTTCTAAAATCTATGTCAGGAAATATAACAGCCAATATAAAGGGATAATGAGCTATTGTTCTGTATTTTGTCATAATGACCTTGGACAATACCATGACATGTGTGTTAAAACCACATTAGTATTTAATAAAAAGGTTAATATTGATTAATAAAGTATTTTCTTTTATATAGTTTACTTGTTGTTCAAAACAAATAATAATAAAACTGCACTAGCATCAGGAAACTCCATATTAATATTAATTTACATATGACCTAATGTAAACTGCGTCTCTGTTGTCTATTTGGAAATGACATTTTATTTCTATGGTTTTCAAATGGAGGACGCTAAAAAGCACACCGTTGGAAAAAGTACATTCCTGATTATATTGAAATGCAATGAAATTTGTTTATGACAAAATTATCAGGGACAGTTTACGGTGAAATTTTATTTTTTCTTCAGTTAACTTTTAACATTTGACCTTGGATATGACCTTGACCTTCTTCTTGTTTTGGTCTGTAAACTATGATGTTTGTTAGTATATATTACCAGTTTATGTCAAGCTTATAAAAAGATACAGAAATCTTATAAGTCTAATAATAAAAGGTTGATAACATTGTTTTCCAATATTTAACTCAAACTGCAATGGACGACGACCATCTTGGACGCGATATTGAATTTCTCCATGATTACCAAATGGTGGATAATTAAAATGCACCTCGTTGGAAAGAGTTTACACTACAGATTATATTGACATGCAATATTAGTTGTTTTCATGTACATTGACAACATTATCAGGGAAAGTTTATGGTGAAATATCTTTTATTTTCATGTTTTTGACCTTAAATATGACCTTGACCTTGAACATTTTAAGTATGTAAACTATTGATTTGAGTTGGTATTTTTAGTAACAATAGTTTCCAGTTTATTGTAAGCTTATAAGTCAAACAGTAAACAAATGATAGCCTTTTTTCAGTAAAGCCATTTATTACGAATTTACAGATTTTCTCATGTCAAAATACCCCACCCACTTTTTCTTCGATTTTGAGAGTTCGGGATCACTAAAACGTATTAGTATACATTTCTATGCAGGGCATATATGAGGCGCCATACGTGACTATATGTTGTAAGATAAATATATACGTTGTGTGTAAATATATATACTGAATACAAAAGTATATATGATACAGACAAATATATACGTTACTCCGAGATATATATATATTGAATACAAAATATATATAATACAGACAAATATATATGTTACTCCGAAATATATATATTCTGTCCAAAAATATATATCATACAAATATATATGTTACTCCTAGAAATATATATTCTGTTTTTAAATATATATTGTAGACGCAAATATATACGTCAGTCTGAATATATGTTTTTCCTAATTTATATATTGTAGACGCAAACATTTATATGTTATACCGAAAAATATATTCGGTTTATAAAAAATATATTGTCTGTCTTAATATATTGAAAAAATATTTGAGATGGAAATAAATAGTTTCTCTAAAATAAATATATTGCAGACACAAATATATCAATGAAAGATCGATGAATAAATGGTGCGAACTTCTGGGTGACCGAAACTAAATACATATTTTTTTTTCAAATATATATGCCTTCTGCAAATATATACGTTGGCATAGACTGTGCTGCAAATATATACGTTGGCGTAGAATGCTACACTGTCCTGTTTTTCAAACTCGAGACAAGCCAAATTTAAAGAGCGTATTTCCCAGCGTCCGAGAAGTGTTCCGCATGTTGGAGTTTCTTTACCACGAAAACATAACAAATCCGCAAAAAATGGACGACCAAACATCTAACGTACGAAGAACTATTGATCTTCTTCTTCTTCTTCTTCTTCTTCTTCTTCTTCTTCTTCTTCTTCTTCTTTTTCTTCTTCTTCTTCTTCCTCTTTTTCTTCTTTTTCTTTTTCTTCTTCTTCTAATGTGCCGGGTTCCTCCGGAACATACTCGCACATGTGGTGAACTAAGTACAAGTGGTGAACGGTCCAAGTGCAGTTAAAAACAGGTTAAAAAATCTCTGATTGGGGTCTACTCAAACCCCGAAGTCGAGCAGAATGGCATCTGTATGTTGTTCGTCATTTAGACCGGATGCTAAGTCCTGGAGCATGATTATGAGATGGCTCTCACAGGATCTCTTCTTTCTGAAACCATGCTGTCTTTCAGATAGAATATTATTTCTTTCTTTTGTTAAGCAACCCGCAATTTCAGGCCTTGGTTCAGACCTCGTTAGTGTAATAGCGAGTATCTCGAGTATGCTGATATTGAAATACGCGACTGCGATAATGATCATACTTTGTCTAAAAGTAGTTTTGTATACAAGAAACTGTCGTGACATATCTGATTCGTCGATGCACCATCTTCTTACCAACGTATTGATCACGTAAACCGTATCCCCAACCCTCCGTCCCACCACCTCAATAATGTTTATATTATCCGAATGCATCAGACGCGTGGCCTCGGCTGGCGTGGCGCAGTCGGTAGCGCGGCGGATTTGTAACCGGATTTCCCGGGTTCAATCCTCCTTGGTACCACTGAGATTCGTCGGTGTGTTCTTGGGCAAAACACTTTTCCTTAACCTCGTCCGTCGGATGGAGACCTAAACCGGGCGGTCCTGTGTATCGGTTAATCCCCCGAGCACGTTGAAGAACCATAGGAATATATTCGATACTAAGAGTAGAACACGGTTCCCGGATTCCTTTGTATCCTTCCCCTCTCTCTGGGGCGGCTCTAAATAACCTATACTGTGTTGATAAGCCGTTAAACAACGTTCGATTCGTCAGAGGGAGAGATATAATGATTCATGTTTCCGACTGAACTGTTTAGCAATGCATTGAATCGTTTCAAGTTCGATTAGATGGTTTGAAAAAACACTCCGGATTATTTTACAAAGCATCGGATTGTTTTAAGTTTGATTAAATGGTTTCAAAAGAAGTAGTGAATCAAATAAAGTTACATTGAATTAAATATAATACCGATAACATCTTTGACTGGATGATTTATTAAAAACATACTTTTGGCTCATAGGTAATCGCCACCTATGAAAAACGGGACAGTGTAGCAGTCTACGCCAACGTATATATTTGCAGCACAGTCTGTGCCAACGTATTTATTTGCGGAAGTCATATATATTTGGCAATCGTACAAACTCGCTCATTTCCGTAGATCATCGGAAATAATTATTTTTGAAAAAAAAGATTGAGGCAGTTGGGATCGATATATTTGGAAAACAAATATTTATTAATTTTCGGTCACCCAGAAGTTCGCACCATTATTTATCGATATGTCATTGATATATTTGTGTCTGCAATATATTTATTTTAGAGAAACTATTTATTTCCATCTCAAATATTTTCATCTTCAATATATTAAGACTGACAATATATTTTTTTATAAAGCGAATATATTTTCGGTATAACATATAAATGTTTGCGTCTACAATATATGAATTAGGGGAAAAAATATTCAGAGTAACGTATATATTTGCGTCTACAATATATATTTAAAAACAGAATATATATTTTTCAGAATATATATTTATAGGAATAACATATATATTTATGTGATATATATTTTTGGATAGAATATATATATTTCGTAGTAACGTGTATATTTGTCTGTATCATATATATTTTGTGTTCAATATATATATTTCGGAGTAGGGTATATATTTGTTTGTATCATAAATATTTTGTATTCAGTATATATATATTTCACACGCAACGTATATATTTATCTTACAACATATAGTCACGTATGGCGCCTCATAGACATACACCACTGTATATTTTAAGGAACAAAAATATGCAAAAAATAACGAAATAAGATATTAAACAATTTAAAATTTTAGGTAGTACCCCAAATGTTGTCAGTTTTGAGCCATTTTTCGGCCGTTTTTAAGCCAAAAAAGTCATTTCTGCAATATTTTTATCTGTATCTTATCTTTATTACTGAACTGCATACATAGTTCATTTAAAATAACAAACACAGTTAATGTTTGTGAAAAAAATGATTTTGGTATTGCAATTATCAAATATATTAAGTCTTTTTAAAAAAATGGCGGCCATTTTGTCCGCCATCTTGGATTTCTTGCTTAGTACCAACAATCTGCGATTTATGCCGGTAGTCTGATAAACTTCAGACATTCCTGAACAGCTTGATATATAACACTTGCTGTTACTTTTTGTGGCCGGGTTACTCCTTAACTAAGCCACTTCTGTGTACTTTGCTGCTCAATTAAATCAATAATCATTCAACAACGTAAAACAAAATTGACTTCTATAATGTCTATTTGGACTTTCGTCGAACAGGATAATAGCGAGGTTGTGTACAATTAAAACCGATTTAAGCTAGCCAGTGGGCCTTATTGCGTACTGACCGTTCCATGTCGGCAACCCTGTCTTCACCACTCTTTGTTTGTGTATTGTCCTTTTCATTGTATAGTTAATTTGCTCTTTGTCTGCGGTGCAGTGCGGAGCTACGGTGACATTACGTTTGAGTGCTTTGATTTCTATAGGACCATTCTTCTCATTCTTCCCCTGTGACTCATTTATATTCATGAGTTAGTTTCATGTAAAGTATAGCGGTTACATACTTAACGCATGACAT
The DNA here is from genome assembly GCA_037043455.1 of Cyrtodaria siliqua. NCBI lineage: Eukaryota > Metazoa > Mollusca > Bivalvia > Adapedonta > Hiatellidae > Cyrtodaria > Cyrtodaria siliqua. The sequence continues at coordinate 139,999 of JAWPHD010003612.1, read as the reverse complement.
CAGTTTATAGGCATCGAGTAGATCACATGTACACACATAGCACCATAACTGTGATTGCCTATCTCTGGACTTGAACGCACGACGGAGGTTTACAATCAGGAATGATCGGTGCTTTCTTGAAAATAGGTAGACTTTTGAACCATTTATTAAAATACAATTTTGAACACACCTCATATTTTCCATCATGTCGCACATTTCTACATCAACCGTGCATGATGTTAAACTATATGTTATCAAGTTAAAACCCAAATCTCGATTTTTGTATTTAGTAGTTAATACGGTTGTCCGCGTGTGTGCGATGATTAGTGTGTAATGCCTATTTAATGTTACAACGTATCAATAAAGATCGGTGGCGTAGTGGTCATCATCAGGTTTGTGATTCTATAGGTCCATTTGTCCCATTTTGAGACATTTGGTTCAATCCAATCTAATAATATAAACACTGACAGGTAAAACAGTTAGAGACTATTTATACGATAGTATACATTAAACACAAACTATTTCAATCAATATTTTATTAGTGATACCGGCCATCGGCCAAAACCGGCAAATATTTACACGTGGTTTGGTTGTTATGCGTAAATGTACAATTAACTGACAATACTATCAATACAAGACTGTCATTTCATTTTGTACTGTTATATTGATGTACATACTAGTCATGAATAAATTCTCTTCGTTTAACGAAAGCATAGTAAAGAAACCTAGCTACACGTTTTATAACATGGTCATTTGTGCATGACATAATATTAAACTTGTGATTATATATACGAAACTTACAGTACTTTTAGGAATATATAACGATCTTATATCAGATAGAATGTGCATAACAACATGATCAATAGAAAGTCAAATTCATCTTCTATAACAGTATTACAACAAGAAACCTAGCTGCTGCAAAGCAGCATTAAAACATTGAATGATCTAGACTGAATCAGCAAAAGATCAGACAAAATCTCATTTTCAAATAATTCTGTAAGTATTCGGAGATTCATTAGGACAAATCCGTCAAATGCAGGTTCCAAAACAAACGTCCCAACTGTCAGATGACGTCACAAACAATATAGACGTCACGTCAATTTGTTTTCGCAATTGGGATGAGATTTCATTCGAACAAAGCCGTAAAATACAGGTCACGGTGTGTAATTTTTGCGAGGGGTTCACACTTGGTTCTTACTGTGTTTACGCCTCCCTTCGCTCGGCGTTCACATCATTATACCTCGGTCTTATTAGTGTTAACCGTGCTTCGTTCTGTTTGTTTTTACGACAACGCTTCACTGGACGCTTAACTTGCCCTAAACCTTCAAGCGCTTCAGAGACACAGAAATATCAAAAACAGATAGAAAGCTTCCCGGGCGCATGTGCTTCGCTTAAAAGGTGGAAGTTTCTAAATAAACCCATAAACATCTCTCACTAGTCATACCTACATGCCGTCTTCTCTCTATCCGTAGAGAGTGAGAGGAGGTTCTAAAAGATATAATGTCTATTAAGAATTTCTTAAAATTTAACACATTTTAATAATGTTCTATAAGTTCTGATTTAAAATACCTATACAAATCCAGCTTTGTATTACCCTTTACTTGTTCGCTCCACTTCTGTACTTATTGGTCTCTGAACCTTAACTATAACTGCGTTATAGAAACATTTTCATTGACAGCTCTCTGCCGTTCCCATATATATCCAAAGTAAATAAAACCCTAGTGTTATTAAATTTATTGAATTGATGCAAAGTAAGAAACATAAAAAGATTCAAAATGTAGCTAATTTTGTAAAAGAAGCATTTATTGTAAGTAACACATTTAATTATACGTAGTTGTGTACATATATGTAAAGTCTATCCTCAGGTGCCTGTCATGTGTTTAATTACACTTTGTATATTATATTTTGATGACGAGATACTATATGTATAAGATCTGTTCTGTACTATTCTGTTCCAAAGCCATTAGAATACAAATTGTGCGTTTGTTTTGTCACCCAATGTTCATAAAAGCCGTATCGATTAACAGTCATTATAATTAGTCAATTAGTCTGATAATGGCAGGAATAATTCTGAATGTATTGATCAATATACTGAAAAGGGAGATCCGTTTGAAGCAACAAAACACGTCAAGAGTATTAAAGATGAATGGCCACCCTTTTTTTAGTATTATCAATTAACACATTTAACTTTTAAACATCACATGAACATTTCTTTATAGTCTCGGAGAGAAACATATATTTAAAACCGCTACTAAGTTGTATGTAACAATAAGTATTATTTGCATGACGTAGATACTACTTTTACCACAGCAAGATGAGGTTAATCCGAATTGCATAGCTGCACAACTGTTGCCAGATAATTGATAAATACATTTACCTGTGGAATAATCTACCTGTTCAAAGTTGTCTACGTCATCAAATAATATCTTATTCTCGTTTTTCACAGATATTGCAATGTGCGACTTGTAAATATATATTGTTTTGTATGATTTTGATTTAAATAAACATAAACATGTTCATGAAACAAAACATGGCAGGAGAACTTTAAGTAGCAAACTCGGTTCGGTCAGTCCGTTCATGAGAGGAAATTTAAGAACACCTCTCACGCTCCCAAGCACCGGCTTTAGTAGTTGTCTACTTCAAAGCCATCTATATTGGTCTTGATGATCCAAAGACGTATATATGTGTTAATCTGTATGTTTATATTAAAAAGGCGTTTGGTTATTAAACACCATATATCAAGGAATCGAAAATACTTGAATGTGACATGGACCTTTTGAGTGTGAAAAAGTTAAAACATATATCTTAAAAAGAAATCAGTAACAGTTGTATGACTAACTCCACTTTTCTTTCCACAACAACACGAATTCTTATATGTGTTTTGTAATGTAGTCTGGTTACTTAAATATTTAAACACCCCAGTTCACCGACATTCATGTTAGTTTATACGGTTAACGTCGAGACAATAATATGAATAATTCATGCAAAATTCTCCCCTGATATCGAACTATTTGTTTGTCGCAAATTATGTTTCATTTTGTTTACTTATTTGCATGAACAACATTCATGTTTAATTGAAGTTTTTAATTAAAGTGTATAATGTGCTGTATAACAGGTTTAATTAAACCTGGCCAGCTTAACGTTTCTACAGATATTTGTATTATCAGTATCGTGTTTATAGCGCAAACGGGAAATACGTATGGCGTACGATCGGAGACGAAATAATAGATGTAGGTGAAACAACAAGGAAGTGCAGGCCCATCTGCAAGTAGTATGGGAGAACCTACATATTTAATGGGTGCCCCTATATATATGCGTGGTGCGTCTGCAACATATATCTGCACACATTCACTATAAAGCTACACCCATACTAATTACAGGTGCACCTACAATTTTACAGGGGTCGTGCATTTTCTTTTTGTGACAGACTCCCGTCTAAGCAAGTTCTGGAATATACAAGCGGAATGGAGTTCATCTATTCATTTCTGAAAAATATGAATTTAACTGAATGTTGTTTAACGGCTCATCAATCAACACAGTATATGTTATTTAGAGCTGCCCCAGAGAGAGGGGAAACCGTGCCCTACTCTTATTATCGAATATATTCCTATGGTTCTTTAACGTGCTCGGAGGATAGTCCGATACACAGGACCGCCCGGTTTACGTCCCCATCCGACGGACGAGGCTAAGGGAAAGTGTCTTGCCATGAAGCGATATGTCTTTAGAATTGAACTGAATTGGGGTTTTAAAGCGCACCAACACGTGATTGGTTATATGGCGCCTAACGGGAATGAACATGCCAGGCTCATCCTCCATGTACATCGAGATAAAATATGGAAAACGGGCCTAGAACCTTCTCACCCTAAACTGCAGAGTTGCTGCAAATTCTATTGTAGACACTCCATTTACGCTGGAGCCACGTTTAATGTTTGTTTGCCACTGCTCTAGTGATGTGAGCGAGATGGCACTTGAAACAATGCAGTGGTCATGATGGAGACCTTTAATGAGCATGAACAAAAAAAGACAAAATGAACATGAATTTGGGGGGGGAGTGGTTCTACCCTTCTGCCTACCCATCAAACGGGATCTGTAGTGGCTCTTTTGTTTGCCCCGGAACTACACGGGGAATGTCTTTAGAAAGAAGGGGTAGTAGAAAGAAGGGGTAGATTGTTATGTCCCGATGAGGTCAGTGGACTACATTTCATTTCACTTATTTTGAGGTGTTGCACTTTACGTTACCACTCATGAACAGACGCAATAAAACCGAGGGTGCTACTTTACTCTCTTGTTTGTGTTTGTATCTTTAAAGGGATCACCTTTCCAGTATTTATGGAACACTAGCGTTGGCTTAGTAATGTGTGGCGGCCGTAAAAGGTCGCCCCGACTACACATCAGTAGTGTTATTACTTACTGGTCCATTGGGATCATCAAATCCAATATTTGTGGCTTTAAAGTAGAACATCGCTTAAGGAGGCTGAGGCGTGTTGCACTCTGTATTATCGCTCATGAATAGACTCAATAAAACCGAGTCTGCTACTTTAATCCCTTGTTTGTGTTTGTTTTTTTCTAAGCGATCCGTTTTTGAGTATTTATTCAAAAGAAGAGAAACTAAATCATTAGATTAATCACTCTTAACGACATTTTGAGATATTTATAATTTCGTGTTCGATAACAAATATATACAAATGGCTCTATAGAAACCAAAGCCTTCATATATTTCTGGTCACTGTCGTTATTTTAAAACAATATTGGAATAAACATCTTAACAACTGTCGCTGAATTGACAGTTGCTGACTCGCCAAAGACAATGCATTTAGAGGCTCATGAACTTCTCAGGTGTGTAGTTTATATATTAATGCGATGAGCATGTATTATGTATTCTTAGAGTTTTTTTCTCGTTTTCATTAAATTTATCATAACAAAGTTAAACCAATGGGCTGAAAGTTAATCCTGGTGGCATTATGTTATGGCAATATAAAGGGACATCGATAACAAACAGTTTTATTTGTTAGCTATGTCTCCCATCTTAGATTAGCATAACATTGTGTAGCGGTAAGTCATGTATAACATGTACGAGGGTGCTTCAAAAAGTTCTGTCACTAGGCATATATCCTTTGAACTGGATATTACACTGAGATAAAGTAGTGTATTTATAGTACTACTGGGTTCGCTCTCTTAAATTCCACCAAAAAAAAGGAAACTTTCCGGTTATTTATACCCCTGAATTACCTCCCCCTACCACACCGTTTGGATACTGGCATCTTTGAAAATGTCCTTGTTACAAAACGTTGTAAAAATTATTTGAATAAATCTATGCTTTTAAATTTTCTTGTACGCCATCTGTTGTTTTTCGCCCATAATCCATGTAAATGATTGTCGAGAATTCGAAAAGGTCTTGCTGCAAACCAGATATGAGTGAATGCATATCCCTTAATTTTAGCAGAAATAACACTGATTTTCTTCATTTTGTTTACAGAAATGTTATAATATCTTTTAAATGTCGTACTTATTCTCATAGTATTAATATGTTTTCATATTTTTTTTACAAATCCTAGTCCTTCAGTGTTTAAATTTCATATTCAACACATTATTGTAGAATTTTGTACAATGTTTAGTGAAAATATTGATCATCCAAAAACGGTATTTCAGAAGACTGCCCTTCCATTTAATGTCCATTTATCATTAAATTAATTTTACACGTTAGCCTAAAATGTTAATTTCTAAGACAATGCCTTTTCATCTACCATGCTTAAATTCTGAATGTTGTAATGTACAGATATAACTGGTAATGTATGAGAAATTTCAAAAGTCTTCGACAAGTACTTAAAGAGAAACAGGCATTTAAAAGAGTAACAATTAACATACCTGAAAAAAACTCAGGACGAAAATGCCTCAGTATGTATAAGTGATGTGTATTAAATGTTCCATAACTTTCGTCACATAAAAGATACAGCATTCATTTTACCATCAATGGAATGGTATTGAAACTTTCTTTCATTTTATACCAAACATCAACACTAACAACGAGCACATAATTGTTAAAACGCGTTAGTGACAGAACTTATTGAATGACCCTCGTAGAACATGAGAAGATAAACAAATATTAAAACTTGAATTTGACATGGACCTTCTGACCTGAAAATTATTCGGCCTTGAACTTTCACCTACTGACCCAAAAATCAAAAAGCATCCGGCCATGCCCTATTGTTTCATACTTCAACATACCATCAATATCGTTCATGTAAAACCTCAGATATCTGTCACCTCCAACAGATGATCTAAAAAATCAGTAGTCATCAGATCAATCAAAAGTCGTTCAAAGTTAAGGGAACTATTAAATACAAATGTATGCGGTACATGTCAAGCAAAATAGAAATACAGCATATTCAGTTTGCTCTATTTCTATAATATTTGAAGTAAAATGCACGAGCCGCTAACAGGTTCAGCGATATATAGTAGGTCAGTTCGACTTCGGCGGCTGAGCACTCTCTGGGATGTTAGGGTACCATCCTCTTAGTTTTGACTTAATCAGTATTCCTGCACATTGATTGAAAGTCTAAGTTCGATATGTTTCACAAAAGGTCTGCATGTCACAAAAGACAATATGCTTTAGGCATACCCTTACATAAAAGGTCGACTATGCCAGTATTGAACCGTTTACGCCATACACGAATTTATTCGATTAAACGACCAGAGAAGGTCACCATTTCCATATAAATAATCACCAACATTGATATTTAGCACAGTATTCGCTATACCAAAACAATACGGTCCCAGTTAATAGGAATTTCTGATTGTGATATTTCCTGATTGTCTCATTAAACATCCTGAAAAGACTTGATATCGCGGCTTTTACAATCAAGACAATATAATTCACAAAACACAACCAAAGGCACGCATACAAAACAAACGACATTTACAAGGAAAATGCAAAGTATGCGACACCAAAACATAAAAGAGTTAACAATAGGATGGCAAAAAGGCCACCGGAGTTTTAATCCAGGTTCCAGAGTGCACCAGATATCACTCTTACCCTAGTGTCATCCAAATAAAACGGGAAGTGTAAATAACGAAATCCCCGCCAGGCGATGTCCTCTAACAAACTAAGATGCGTTAACGTGGTTTGCTAATAAATTAAACGTTCCATTTTATTTAGATGACACTATGGAAACAGTCAGATTTGTTTATATTGTTTTGTTTTAACCACTGGAAACGGTCAAACCCAACAGTATCCCGTTGTGTCACTTACCGTTGTAAGGAAATAGCCCTATTGTCGGTCGGCGTTTACGTAGGTGGTGTGTGCAATATATTTGTTGGTTCAATGGTAGAAATTGGTCCTAAACTAACTATTTTGCTTGTTTAACCAAAGCAAATATATTTATATAACACGGCCAGTATGTTATCAACAACAAAAGATAAAAGCTAAGAACTATCAAATGCATTGTTAGTTCTGTTATAATTTGAAAGTATGCTATTGTAATAGGGTTGAAAAGAGATGCATTGATTTCGCTTTCATGGCGAGCTTGTTTTCGTGTTATTCATTCAGATCTTTGGAGATCGTTAAGCCCGATATCTATTTGCAGATATCGGTGGTACATTCTCAGATCCTTATTTTTCTTACTTTAATTTCGAATATGTGATTCCAGTACTTCAGCCTTTAAGGTTATGAGTGTTGTTTAATCACCCTTAGGATATGTTGTCTGTTTTTCATAATGTATAGCCTCTTCTCCCAACTAAATTCCATTTAAAATTCCATTTAGTTTATTTCGCTATTTGTTTTCTCATTTAGTGCAAATCATTTTGTTAAATATTGAAACCATACGCCGCTGGCCACGGAATGGTGTCAAAGTACCGCATTGAAAGTTTCATAATCACCGTCATATGCATACCATCTTCGGGAGGGCTCAATTTATGTACTATTGGCATTTTAAATATTGAGTTCTGCTCAACCCGGGGCTAGAGAGCGTGAGCGGAAAACATTTTTCTCTACTGTTGATGTCTCAATCCAACCGAGACTGCATTTTTTTTGTATTGATCGGGTATTGCTTTTCTCTTTTCATACTATTTTCAAATCCTGTATATAGTATATATGATATATCGTTTACTTCATTTATTGAGTACATATTGTTCTAATTAGTGTCAATCTCATTAAAATCAGACCCTTTATCACACTACGATACTCTACACTACTAAGGATCTGACAACACTGCATTGGAGGTCACGTCAGATTGACCTTACGATTAGCCAATCATACTTCAGCCTACACAATTGCTCGGTATAGTCTGCTTCACTGCGCCTGTCGCGTTTCAGTAAAACGCTGTGGAGCAGTCAACGCTCGGTATTGAAAGAGACAATGTCCGTAACTTTTAGCTTATAAAATACAAAATAATTGCGTGGACAAAAATAACACACGAACCATTATTTAATATTTACTGAAGAAAACAAACAAGATTGTTTGTCGGAATTTAACAGCGGTAGAAAAAATGTATCGATTCGTGGGATTGAACCCACACTAAAATTGTATTAGTAAAAAATCAAAACTTATATTTTATGATATATAATAAAACAACTATTGAATGCCTTAGGAGTCAATGGATTAGAACTATTTATCCTCGAGAGTGACTACTGACCCTTGAAGGATACTATGAACACGGCGTGCCGCCTCGTGCAATAGTACCCTTCTCGGGTCAGTAGTGACTCCCTCTGATAAATTGTTCTAACCATTGACTTCTATGGAATTAAATAGTTGTATACTATTTAAAATATCTAATGTCGTAATACTTTCGGAGGAATATATATATTTCAAACACATGACAGTGCCCATGATTTTCTTCGTGTTCTCGGTGTAAAAGTAAGTATAACAATCGAACAGAAATGCAGCTTTCACAGAACACAGTAAACCTCAAAACACGCAAAAAGACAAACAAGAATGCCAATAGTAATAATAAGGGCATATGACGTCACAAACACAAAAAAAGGGTTGACAGTAGGGCTACCGCCTTGGAACGGTCAGTGGCAAAAAGGCCACGTGGGGTTTAAACCAGGTTCTAGGGTGCACCAAACCTCACACTTACCCTACTGTCATCCCAATTAAACGGGACAGTGTAAATAAAGAAATCCCCGCCAAGAACCGCTCTAACCAAAAAGGTATAATTAATAGGCAATATTAGTAAAACACAATGATGCTCGTATATATATAAATACAAAAAAAAACATGCCATTTAGTGCATTTCTTTGAATTTATTCGTGTAATCCACAGCAATAACACACGAATACTTTATCTTTATTCGGATATGGATCTATGTGTTTTATGTGGATTTTCGTTCGTTCAGTTCACTCGAAAGTCATCTGTATATGAAACGCGCGATTTCATTGGTTGAATTTAGTTGATCTTCTCATGAACATCGATTAGATGAAAGGTCGATCTGACGTGACCTCCAAGGCAGTGTTGTCAGATCCTATAGCGGAGAGTATAAAAGCGTATAAAAGCGTAATTAGGATATGATTTCAGTTAGTATTTTTATATCGGAGCTTTTAAACATAATCTACATATTATTATTAACAGTGTTTTAATAAATGGTTAGTACGTGAATAAAATATTCTAATTTTCTGTTCCCTATATCTACTAGCTTAATGCGAGTTTTTGCTTGTTGCCTTTTATGAATTCTGCTATTCGTTTTTATTTATAATTATGCGTCTACTTTAAATCACTTAAACTGTTACTGTACCTATCCATATATATATAAGTGTTTAGTTTGAAATCTGCTTCCAAACTAATTACTTCTAGAGTTTAAACATATGTAACTTAAAACTTTCAAGGAGAGGAATTCTATAAGATGTTTCTTTCGTTCCAATCCTGTTAATGTACTGTACCAATATATATATGTTGTAAAAATGTTGAAATAAAATGTTTAAACCAAACATATGTAAACGATGTTAATTATTGAAGGTGCTGTGATCTTCTATGGTGGGTTGATAATAACACGTTGCCACTTATTTATATACATTAACAGTTGAACTTTCTTTGCAATAATATACATCTGCATGTTTTACCAATTTATGTGCTGTAGTATTTTAAATTTTAAAGTTTCTTTTGAAGTTTATTTTTTAAAAAAAGGATTGTGAAAATACAACATACTGTAAATTGTTCATGTTCACCTGCAAACAGATGTAAACATCGTACAAACTAATCGTTATGTTTAAATGCACTTGCATTAGGATACATTTTATTGATTTACTGAGGGCTGGCGTGGCGCAGTCGGTAGCGCGGCGGATTTGTAACCGGAGGCCCCGGTTTCAATCCTTCGTGGTGCCACTGAGTTTCGTCGGTGTGTTCTTGGGCAGCACACTTTCCTTAGCCTCGTCCGTCGGATGGGGACGTAAACCGGGCGGTCCCGTGTATCGGTCTATCCTCCGAGCACGTTAAAGAACCATATGAATATATTCGATAATAAGAGTAGAGCAGGTTCCCGGATTCCTATGTATCCTTCCCCTCTCTCTGGAGCGGCTCTAAATAACCTATACTGTGTTGATGAGCCGTTAAACAACATTCAATTCTATTGATTTACTGTTTATAACGTATGCATTGCAAATGGTATCTTGTGGCCTTTCATCAACATTCAATTGTATTATAAAACTGGAAATGGTTACAATAGCCGTTGTAAATGTCTCGGTAAATATATTAATTAATAATTATGAGAACGAGATATGAAATCTGGTTGTTTGCTTTTCATTATTGACTAACCATTCGTATTGGATTAAGCATGAGTTTAACGTAAAAATGAGGTAAAACTACCTTGGCATTTCAAGCCTAAAACGAGTTTTCATGAACTATTGGAACGCACGTCTAGCTGCCTGCTTATTTCTTAAATCTTCTTGAAACTTGATCAGTCACACTGTTTATCACAATAAGGTATTCATGTATTCAATTGATTGAGAAAAATAGATGACTTTAGTCTATTTGTTGAAAACTCTTGTATGTATATTTTGAATTGTGAATATTATAGCCGCTCAGAATCCTATTATTTTAAATATCATGCGAATATCTCAATGAAAAAATACATTTATAATATACAACTTCAAAAGTTTGAAAACTCAAAACAATATACAACCTGGAACGCGTACATACAAACCATTTTGTGTAAAGCCCAACATCCCGTAGTATTTTTTTTATCTCTATAAATTTAAGTTATCAGATAAATCGTGCATGCACGTGTGTACGATGTAACTATTAGCTCTTATTTTCGTATGTGTTGTATTATAACGCATGTTACAAGCAATGTCAGTCATGTTTAAAAGTTATTCAATTTTATCACAAACCAAATAATAAACAGAGAGCAACTTCTTATCTTAATCAGAGAAATAGCCATTATATCACGTGACATCTTTACTTGTTTGTCCTTCAACCTCCTCTCTTGATATTCGTTTACATTGATGAGAATATATTCAAAAGATGTATGATTCGGAATAGTTAAACGAGATTATAATTTATCATTATTTTCAGAAAATACATTTCATAAAATCTGTTAAAAGTAAAAATGATCATCAGTGGTGGCCTTTCTCTTAAAGGTTTTAGAGATTTATCTCTTTTTTTCAGCTCAGTTTTTTCTAGTAAGGAACATACTATAAGAGGAAAGAGAAATACAAGCACATGTGTGGTAGAGTTAAACATTAGTGTAACGTGCAAGAATAAGACCATTTGCTACTTCGAGTATTTGTGATAGGTGTCCTTAAAGTCAGACAATATTTCTTTAATATCTGAATATCTGCACTCTGCCACGTGACATTTAGATAACATTTTCTATCCATAGGTTATTAGGTCTGTGAAATTCATAATCAGACATTTGTCCTGCATGTAGTCAAATAATGTCATATAATTTGTCTGCGTATTGCTTTCGGTTTCTCTAATTTCAAAAATAATCCCATTCAGACACTTTAACATCTTTTAATCGTCACAGAATGATATTTATTTACCAGTCTCCAAATGGTATTAGGTAGTATTACAACAATAGCTACATAAATGTTGTTCCAGACGAAAGAGACACTGTGTCCTGATGTTACCTCTTACAACTGTTACCGGTTTCGTTGTCAGGTGATCGTATATAACGTATACGAATGTGGCTTCAAATATGTTTGGTTTCTCATTTGAATTTCGAAGTGGTGATTCCACTTCTCCAGCCTTTTTAAAGTTCTGGTAATTGTTTAATCACCCTTAGCATATGAAAGCCTGCTTTTTTAATTTAGTATTTTGACTGTTACCTGTGATACGCTGGCTTCCAAGTCATAACCTCCGCTTCCAGCTAAATTCCATTTTGTTTATTTCGCCCATTGTTTTCTCGTTTTCTCGTTTAGGGCAACGCGTTTTGTAGAAACTTGAACCATGCGCCGCTGGCCATGGAATGGTGTGAAAATACCGCATTGAAGGTTACATGTTCACCGTCATATGCATACCATCTTCAGGATGGCTCTAATTTATGTACTATCGGCATTTGAATTATTGAGTTCTGCTCAACCTGGGGCTAGAGGGCGTGAACGGTAGCAAGCACTTTTCACTACCGTCTCATTCAAAGCGAGACTGCAATATTTTTTGTATTTATTGTGTTCGACGATTTCCAAATTCCCCCTTTCATACTTTTTCAGTCCTAGAATTTAAATAGCATTGAACATGTAGGCATAACAATAAGTCAATCAAAAGTACTTGACAGCTATCCATTTATTGTTGCTAGATTTGTTTTTCATTATCGTGCTTACATCATCATTGCTCCCAACATCATTCCATTTCCTTCACTTGATAGTATTTACTGACATTAAACATGCAATATTATTCGACTTTTATTTTCTACTTTTATGCAATTAAAACTGCTTTTGTTAAAATGCGTCAAACATTAAACATTTATTTACATTACAACGCTGATGTAAATGAGCATTTATGAGAATGAATCTATTGGCATTTGAATGTTATCGCACCAGAGAATATAATCCCACTTGATGCATACATGAATATGTTCTATGAAACAATTTATGAAACAAGATATGTAAAAGATCATTCGAGATTTCTACAGGGTGCCAAAACGATTTATGTGAAGTTACGTACGTAATCTGTCAATTGGATATGACAAAAACTCATCATTTTAATATGAAAAGCCGGTATCATAGTAAGTGTTTTATTCTTATTCCTCTTGATATGTCATTCTTATTTGTATTTCTCTTTATAATTAGAATTAAAAAGTTTAAAAGTAGATCTCCTTGAGTACAATTTCTCAATAGTGTGTTCTCTTGCTGCTCCGCTTCTGCCAAGTCATTGAATGTTTGCATTGTGGCTTTCTAGGCTTTTGTTGTTTAATATTCATAAATACGTAATCATCTATGAGTCATATAATTATATCGCCTATGAAAGCTTCCTTGCTTGTAAAAGAATATGACCTGGAGGGTATTTTTTATTTGTTTATTGTTTTTTATTGACAATAGAGTAAGCGTGAGGTTTGATACATCCTATAATTTAATTTAAACTTTCAGCGACCTATTTGCCACTAACCGTTCCAAGGCTGTATGTAGCCATATTGTCAATTATTAATAATTATGAAGTCACATATATATCCTTGTAATTCGTGTTTGTTTCGATGCGTGGTTTTGTTTGACTGTTGTCCTTGAATTATGCATATCTTGGTATTTTTGGTATGAATGTAAGCAAGTTACCATGTTTGGTTTCATCAAAGCGTGGGTAACGTCAATACATTCTTAACAATTTTTAAACAACAGAACAGAACAGAACAGAACAAATCTTTTATTATATACAATCTCAGGTAACATGGGTTACAACAAGAGAGAAAGGTACATTACATACATACAAATGGTACAACTAAACTGTATACAAGGATCAGTACATATGTTAAATGTGAAGGGGGAAAGCATTATCAATAAAATACGTCTCATGTACGACGTTACTTGGCATTTTGTAAAAGAATTCTGACGAAGACACTTAGTTTTTTTTGGACTTTGACTGCGGGATGGGTTAAAAGCTCCTTGTATTTAATGACATTCGTGTGCTGATAGAAATAACGCGGTATGTAATGTTTGCGCATTTGATCAAAATGTGGACATTTTAATAAGTAGTGGAATTCGTCACCTATGTCGGAATCGCATAGTGTACAACGTCTGAGGTTATACGCAGTGTTAGTAAATCTGCCAGTTTCAACGGGGAACCTATGGTTAGTCGTACGGAATTTAAATAAATAAATATAATTGCTTCTTGGTAATTTAAGATATTTTTCGAATGCTAGGTCATCTTTAAAAAGGTTGTAGTTTTTCCCTTTCGACGAATTTTGTAAGTCTGATCTCCAAGATTGTGTAAACTGGTCAACTAGCGTTTGTTTAATTGAAAGGTGAATGCTACTATGTTGTAAATTATTGCGGTTTGTCCATATATCTGAATTGCCGGTTTTATTGAGAATGGATTTGATGTGTTTTAACCACTTATATTCGTAATTTTCAGTGTTATCCATTGATTTGTAGCAGAGGAAACTTAGCTTTGATTGGCTTCCAATGATAAGTTTGTTCCAGAATTTTATCATACGGGTTTGTATAGTTATAGCAATTGGATGTCTACCTAGTTCTGCATACAACATATACGAGGGAGTGCTTTTTTTGCTATTTGTAATTCTTTTCAAAAAATCTGTATGAATACGTTCTATGATGTCTAAATTTTCGAATCCCCAGACTTCGCAAGCATATGTTAAGATCGGTAATATTGTATGGTCAAATAATTTTAGTTGGAGATCTAAGGGGAGGTCTAAATTATTAATTCGTCTGTAAAGTAAAAACATTGCTTTTTTGGCTTGTTCAACAAGATGTTTTCGTGTATTAAGGAAGCTTCCAGAGCTAGAGAATATGACGCCTAGATATTTATACTTGTTTGTGAGTTCTATTTCATCTGGTCCGAGTTTAAATGAGAATCGCGCCGTATTGCGAGCACCGAATACAATAATCTTTGTTTTGCTCGTATTTATATTCAATTTCCATGTTTCGCAATATTCATAAAAATGTTGGAGGCATGATTGGAAACTAGTAGGGTTGTCAGAGAGGATAATAGTATCGTCTGCATATAACAGTAACATTATTTTTATATAAACATCGGCCTGAGTGTTAACAGAAATTCCCTCTAGATCAGCATTTAACAAATATTCTTCTAAGTCGTTTAAAAAAATAGAAAATAAAATCGGCGATAAATTTTCGCCTTGACGGACGCCGCATTGACTTACAAAAAAGGCTGACGATTCATTATTAATGGACACACATGATTTAATATTTTGATACATGTTAAATATAACTTGAAACAGCTTTCCCTTAATTTCTGTATTTAATAATTTGCGCCACAGGCCTATTCGCCATATGGAAACGATTGAAAGATGTTTTTATACAAGAATGGAATACAAGATTAATTGATTCATCCAGAGCGTTGTTTTACCGAAATATTTCAAATTTGGAGCTACAACCTTACTTAAATATTGTTAAGAGTAAATGCACACGTCAATCCATTTCAAAACTTCGTGTATCGTCGCATAGATTAGAAGTGGAAATGGGCAGATGGTCCAGAAATAGAGTTCATATAGATGAGAGACGATGTAGACATTGTAACATACTCGAAGATGAATATCATTTTGTTTTGTGTTGTCCATTGTATAATGATTTACGTAAGAAATACGTGTCAAGTTTTTATTTTCAACGACCAAGTATGCTCAAATTTGTAATGCTGTTAAAAAGTGAAAACAAAAGGGAAGACTTTAATTTTGGATTGTTTATATTCAAAGCATTTAAATTACGAAATGCATTATTATATAATAATTAAACTATATTTTTCTTCTCCCAAGTAAATATTTTTTTTCTTTATTTTTTCTTCTTAATTACGGATATGCACAAACACTGAAGCAGTCTCTTTGTATGGTGATATTTGCTAAGATAAACTAACTTACTGTATGTATATTCTCCCAGGAATATTATTTAATAGTGTTCCGAATAATACGTTTTAATAGACACAAATCCCTGTGGGATTTCATTATTTGTATTTTGATGAATGTATGTATTGATCATCAGTCATGTGACTATATGTTTGTATAGTAAATATGTTGCCTCATGGGCCAATCTGGCCTAATGGCATTTAGAAATAAAAAACTTCCAAAAACTTCCATTAACAGCTATTATTAGTCAATCATCTCAATTAGCATAAATTTGAATCTCCCTAACAACAAATGACAAGGTTTCATTATACTACCGTCACTGTGCTTATCCTTTCAGCCTTTCATCTACATATGAAGTTTTATCTCCTGTTTGAAAGCGCTTTGAGGAAACGACCATTTGACATTGACATTAATGCGACATATCGGAGTAATCAAAATGCTTAAATAATGCGAATACATTAGCAGGAGACGTATACTTCTTAGGAATTTGACTGGCACGATGATAAAAATGGCGTACACTGCGCGGGTAAATAAAGACTTTGCTTCCTGGTAAACCCATTAATTTCCAGTGATGTAATTAAAATGACCTCCCATTTAATGATCATTAACATTTGGGTATCTCTAATTTTAATACTTAGTCTAGTAAATAGTCTTATTATAAGAAAACATCTGACCGAGGTTAAAACAAACGTTTTATTCATCGTTATAGTTGTTGTTTGTTTCTGTCTGTGTTTGTGGTTGGCTGTGGTCCTTGAATACTACGTTACCTGGTCGACTTTTATATCTGCTTTTGTATAAGTGTGCATATCGCTTATAATATCGTACCACCCATTCATACGTTAACCTATGATCTCACGACGATGCTTCAAATTCCTGCACTGTCTGACACGATTACTATTGCAGTAGATTTGGATACATGCCTGTATATTATTAAGTAAACTCGTATTTGTAATTATAAAATGTTTGTGTGTACCATATACGCGTGTGTACTATTTTGAATGATTTACAAAATTGAATCATTAAGGGTGCACATTTCACTAACCTGGTAGGGAGAGATTGGAGGTGTGTCTTATCAATTACACCATCTATACAAGCCTGTCAGTTACAATGCATGACTCTAAAAATAGCACATGCAAACAATTTTCTCTGTGGGCAGAAGACACGAAAATGTACTTACAAATCAGCTAAGAGTATAGCGTTTTTTTAATCCAATGACTCCAATCTATGTAACTTCAGTTTATTTTATTGGAACTATGTGGAAAAAATCAGTATTATTCATGTTTTACTCTACTATTTTATTTTCATATAATTGCAACTGCACATTTTATTACATAACAGAAGAATTACTATGTACTTTTGTGCCAAAATAAATGTAATCTGATGACTAAACAGAACTTCACACTGCCAGCAAATATTTCATGACATAAGTTATCAGTGTGAAATGAAAATTAATTGCCAATTTTAGTTGATCTGGAGAAATAGCCTATATATACTGCAGTATACAAGATATGAGTATATTTTGGACATGTTTGTGTTAGGATGACATTGTGTTGGGAATAAACATTAAAAAACAAAGCATAACTGTACAAATTATTGTTAGGAATGGCTGGACAGGATGGAGATAATATGATAAGGAATTACATATGACTAAGGAACATACATCGCTGAGCCTGAAGAGGGAATATTTCATGTTCATGGGTGAGATATACAAAGTGCATGGTGAATTCCGTGATGTTCCTGATTCTGATGTGAAAATGGTAGATGATTTGTTATCAGGAACGCATGAATAGACACAGATACTAATATACCATCTCAGAGTACTGCTATGGAGGTTTACTCACAATTATAACAACAGCCTATCTCTAAGCCATAACGCTGAGTGTCGTCTGCTGTAAACACCACGTCTATTTGTGTACACATCTCAGTTCATAACCCCACAGGCATCTCCCCTATATTTTCAAATTTCTGTCAGTTGGGTTTAAAAAAATGAAGCTAGGAATAAGGAATACTTTTTCACAAATACCAATACAATTGTTTAATATCAGTTTACTTTTGTGCCAAATATTGTTTTTTTTTATTTTTGGAATTTTCAATATTTTGAAAAAAGGACTCCATGATTTAACCATGTATATATTTTAAATGAAAAACCTGCCCCAGTTCCATCTAGTGGCGTTGATACGACAGGTGTTCCTTTAAACGAATCTAAAAGTGTATGCTTATTATGGTGATTATGTTTTAAGTGCAATGCTAAAACGATGTCATATGTCGGAACGCATGTCATGTTTTTAATATGTTTTATCTTCCCGGGACGTATTTCTAATAAAAACAAAATATTCGGAGACATCGTAATGTTATACCATAAGTATTTAAATAAAATTAACACATACTACTATTTGTTCACATATATAATGAGTGGGAGTGTAATAAAGCCATGACATACATACCATAATACACATGTTTAATAAATAATCAAATGAATGAAAGCGGAAACCTCGTCTTATCTGTTCAGCGCTTCTATTGTCGAAACCGATAATTGTACAATATAATTCGACAGTGCAGAGTGCTACGAAGAATAACATTACTAGATGTCCGTTATGGTGTATTTATGGTGTTATGTGATAAAACTAACATCACATTCTATACTATTTAAAATGGCCAATAGTGTATCCAATATTAACTCATATAAGATCCTATATATACATGTAAAGCATATCAGTTATAGTGATTAAATTCCAGTTGCATTCCTGCTAAGTATACGTAAACGTGACATAACAGCCATGTCTTACATAAAACGTATTTTTAGAAAATGTTAAATAAACAGTTAAACAATATTTAGAAGCATTCATGAGGTCGAGGCCATTACATACAAAAATCCATTCTATAAAAAATATAATAATTATTCAATCATTGAGTACTTCAGTAAAACGTTGCATGGAAATATGACAAAAAAGTACTACAACGTTACCAACCGTGTCCTGTGCCCGTTCAGGACATGCTTTCCCTTGGTGTATGTTAATAATTAAAATACAAGGTGTCAATATAAGTAAAACACAAAGATGCTCGTGTATATATAAATGCAAAAATAAAATAGCCTAGAAAGCCACAAAGAAGGTACTCAATGACTTAGCAGAAGCCAGAGTAACAAGAGAACTAGACATGTTGGGAGTTTACGTTTACAATTAGTCGTGTCAAACAAAGATTTGATTTCCGAAAATGTATGAAAATTACTAAAAAAATGCTACTTTGCAAAATATTAGATTAACTACTAATAACACGTTTTACAACAAACAATTCAAGCTATAACTATTGGCTGTTTAGTTATAAGCAACATAAATTCTTCCAAAAACACTAGTTTTAATTTCGTATTTTGATAAGTATGAGCTATATATTTAATATCAGCTCTTAGCCTAGATGAGTCAGTTATCAACGTTTTCCATGTCAGAATATACATGTCGTCTTATTTATCATAGTATTAGTTCTACCAGTTGGAAAAAAAAGTATTTACCAATTAATAGCTACACGCATGGTAGCAATATATAGCAAAATGTACAGTGACTATCGTGTGATGGTGGCTATTATCAAACGTGTGGATTCACAAAGTCTAACATCAAGCATCGATAGTACGAAAAGCTTATATCACTCCCTGCAATGTGATAAACACGTATATACGCGTTGAGATAGCTCCTCTCCGTGTTTATGTCATATATCATTTGTGCAAACGTGTCTATATACAGCTTACATGTGTTCATCGTCAGAATGGTTGTGCTGTCCAGAGTTCATGGCTTAGTAGTGTTATCAGTAGTGTTATTTTAAAGGACCAGCGAGCCCAATATAGGTGGCTTTGAAGTAGAATACCGATTAAGCCGGTGCTAGGGGGCGTGAGAAGTGTTGCTTCTTTCATTACTTCTCATGAACAGACTCAGTAAAACCGAGTCTGCTGATTTATTCTCTTAATTGTGTTTGTTGCTCTCAAAGGATCACCTTTATCAGTATTTATTGTAGCGGAAAGATTTTGTAATATAAATGTCTAAAATATAATCCGGCAGTTTCAATATCGTATTGGAGATGTCAGAAGAATCGTTGTAAATGATGAAGTACCACTGACCCTTAACTAATTAATGCGCGTTAATTGTATTATATGCGTTTATTGTTTAGTAATCCAAATGGTAACACATGTAAACAATTGCTGACAAAGCATTAAATTTGAGTCATACTGTGAGTAATTGAATACCAATTTCCGGTGGTTGTCATGTATGTGGAAACTGAGTAGTACTAGGTTTTGTTCATTTCACGTAGGTGACAAAATGTGTACCAGATTACGTGTGTTTGTTGTGTTAGTGTCAGTCAGTGTGACAAACTGAGTGTGACAAACATGTGTGCCAGAGTCTGTGCGGTTGTCAAGCTCTGAACAATTGTACAGTATTCAGAGCAAGTTAACATGTACAGTATTCAGAGCAAGTTAACATGAAGTCGTATTTGCTAGGATTGGTTTCACTGAAACAGTGCTTTTCATAATCTAAATACAATTTGTCTGCAGCGTTATCTCGCATGTTGTGTGTGCCAATATTGTGTCCAAATTTACAACTATAGTTTCATACTAGAAAATATAGAATACTGCTCACAATCATACTGAAGGAATATGAAGTAAATTTCGGAATAATGCAAAGTTCATAACGTTGTATCGCAATGCGAAATATCCACGACGATATACATCGACTACTTAAATGTTAATGACACTATAACAATAGTTTCTTATATATAATCAGGGAAATTGAAATACCAAAGAAACAAGAAATTACGAAAGTGATGCGCTGCATGATTACAAACTGTTTGACGTATTCTCTGGTTTTAATATATGAATTCTGTATTGATTGGAATTTAAGATATGGTCCCGATATAAATCGGTTTTAAATCAAATATTAATTTAAAATTGGTTTGAAATGTATATATTACTCATATCTGAGTATTGTTTAACGTCTTGGATTTAGGCAAACATTTACATTTCACAAAGATTTTACGACGAAAATAAAAGGAAGGATTGCTTTAATCATTTTACAAGGAATCTTTGCTCTGCGTGGTTTTTTACATACAGTTGGTGGTCTTTCCACAATATAACAATCGTTGATTAAATAGCGCCGTTCAATCAATTCGAAATGATCTTATAAATGCTACTGTAACAAAAGTACAAATCGCGAACATGATTACAAGTTTATCTTGTTGTAAGTTTATCTTGTTGTAAGTGTATCTTGTTACCTGTGTAAACTTTTAAAATTCTAAGGATCGTTGTAATCTTATATACAGTGCGTATATTCAGTCAGGGAACTTTTGAAAACCAATCACCTTAAATGGTGATGATGTTTCATCATAAACACTTATTCTCATGGTCATGATTTTCCACCATCTTTCATTCTTCATTGATTGATTACATTTCAAAAATAATTCAGGTAACGATTTATTGTCACATAGTATAATCTTGCAAACTTTCAATGTGAGGGTTTTCCATCACTCAGATTGAAACAAGAAAAAAAACTGTCAACTTGATCAAAATGAAACGCTTCATTGCGTACTTTGATATATTCAAGTCAAAGCTAAAGTCTTCGTCTATACGTTTTTAGAAAATGTTATAACATTTATCATTGGATGATATGCAGTAACACATGTGTTAACCTTTACCAAGTTGTACAAATGGTGACCCTGGGGTCAAAATAATCTCCTCACTGGGGGTCAAAAGTTTTGCATAGAAATATTAGGAAATACATTTAAAAACCTTCTTTTTTGAAACCACAAGGTTAGAGCTTTGATATTTTGCATGTAGCATCATCTAATAGAGTACACTTTGCCAGTGGATCGATTCAGACCCTCGTGGGCCTCTTGTTTTCAGGGTAATGACCCTTTGAATATTTTAACAATGGCCTTCCGTAATGGAAGGCACTAAGTAAACTTGTTTTGTTCAAATTCCCCCACATTGGCACTGCCGCGTCAACTTTTTTATCGGAAACCCAATAAAAACCGTTATATTGCTCTATTGTCTACCTTACATTTCGTTATTAAAATTATTTCGCTTCATGACCATCAATCACTTATACATTGTGCTTCTCCAAACGCGTCCACTATCTATTTTAAAGATGTTTCTTGTTTATAAATATGTAAACAGTGTTTTTTTCATAATCATGACTTCACATCTGTAGTGTTATTACTTATTGTTCCTTTGGGATCACGAAGCCTAATATGTGTTGATTGAATGTAGAATACCGCTTACGTCGGCGCTAGGGGCGTAAGAGGTGTGGCACCATTTATTACATCTCAATAGTTTTCAAAGGATCTTCCTCTTTTTAATATGTATTTACACATTTTGAACATTGTCAAGCGTTGTACAAAACATAATACGCATTTGATATAAATGATGCTTAGGTTTTATTAGTTAAAGTTTAATTTATTAAAACTCGCTAAAACAAAACTCTTGTTTCGGCTTGTTCGAAATTACGTAATTATGTACAACATTACAACATTTACTTTATTTTCACCGAGGCCATCTTTATAAAAGTGGATAAAAAAATGTCGAACAGGAAATGTAGCATTCACAGAATATAGTCAACCAAATAAACTCACACAAGCAGATGTCAAATACAGGTGAAAAAATGTGACAAAAGAAGTCACTGGGATATTACCATTAATGTTTTATACATCAACAAATAGCCGACTTGTCTTGTTTTTCTAGACCGAACTCTGTTTGTAACAATAGATGAATCATACGTGCATGTGGATAGTTTAGTGCATATGAAACTGAAACATAGTGGTTTTATACGTATTTGAATTGACACCCATACTTCTTCCAAATCGCTTCCGGTTCCTTTAAACTCTTTGATTCATATGGTGTTTTTTTTTAATTATCGCAGTGCAAACCCTTTCGATACTATATTATAGGCATAATAAACAATTACGAAATTAGTTAAGTGAGAACGGTTTGTTTGAAGGCCATTTTATAACGACTCTATGATATTAGATTGTGTCTGCAGATCAATTCACACAGTTATCAGATGAACAATAATTACAAGAACTAGACACAAATGGCCAATAAAATAAATCCCAAAGATGCGAATAAAGAGCATGCTGTTATCCGTCAATAGTACATATCCATTAACGACAAATGAAATTGTTTCTACACAAAATGTATCGTTTTTTGATTTCTCGATGGGTTAGTGCATATGTGTCTACATCAACCTTATATCTTAAATTAAATGTTTGCACTGTTCCCATCCTTCGCAATATTCAACATGTTAACAAACATTCTTCTAAATGTCATGTAAAAGCCAATAGGTAAAATACTTAAATGAACCATACCGGGTGGGTGTGTCGGTTACGTGCTCTAAACATCGTAAATGAAGCCATACAGAGTGCGCTACATGAAAGTATTCAGCAAGCATACAGTTAATAAGGTCCTTCGGAAGCAAGGAGCACAAACAAGAGAAGAAAGTAATATACTCGGTTTTATTCATGAGAGTTAATATAGGATGCAACAAATCTGACGCCCGCTAGTACCTTCATACGCGGTATTCTACTTTACTCGTAGAAACCTAGGGACTGGGCTCAATGATTCCAACGTATCGATAAGTAATACCATTACTGATTCGTAGTACATCCTAATACAAACGCTAGTTTGAAGGTCAATAAATACAGTAGAGGAGATTCTTTAGAGCCAACAAAAACAAATAAACAAGAAATATCACTGTAAGTGATAAATGCCCCTGGATTTTGTGCACGACACGTCGTTTGGATGTGATGAGCACTTGTGCCAAGTTATTTGAAAATCCGTCAAGGCATGCAAAAGTTATTGACCGGACACAATTTTACCTTTGACCTATAAGTGTGACCTTAACCTTGGGGCCACAGACCTGGATTTTGTGCGCGACACATTGTCTTGTTGTGGTGAGCACTTGTGCCAAATTATTTGAAAATCCGTCCATGAATGCCAGAGTTATTGACCGGACACAATTTGACTTTTGACCTCCAAGTGTGACCTTGACCTTGAAGACCTGGGTTTTGCACGCGGCATATTGTCTTGTTATGGTGATCACTTGTGCCAAGTTATTTAAAAATCCCTGCAGGGGTTGTGACGTTACGGTCCGGACACGAAATTGCGTACCTGTGTTTGACCTATGAACTGCTAATGTGACCATGACCTTTGAGGAACGGACCTCGGTTTTGCGCGCGACACATCGTCTTGTTATGGTGATCACTTGTGCCAAGTTATTTAAAAATCCCTGCACAGGTTGTGACGTTACGGTCTGGACACGAAATTGCGTACCTGTTTTTGACCTATGAACTTCAAGTGTGACCTTTGAGGTACGGACCTGGGTTTTGCGCGTGACACATTGTCTTGTTATGGTGATCACTTGTGCCAAGTTATTTAAAAATCCCTGCAGGGGTTGTGACGTTACGGTCCGGACACTCAATTGCGTACCTGTTTTTGACCTATGAACTTCAAGTGTGACCTTTACCTTTGAGGTACGAACCTGGGTTTTGCGCGCGACACATCGTCTTGTTATGGTAATCACAGGGGTTTTGAAGGTACAGTCTGGACACGAACTGCGGAATGACGGACAGACGGACGGTGCGATTACTATATGCCCCCGAAAATTGTTCGGGTGCATAAAAAGGCATAAATGTAGTTACTCGGTTTAACTGACGAGTCTCGGTTTAATCGCTGATCCTGATATTTACATATATCGGTGGTACATTCTCCAATACTTTTGTTTTCTCATTTTAATTTCAAATGGGTGGTTCCACTACTCTAGCCTTAAAATGTTCTGAGTATTGTTTAATCACCCTTAGGGTTTGTTGCCTGCTTTTTAGTCCCCCACCGGTTCCGGTGGGGACTATAGGTTTGCACCCTGTCCGTCTGTCAGTCCTTCCGTCCGTCCTTCCGAAATGCTTGTCCGGGCCATATTTTCAATACTATAAGACTTTGAGATACCAAACTGGGTATGTGGATACATCTTGGCATAGCGGTGTGTCGCGTACCAAAATAAGGTCACTGTGACCTTGACCTTGACCTGTGACCTCTGTCACAGAAAATGCTTGTCAGGACCGTATTTCCAATACTATAACACTTAGAGATACCAAACTTGATATTTGAATACATCTTGGAATAGCGGCGTGTCGCATATCAAAATATGGTCACAGTGACCTTGACCTGTGACCTCCGTCATAGAAAATGTTCCGAAAATACTTGTTCGGGCCATATTTTCAATACTTTAAGACGTTGAGATACCACACTTGGTATGTGGATACATCTTGGGATAGCGGTGTGTGGCGTACCAAAATAAGGTCACTGTGACATTGACCTTGATCTTTGACCTCTGTCATAGAAAATGCTTGTCCGGACCGTTTTTTCAATACTATAACACTTAGAGATACCAAACTTGGTATGTGAATACATCTTGGGATAGCGGTGTGTCGCGTACCCAAAATAAGGTCTTTGTGACCGTTTTTTCAGTAGTATAAATCTTAGAGATACCAAACTTGGTAAGTGAATACATCTTGGGATAGCGGTGTGATGCGTAACAAAATAAGTTCATTGTGACCTTGACCTTGACCTGTGACCTCTCTCATAGTAAATGCATACAAAATGCTTGTCTTAACCGTATTTTCAATACTATAATACTTAGAGATACCAAACTTGGTATGTGAATACATCTTATGATAGCGGTGTGTCGCTAACCAAAATAAGGTCGTTGTGACCTTGACCTTGACCTGTGAACTCTGTCATATAAAATGCTTGTCCGAACCGTATTTTCAATACTATAACACTTAGAGATACCAAACTTGGTATGTGGATACATCTTGGGATAGCGGTGTGTCGCGTACCAAAATAAGGTCACTCTGACGTTGACCTTGACCTGTGACCTCTGTCACAGAAAATGCTTGTCAGGACCGTATTTCCAATACTATAACACTTAGAGATACCAAACTTGATATTTGAATACATCTTGGAATAGCGGCGTGTCGCATATCAAAATATGGTCACAGTGACCTTGACCTGTGACCTCCGTCATAGAAAATGTTCCGAAAATACTTGTTCGGGCCATATTTTCAATACTTTAAGACGTTGAGATACCACACTTGGTATGTGGATACATCTTGGGATAGCGGTGTGTGGCGTACCAAAATAAGGTCACTGTGACATTGACCTTGATCTTTGACCTCTGTCATAGAAAATGCTTGTCCGGACCGTTTTTTCAATACTATAACACTTAGAGATACCAAACTTGGTATGTGAATACATCTTGGGATAGCGGTGTGTCGCGTACCCAAAATAAGGTCTTTGTGACCGTTTTTTCAGTAGTATAAATCTTAGAGATACCAAACTTGGTAAGTGAATACATCTTGGGATAGCGGTGTGATGCGTAACAAAATAAGTTCATTGTGACCTTGACCTTGACCTGTGACCTCTCTCATAGTAAATGCATACAAAATGCTTGTCTTAACCGTATTTTCAATACTATAATACTTAGAGATACCAAACTTGGTATGTGAATACATCTTATGATAGCGGTGTGTCGCTAACCAAAATAAGGTCGTTGTGACCTTGACCTTGACCTGTGAACTCTGTCATATAAAATGCTTGTCCGAACCGTATTTTCAATACTATAACACTTAGAGATACCAAACTTGGTATGTGGATACATCTTGGGATAGCGGTGTGTCGCGTACCAAAATAAGGTCACTCTGACGTTGACCTTGACCTGTGACCTCTGTCATAGAAAATGCTTGTCCGCATCGTATTTTCAATACTATAACACTTAAGAGATACCAAACTTGGTATGTGAATACATCTTGGGATAGCGGTGTGTCGCGTACCAAAATAAAGTCATTGTGACCTTGACCTTGACCTGTGACCTCTATCATAGAAAATGCTTGTCCGGACAGTATTTTCAATACTATAACACTTAGAGATACCAAACTTGGTATGTGAATTTATCTTGCGATAGCGGTGTGTCGCGTACCAAAATAAGGTCATTGTGACCTTGATTTTTGACCTCCATCATAGAAAATGTCTGGAAAAAGTTTATCTGGGCCGGTGGGGGACAATGGATTGCCCTGCAATTCTTCATGCTCTTGTTAATTTAATATTTTGACTGTTATCTGTGATACTCAGGCTTTATAACCTTTGCCCTCGGCTAAATTTCATTGTTTTCTCGTTTAGGTCAACGCCTTTTGTTAGAAACTGGGACCAAACTCCTCCGGCCATGGATTGGTGTGAAAATACCGCATTAAAGGTTCCATGTTCACCGCCATATGCATACCATCTTCTGTACTATTGACATGATTAATATTACGTTCTGGTCAACCCGGGGCTAGAGAGCGTGAACGATAGCAAGCACTTATCACTACCGTTCATAAAATCAACTAGAAATCTTATTTTTATTTATAACAGGATAGTTTCTGATCTTGAAATCGATACATCTAATCCAACTGATTCAGATCGTCAAAATTCTAAATTTTGTCATGAACCTGCAGGTCACATTCTCACTGGCAATCTTGATTTTATTCAGGATTAGAGGATACGGCAATTAATTGCCAAAGGTCCTAAGTATCGCCTTCCGTCAGATATTGATTTTAATGCCTGTCGCAATAAAATTGCGGGTTCTTTAGCGGATTTCTGTACTAAGTGATGTAAGCGCGAAAACGCAGAAAAAAACGTGTACTTACTGATCGAATGAAATTATTGAATTACGTATATTATTTTATGAATCCAATTCATACCTGCTTCCACGTCCTCCTACTTACAATTTACGACACCTTAAGAAGGGTATTCAGCATCTGCATACTACATTTGTTCTAGTTCCTGCAGACAAAGCTTCCAACAATATAATTATAGTCTGACGATTACAATGTACTGGATACCCAAAAAGTAGCTTTCAAGGAGGACAGTCAACTACAAAACACAGAAACAAACACGCAAACAGACAAACAAGAAGGCAAAAGCAATAATAAATGCAAACGACATCACAAACACAAAAGGGTTGACAATAGGGATACCGCCTTGGAACGGTCAGTGTCAAGTAGGCCCCTGGGGGGTTAAACCCGTTCTAGGGTGCACCAAATCTCACACTTACCCTACTGTCATCCCATTAAAACAGGACAGTGTAAATAAAGAAATCCCCGCCATGATCTAATCTCCAACCAACAAGAAATCATCAATAGGCAATATAAGTAAAACACAAATATGCTCGTGTAAATATAATACAACAAAACAATAGCCTAGAAAGCCACAATGAAGGTACTCATTGACTTGGCAGAAGCCAGAGCAGTAAGAGAATAAACCATTAAGGGCACGACAAGAAAGATCATAGACAAACATCAAACGCCACCGTCCCAATGGGCTTTAGGTAGGCGTCATCATAGGGTCCAAAGCCGGTCATCGTATAATTAAAGAGGAAAGCATAGTGGCGAACTGTAAAAGGGTCCACCACCAAGCATGCAGTACGTAGCAAAATGATAGGGTCATAACCTCTTTTGATAAACCTTTTAACAAAGATAGTATGAAAGTGATCATGACCAAGAATCTTACGAAGTTTATAAATCACATCACCATAAGGCACGTTTTATTTCTAATTCACTTTCATGTACCACGACCAATATATCAAAACTATTGACTTCCTGACTTTCAGCGATTAAAGAACATGTTATTAAGTAGTGTAGTAAGGCTTCTGAAAACTCAAGAATCAATCTGTGGAGAAGTCTACTGTGTAAGCATGTTCATGCCTCTTCTCTAAGCACCTACGAATTTTACACTATATGTACTTCTCTACCACATAATATAATCAAAGATAAATTGCTTCAGCTTATTCAGAAGACATTTGCTAGAGAAGGTACAACTTCTAATAATGTCAGGGCTTTCTTTACAAACACCCCTATTGATAATTATAATTTGTGGACTTGTGCCGATGTTTGTAGCGAGTTATCTTTCCTTCTCGATAACATCTTTATAAGATACGGTAAGACTGTTAACCGCCAGGTTACCGTTAGGTTGTTACTATTCCTATGGCAACTAACTGTGCGCCACTTGTCGTAGATTTGTTTTTGTATTGCTATGAATGTTGAGTTTGTCACCTGCTAGCCAGAGTGAAGTTGTTGATGCGTTTAATAATACATCTCGGTATCTAGATGACATACTCAATATTGATAACCCGTTCGTTGCTCATATGGTTACGAACATTTATCCACCAGAGCTCACGGTGAATAAAGCCAACAGTTTGGATAATGAAGAAGTATTCCTCGATCTTCATTTCTCGTTTTCTAATGATTCCATACATACTAAAATCTATGATAAGATAGATGACTTCAACTTTAACATCGTTAACTATCCACACCTGAATGTGGGGATGTACCTCCTGCTACATCATACGGGGTTTATATCTCCCAGTTCATTCGTTTTGCTAGAGCCTGTAATTATGTTATAGACTTCAATGATCGAAATCAAATTTTTACATGTAAACTTCCTCAGCAGGGTGTTCGTTATCACAAACTACGTAGATCTTTCTCAAAATGTTACCGCCGCAACGGAAACCTACCGGAGAAATACAACACCAACGTTAAAACTCTTCTGCGACTAGGAATATCACAACCCTTATTTTATGGAGATATGGTCTATAAACTTCGTAAGTTAAAGGGATCTGGCGGATTTCCTGACCACTTTAAAAATTATTCAGAAAAGGATACGACCCTTTAGTATTACAACGCACTGCGTGTTTAGTGATTGACCCCTCTACAGTCAGTCACTACGCTTCACTTTTCCCTTGTGCGATAACTGGACAACCTATTGGGACTGTATGATTGCACCTAATGAAACCCGACCAAGGGAGGTAGGTGCATGAGCTTTCGTACCTTGGGTTTTCTGGTCCTACACTAGATTGGTTTTCTCTTTGGCTGCAACTGCTGAGGCTGTTCAGTACAATTCTGGATACATCCTGAGATGTTTCTTGTTTTGTATTATATATAGTTTTACAACATCTTAGTGTTTCTTTTGTTATTTTCTCTGGATGTGGACTTTATTGTTAGAGAATTCCTTTTGATGAAATGTAGTTTTGTTTAAACTGTGTTGTCTATAAGACAGGAGAATAGCGAGAATTGTCTACACATAAAATTGATTGAAGCTAACCTGTAGGCCTTATTGCCTACTGACCATTCCAAGTCGGTAACCCTGTCTTCACCACCCTTTCTGTTGCATTTTGTTTCATTGTTAAATTAATTAAATATTGCTCCTTGTTTGTAGAACAGTGCGGACCTACAGAGATTTTTTACAGCCGTCATACTGCACTAAACGAACGCCAGTGTAAATATCAATAAAGACGGTGAAGTATATCCTTCCGAGGCAACGAACACAAACATGAGAATAAAGTAGCAGACTGTGTTTTATTGAGCCTTATTTATGAGAGGTAATATAAGATGCAACATATATCAAGCCTCCTATCACCAGCTTAAGTGGTATTATACTTTAAATACATATTGTAATTGAGCTAGATATTCCCAAAGGATCAGTTAGTGATTTGTAGAACGGGGATCCCTTTTACGGCAGCCACTCTGCTCTAAACGAAAGATTGTGTGACGGTGAATAAATACAGAAAAGGAAATCCTTTGAAAGCAACGAACACAAACATGAAATTAACCCATAGACAGCTATGTACTTTAGATATCTGAATTAAACCACATTTACTGTCGGTTACATGGCAACGCAGTTTATGTAAACATCATGGGATACAAGATATCAGTGTTATATCAGTGTTAAAATATTATTCTCCGTAATACGTCAAGTAAACGTGTTTGTTACAGATAAGCAATACAATAATTGTAAATACCTACGTCACAAAGTGCTTTCAAAATGTCACATTAAAGGGAGTACATCAGGCTTTTGAAAGGGGTGTAGGGGTCTGACTTAAAATTGACAAATAATTATCTTTCCTATTTTAAAGCGCCTAAACATAATAAATGATCCTAAAAATGACCCCTTAGTTACAAGGAAATTCATTCTGTACAGTAATAAGTGCTATCCTAGGTTACGCACCAGGGTTAATTTCAGCATTTTACGCCCGATTCCGTCCTAGCTATATAATGTATTCGAAGTTTAAATCTTAACAATATGGTTCGAACATCATATTTTGATTGATATAAGTGTTTTATCATGAATTGGAACATTTTTATAATTTAAGATATTTCTAGAAAAATCCTGATGTACTCACTTGAAACCATACTTAATCCGTTTTAAGAATGGGAATGTTCCAACTTCGAACTGTTTATTATAATAATACGAAAAAACACAGTATATAGCCCTGAAAGACCGGGTCGCTTGTATCATTATTTACAGGCGTGAGTAGCAATATGTTGTGTTCTAGTCGAGTACTATCATTGAATGAACACTGCACAGTGCGACTTTAAACTTTTGGCATTGTACCAATAAGCATTACGAAACCAATTTCATTGAAAATGCATTTGTAGTAAAGTTAGTAAACGCATTTATGTCCAGGGTAATACACTCTAGTCGTTTATAGGTGCACCCACGTTAAACCTGTATTTAGGGTGTTATATGGAGTATATGGCCACGCTGTCTTAGCCGGTGTCTGTATAAATTATATAACAAATGGGTTTGTACTTGCATTTTGTGTTGTACTGGTTACTGGTTTGTTCAGTCATATTCGTATATGTGTCAATACTGAAAAACTGTTTTGTCTCTGACGGTTCCAAGGCGGTAGCCTTATTGTTAACCATTTTATGTTTGTGATGTCATATCTTGACTTTTATTCATTTGTGTAAATAGTTTGTTTATGCACATGTTTTGTGTTGACTGTGGTCATTGAATTCTACATTTCCTATTCGACATTTACAACCTGACGTCTATGGTGACATGATTTACAAACTTCGTAAGAACGTCACCGTCCTTTTGGGCTTTAGGTAGACGTCATCATAGGGTCCACAGCCTGTCCGGTCATCGCACAATCAAAGAGGAAAGCATAGTGGCAAACTCTAAATGATTCCACCACCAAGCAAGCAGTGCGTTGCAAAATGATAGGGTCATAACCTCTTTTTTTATAAACCTTTTAACAAGTTTTACAAAGATAGTATGAAAGTGATCATGACCAAGGATCTTACGATATTTGTAAATCACGTCACCCTAGAAGTCAGGTTGTGATAGTCCTTGTCG
The DNA here is from genome assembly GCA_037043455.1 of Cyrtodaria siliqua. Taxonomy (NCBI): domain Eukaryota; kingdom Metazoa; phylum Mollusca; class Bivalvia; order Adapedonta; family Hiatellidae; genus Cyrtodaria; species Cyrtodaria siliqua. The sequence continues at coordinate 107,866 of JAWPHD010003612.1, read as the reverse complement.
CAGAAGAGTTCCTAAATTACTTTTATATTTGGAAAGAAGATCAGGGTTACGATAATAAATTTTGCAAAGGTTTTACGAAGTTTATGGTAACGGTAACCCTGATTGAGTAGCTTTTTATTTATACAAAGATTATGAATATTAAAGTCCTCAACTCGAGTACAAGCTCTCGAAAAAAGAATAAGTTGAGACACATACACCCCAAAAGAAGTTGCTCGGGGAACATCCCCATCTAAATGAGGATAATTCACAATATCAATTTTAAAATCATCCCTCTTGTCATATATTTTGCTAATTATTTCACCATTTTCAATGGAGAGATGTAAATCAAGAAAAGTAGCGTTAGTATCAGAAATATTAGCTTTGTTAAGTTGAAGTTTCTTTAGGGTATATATTATTAACCATAGTAGAAACGAAAGGTTGTCAATGTTTAATATGTCATCCAGATACCGAGAGGTGTCATTAAAGGCCTCAATAACATCTTCCTGGGTATCTCGTAAACGACTCAACATGAAATATCTTTCATAGCAATATGTTAACGTTGGAACGGTACCCAATGGTCACCCAAGCGGTTTTAAACCTAGGGTGCATCAAAACGTATTCTTACGCTATTGTCATCACAATAAAACGGGACAAAAAAAAGAAATCTCCCCCAACAGGCTATATCTTCTTACAAACTAGAGATATTAATGCTGAAATAATGTCTAAATATAAAAAACGCAAAAATGCATGCATTAAAAAGTCGCTTAGCACATTTATAACGCACTTGGTTAAAAACCTGCAATCCTTCGTTCAAAATGTTTCAATATTCGATAGTAAATAGTCTGTCGCAAATCAATCGTGTGCCTTTAAAACGTCAGACGTCACGTCATCAAGTTGAATGTTTCATGCGCTTGAAAAACATTCGGAAACAATGCAATATATAACTACTATAGTAAAGAGTATGACAATGGACCTTTGGAAACGGCCGAGCACGACAAAATTACTTTTGCGACGAAATGTGTATAACAGTATTTACGTGAAACGGCTCCGCTGACGTGTAGTAATTAAAGTAAATACGATCATTAAAGGGGCAAAATTCCCTACCCTGGTAGGGAGAAATTGGAGGTGTGTCTTATCAATTACACCAGTTATACAGGCTGTCAGTTACAGCACATGTAAACAACTCGCTCTGCAGACGACACAAAAAACGTATTTACAAATCAGCTAGTATAGTAACATGAGTAACGTTTATCAATCCAATGATTCCAAAATATATAAGTTTTATTTCAGTATTATCCACGTTTTACAATATATTTACTCTTTTATCTTCATCTAATTTCCACTGGACTATTTATCACATAATAAGAATTGCTATAAACCTTTTGCCAAAGTAAATGTAAGCTGGTGACTAAACAGAAATGCCAGCAAATATTTCATGAGGTTGACATAATTTATCAGTATTAAATGAAACTTAATTGCCAATTATAGCTGGTATGGAGAATCAGCATAGTGTACACTGCAGTTTACAAGACCTGTGTATAATTTGGATATTTTATAAAGATGACATTGTGTGATCATTGTGTTGGGAATATTAAACAATTCAAAAATAAAGGAAAACTGTACAAATTATTGTTAAGAATGGCCGGAAATGATGGAGATAATAAGGTAAGGAATAGTATATAGTATGACTAAGGAATATACATCACTGAGCCTGAGAAGGGAATGTTTAATTTTCATGGGAGGGACAAAGAAGGGCTTGGTGAGTTTTCTGATTCTGATGTGAAAATTGTAGGGATGATTTGTTATCAGCAACACATAAATAGTCACCTTATACAAATGCCACATCTCAGAGCACTGCTACAGAGGTTCACACACAATATAAGTACTGCTATCTCTAAGCCATAACACTCAGTGTCGTCTGCTGTAAACACTACCACGTGTTTTTGTATACACTTCTCAGTTTATGACCCCACAGGCTCCTCCCCTATATTTTCAAATTTCTGTCAGTTGGGTTTAAAAAAATATTGAAACTATGAATAAGAAATACTTTTTCACAAATATATTTTTACCAATACAATTGTTTAATATCAGTTTACTTCTGTGCCAAATATTAACAATTTTTATGAGGTGGATTTTTCAGTATTTTGAAAAAGGACTCCCTGATCTAACCCTGTATAAATTTATATGAAAAACCTGCCGAGCTCCATCTGGTGGCTTTTATATGGCAGTTGCCCCATTAAACGCTAGATGTCACGAAATGTAAACTATGAATGCAAGTATCCTTATATTGACGATTTCAACGATAATGGATAGAAAGTCTCATTAATATACACTCGTACCATGTTTCAGGGCAGGAATAAATGTTCTTTTTTTTAACAATATTTTTTCTAAATTTGATAACATCTAATTTGATATACAGTATATGAACAAGTTTGTTGTAAATCAAGCCAAATATAAAAGGCCTTGTTGCTTTAATAAATACTTCCCTTTAGTTTGACCTAGTGACCTAGGTTTCATTCGCCCTGATCCATTTTCGATAGATACCACCATGTCATTAACTAAACATTCTGACCATGTTTTATAACATTCGACCACAAATAAAGACCCTATTGCCTTAACAATTGTTGTGTTTAATGTGAACGAATGACTTTAAATTTATTTTGACGTGACCTCTTTTTAAAGTAACCAACAGCTCATTTATATATACCCTCTGAAAATGAAAATCAGACAAACAATGGCCCTATTACCTAAGAAGGTGGATACATTATCGGGAGTGTAAACATGACGTACGAGAATAAATAACATACTTTGCTTCCTGGTAAAGTAAAACAACAACATACCACTGATACTACTATTATTCAACTACGTTTAATTCGTTCATCCTTTCATCTTACGACGTTTTTTTCTAATTATTGAGTGCGCTTTGATGTACCGATACTTTGGTGTGCCATTTATGCGCCATAGCAAAGTAATCAAAATGCTAAATAAGGTTGATATATTAGCAGGAGAGGTTGCTTCCTGTGCATTTGATTGTCCTGATTTTACAATTACGTACGCGGGTAAATAACAAACTTTGCATCGGGGTAAACTCATTAATTTCCAGTGATGTAACTAAAGTGTCCTCTCAGTCTATGATCATTAAATATTTAACAATTAAAGTCATGCGATATGAAAACAGTTCATGGACGTAATCAGCCATGAATAGTATATGTCCAAATGCATAGTTTAAGTAAACATTTAGTTGTATTAGCCTGTTTCCATATAGGAACTGCATGAAGAAAAAAAAAACACTAAATGGATACATCTGGGCTAAATCGCAATGACGTCCTATATTGTGTAAACCTCTCAATACGATGTCCGTGTAAGCAATGAAATGTTTTTTTCCGAAATCAATGACCGTTTCAGTTTATTTTTTAGAACATACTATATCCAGTGAACTAATAATCAGTGAATGGGATACATAATCGAATCTCGCACGATCTCGCATGGCTAAAACGAGAAAGATAAGCATCTCTGTACATGATCAGAAATTTCATCATGATCGCTGGGCGCTCTTTAAAAACGCTTAGAACTGCGACATGTGTGCGGTTAACGCTATCAATCCATTGTTAGGAATATAGCGGAATGGGTTTATTGTACCGGTAATCAGATTGGCGTTAATCTAGTTGTAATAAAGATGAAATTGTCACACCTTCGTTGCTATTTTGACGTTTAGCTTCTATACATACACATATTCTTTCAAGGTTTTTAAAATCAGAGTTTATTATTACCAAATGCTGTTTAGCGGTTGATGAAGATTTTTATTTTGAGTGTTTGTAAAAAAAGGGCATTACCATTAAGAAATATAAAAAGATCGGACAGGGAAAGTAGCATTCAAGGAGGACAGTCAACCACAAAACACAGAAACAAACATGCAAACAGACAAACAATAAGGCAAAAGTAATAATAAAAGTAAGCGACATCACAAACACAAAAGGGTTGACAATAGGGCTACCGCCTTGGAACGGTCAGTGGCAAAGTAGGCCACTGGGGGGTTTAAACCGGTTCTAGTTAAGCCGCCTACTAGAGTTACGAGTGCCTTCCTTGTGTATTTATTTCGAAATAATTAAAAGATGTCATTAATAAAAGGGAATGTATATACAATACATTGTATACATGCACACAATTTCAGTATTAAGTGTATCTTTTTACCTTTCTATTTTTCCTAAATGTGTATTCATTCTGAAATATAATATAATATAATTATGAAATTCTGGTTTAACTGGTCTGTGGTTTATCTTATGTGTTTGTTGTTGTTTTTTGGGGGGTTATTTACGTTTTCAATGAAAAAAATGCTCAATTCACAGAATTTGGACACTATGCTGGCGATACTGGGAAAATTATCCGGCATTCCAGTGACACCTCGAAGATGATGTACAATCGTAGTAGGTCTGCTACAGGTGCACAGACTTGTTGGGTATGTGACAGGTGGTGAACAGGTGACACCTAGTTGCCAATGAAAGCCTATGCAGATGCAATGTGCACTACACAGATGCCATGTTGGAGAGAATATATGTATTTGATGGTTGTGAAGGTCTAATATGCATCAACAATATGTGTCCAACACTTGCCACTGGATTTTCTGCAATACACTGGATGTTGACAAATCATGTCAAATTATTATGGGGGTGGTGGGGAGTGTGTGATATACTGATGATGATTTATTTCTGTCCTGAATGCCCGAAGGATTACAAAAGCATATGTGGCTTTAGATGACATTTTCGAAAGAAACACGAACAATATTTAAAAGGTAAATTACTTAAAATTAGAATACACGTTACAATTTGGAGGTCTAGATACGTTTGCGATTATATATGGCAGAAAGTAAGCCATTTTCTTATGAAGATTATCATTTACTCATATGAAGAAACTATTATTAAGTCTAATTAATTTTATTTTTTTTATTGATTTTTTTGGTATATAAAATAATAATATTTTTAAAATACTAACATCCGTGTAAGTGGAACTTTTAAATATTCTGTAACATATGACACAGTAACTCGCAACACCGAATAAGATAATTTTGTATAAAAAGAAAATATCACATGAAATATGTGTAATTAAACACGTAAGTGGGTTTAAGCAATGTAGATACAACTGTTTAGCATTAGTTATATTTTCCTAATAGTGTCATATTAAAATGGCATAACAAATCAATTAGTTACTATAATATTTTTTAATAAAATTAACACACTTACGCGTTGTTGATGTTTGTTTGTTTTTTTGCTTTTTGTTTTGACAAATCCGAATGAATATAGTCTATTTCTAATGTGTTTAATTTCACTAATGCATAATATAAACAAATTGAAAATTAAAAATATTACGCAGTTATGGTATATATCTGATGTCAACACACCACGGGTTGCCAGTATTTGTGATTTATGGCCTCTTTGATCTAAACAAAACTCCTGCTTAGAACAGCCAATTAGCCACGGGTACCGTATTATTATGATTGGAGAAACCCTTTATATCTTTGATCGCAATAAACAAGCTGCCATAAACCCAACATTAGCGACTCTTCAGTTAATTGTTTATTTGCGTGGTTATATATATATGTAGGTCGTATGTGTTCCGGGAAGCTTATGGCAAAATGCATTGGAAAGCGCTTAATTGATACAGACATTAAAAGTTGTCGTTCGTTGTTCAACTGCTGGAAAGGATATTTAATTAACCAAAAGAGCACCAACAATGATCGGTTGACTAAGAGTCTCTAAAACATAATGTAAGCGTTTACATCAACAAAAAGTGTACCACTACATTCTTTAATCATATTTCTCGACAGCGAGTTGTTTTTATTCGAGAAATTAACTATTAAATTAAAACAATGTATAGCGGATTCCAACAGGATCGGCGTTGGGTAGAATTGGCAATGTATGGCCGTTTTGGTCGATATCTATGTAGTGTTAAAGACAATTTGTTAGACACAATTTGCATAACACAAAGTGTATCACTACATTCTTCAATTATATTTCTTGACAGCGAGCTGTTTGCTTTCGATGAATTAACTAAAACAAAAAAATGTATAGCGAAGTCCAACAAGATGGCATTTCATCGGCGTTGGCTAGATTCGCTTTGACAAAACGACAATTTGACATTGTCATTCATGCGACATATCGGAGTAATCAAAATGCTTAAATAATGCGGATACATTAGCAGGAGACGTATACTGCTTAGGAATTTGACTGGCACGGTGATAAAAATGGCGTACACTGAGAGGGTAAATAACAGACTATGCTTCATGGTAAACCCAAAAATGTCCAGTGATGTAATTAAAGTGACCTCCCATTTAATGATCATTAACATCTGAGTGTTTCTAATTTTAATACTTTGTCTAGTAAATAGTTTTATTATAAGAAAACATCTTATCGAGCTTAAAACTAACCTTTTATTCATCGTTATAGTTGTTGTTTGTTTCTGTGCGTGTTTGTAGTTGGCTGTGGTCCTTGAATACTACGTTTCCTGGTCGACTTTTATATCTTCTTTTGTATGAGTGTGCATATCGCTTATAACATCGTACCACCCATTCATACGTTAACCTACGATCTCACGACGATGCTTTAAATTCCTGCGCTGTCTGACACGATTACTATTGTAGTAGATTTGAATACATGCCTGTATATTATTAGTAAACTCGTAATACTATTTGTAATTACAAAATATGTGTGTGTACCATATACACGTCTGTACTATTTTGATTGTTTTACAAAATGTAATCATTAAAGGGGCAACATTCGCTACTGGATGCAGAATTTGCAAGAGGACATGACAATGTACTTTATACAAATCAGCTAGGAGTAAAGTTTTTCAATCTAATGACTCCAAACTTTTAGTATATAATTTCTGTTTATTTTATTGGAACATTCATGTTGTAATTCTTTTAATGGCCTTCATTGTGGCTTTATAGGCTATTGTTTTTTTGTATTATATTTACACGAGCATATTTGTGTTTTACTTATATTTCCTATTGATGCTGCCTTGTTGGTTAGAGATTAGATCATGGCGGGGATTTCTTTATTTACATTGTCCTGTTTTAATGGGGTGAAGTAGGGTAAGTGTGAGGTTTGGTGCACCCTAGAACCGGTTTAAACCCCCAGTGGCCTACTTTGCCACTGACCGTTCCAAGACGGTAGCCCTATTGTCAACCCTTTTGTGAGTGTGATGTCGTTTGCATTTATTATTACTTTTGCCTTCTTGTTTGTCTGTTTGCGTGTTTGTTTCTGTGTGTTGTGGTTGACTGTCCTCCTTGAATGCTACTTTCCCTGTCCGATCTTTTTATATTTCTTTACCCTATAGTTACTCTTTTATTTTCATCTAATATCCATTGCACTGTGTATTATTATATAAAATAGAATCGCTATGATCTTTTCGAAAATGAATGTAATCTGATGACTAAACAGAACTCACACTGTCAGCAAATGTTTCATGACATCATTGTTTCCAGTGTTAAATAAAAATCAATGGCCAAGTATAGTTGGTCTGGAGAAACAGCCTATATATACTGCAGTACACAAGATATGCGTATAATTTGGACATTTATGTTATGATGACATTGTGTTGGGAATAATCATTCAAAAATAAAGCATAACTGTACAAATTATTGTTAGGAATGGCTGGACATGATGGAGATAATAAGATAAGAAATTACATCGTCTATAGTTATGACTAAGGATTACTATATTATTAATAATCACTGATCCTGAGGAGGGAATATTTCATTTTCATAGGTGGGATATAGAAGTGCATGGTGATGTTTTTGATTCTGATGTGAAAACGGTAGGGATGATTTGTTTAAAATGAAAACATGAATAGTCACAGATACAAACATCCCATCTCAGAGTACTACTATGGAGGTTTACACACAATTACGACTACTGCCTATCTCTAAGCCATAACGCTGAGTGTAGTCTGCTGTATACACTACCACGTGTATCTGTGTGCCCTTCTCAGTTCATAACCCCACAGGCTCACCCTATATTTTCAAATTTCTGTCAGTTGGGTTTGAACGAAAATTAAAACTAGGAATAAGAACTACTTTTCCACAAATATGTTTTTGCCAATACAATCGTTTAATAATCAGAATACTTCTGTGCCAAATATTGAATTTTTTTATGAGGTGGAATTTTTAATATTTTGAAAACGATCAAATAAATGAATTTAAATGAAAAACCTGCTCCTGCTCCTTCTAGTGGCTTTTATACGGCAGTTGGGCCTTTAAGGCGCAAACTTCCCTAACCTGGTAGGAAGATATAAGAGGTGTGTCTTATCAATTACACCAGCTATAGAGGCCTGTCAGTTACAGTGAATGACTCTAAAAATAGCATATGTAAACAACTTTCTCTGTGGGCAGAAGACACGAAAATGTACTTACAAATAATCTAAGAGTATAACGTTTTTTTAATCCAATTACTCCAATCTATGTAACTTCAGTTTATTTTATTGAAACTGTGGAAAGCAAATCAGTATTATTCATGTTTTACTCTACTCTTTTATGTTCATCTAATTTCCTCTGCACTGTTTACTACATAAAAAAAACAATTGCTATGTACTTTTGCGCCGAAATAAATATAATCTGATCACTAAGCAGAACTTCACACTGCCAGCAAATATTTCATGACATAAGTTGTCAGTGTGAAATGAAAATTACTTGCCAATTAAAGTTGGTCTGGAGAAACAGCCTATATATACTGCAGTACACAATATATGAGTATAATTTGGAGATGTATTTGTTAGGATGACATTGCTTTGAGAATAAACATTCAAAAATAAAGAATAACTGTACACTTTATTGTTAGGAATGGCTGGACATGATGGAGATAATGAGATAAGGAATTACATAATATATAGTTATGATTAAGTAACATGCATCACTGAGCCTGAAGAGGGAATATTTAATGTTCATGGGTGAGATATAGAAGTTTCTGATTCTGATGTGAACATGATTTGTTATCAGGAACACATGAATAGTCACAGATAAAACTATCCCATCTCAGAGTACTGCTACGGAGATTTATTCACTATCTCTAATCCATAACACTGAGTGTCGTCTACTGTAAATACTACCACGTCTATTTGTGTACACGTCTCAGTTCATAACCCACAGGCGCTTCCCATATATTTTCAATGTCTGTCAGTTGGGTTTAAAAAAATGAAACTATTAATAAAAATTACTTTTTCACAAATACCAATACAATTGTTTAATATCAGTTTACTTCTATGCCAAATATTGATTGAGTTGGATTTTTTAATATTTTGAAAAAGGACTCCCTGATTTAACCATGTATACATTTTAAATGAAAAACCTGCCCCAGCTCAATCTAGTGGCTTTAATACGACAGCTGGGCCTTTAAACGAGTATAAAAGTGTACGCTTACTTAACTGTGGTGATTATGTTTTCAGTGCAATGCTAAAACGATATCATCCTGCATTTGTATATATCGGAACGCATATCATATTTCTATTATTGCAGATGGGCTTTGAAGGAAAACCCAATAATAAAAATGGTTTAAATTTATTGGAATAAACTGGCCATGGCTTCAGCATAATATAATAAGAAACATAATGTGCATATCAAATGTCTAGTCACGACACTTATAACAATTTTGAAAAATCGTCATAGCACAGACCAAGTTTTGAAGTGAATGAAAACTGTACTCAGTGAACCCTGGGTTCAAATGTTCACCAAGCCAGATATTTAAAATTTGGTTGCTTTTTTTCAAATGTTCTCGTAAAATAATTACTACACACTGCTGTGACCGCGACATACTGCCAACACTGCTGAATAGACAGCGCTGAAGCCACGACGGTAGGAACGTGATTCTTAAAGACAACAACCCGTCCGCATAAGCCCAACATCACATTTCTAGGATAATGTAACTAAAATATATATAAACAAACAAAGCAAAGCAGACTGAGTTAAATATATAGTCATTAAAATGGGGGTATGGGTGGGTGGGTATTTTAATAAATGATCGAGATACATGCTATACTTTTGATTTTAATCTCCGGTATTAATATACAACCATCTGCCTACTCGACGCCATTGATAAAGGCTAAATATACGGTGTAGAGTACAAATTACTAAATCGTAAAACTAACAAAAAACAGGAGGGCCACAATCTGTGCAGTCAGGGTGACCACAAACTCATGTAAATTAACACCCGCACTACCATAAAAGGATTTATGTCGATACTCAACAAATCCCATTATTACAGATGGGCTTTGAAGAAAATCCCGATAATACAAATAGTTTAAATTTATTGGAATAAACTGGCCATGGCTTCAGCATAATATAACAAGAAACATAATGTGCATATCAAATGTGCAGTCACGATACTTATAACAATTTTGAAAAATGGTCATAGCACAGACCAAGTTTTGAAGCGAATGAAATCTGTACTCAGTGAACCCTGGGTTCAGATGTTCACCAAGCCAGATATTTAAAATTTAGTTGCTTTCCTTCAAATGTTCTCGTAAAATAATTACTATACACTGCTGTGACCGCGACATACTGCCACATGCCACTAGTGGGGACATGGGCACCGCTAGAGGCACCAACCTGCATTTGTATATATCGGAATGCATATCATATTTCTGATATGTTTTTTATTTTCCTGGGACGTATTTCTAATAAAAACAAAATATTCGGGGACATTGTAATGCTATACCATAAATATTTAAATAAAATTTGCACATAATACTATTTTTCACATAAAGAATGAATCATCGTCTTACCTGTTCAGCTCTTCAATTTCCGAAACCGATAATTGTATAATATAATTCGAAATTTCGGAGTGCTATGAAGAATAACATTAATACATGTTCGTAATGGTGCATTTATGGAGTTATGTTATAAAACTAACATCACATTCTTGAAATTGTCACCATTATACAGTGTATCCAATATTAACTCATATAATATCCTATATATGTATGTAAAGCATATCAGTTATAGTGATTACATTCCAGTTGCATTCGTGCTAAGTATACGTAAAAGTGATATATCAGCAAAGTCTTACATAAAACGTATTTTTAGAAAATTTTAGACCAGTTAAATAAACGGTTAAACAATATTTAGGGGCATTCATGAGGTCGCCGCCATTACATACATAAATCCATTCTATAAGAAATATAATAATTCAATCATTGATAACTTCAATAAAACGTTGCATGAAAATAGGACAAAGAAGTACTACAACGTTACCGACCGTGCAATGTGCCCGTTGTGGACATACTTGCCCTTAGTGTATGTTAATATACTAATTAATGATGTAAATAAAGAATACAAAGACTACAAAGACATGTTGGGAGTTCATGTTTACAATCAGTCGTGTCAAATATAGATTTCAATTCTGAAAATGTATGAAAATGACTAAAACTCTGCTGCTCTGTAAAATATTGATTACTAATAAACATTGCGTTTAAGACGTTTCACCAAAAACATTTCACGCTATAACTATTGGCTTTTAAAAGTTATAAGCAACACAAATACTTCCAAAGACAATAGTTTTAATTTCGTATCTTGGTAATTATGAGCTATATATTTTATATTAGCTCTTAGCCTAGATGAGTCAGTTATCAACGTGTTCCATGTCAGAACATACATGTCGTCTTATTTATCATAGTATCTGTTCTACACGAGTTTCTATATCGCAAGAATATTTTTCACGAGTGAATTATTTTCCGTATCACGACAAAAATGTTAATTAAACTATATAATATATATTCTGTGATGAATTTCTTTCCAATCGTCTTTTGACACAAGTATTCCTTCTTCTGTCACTCCTTTGGCGACAGCGCGGAGTAATATCATGACGTCAATTCGTGACGTAATATCGTGACGTCTATCGTTTAGTTCATACCATTTGGCTACTGAGCTATCTTGCACACTAGGCGAGATAGCCAGTAGAGGAAAGGATATGTTATAGATTTTCTCAAACTGGGAAATTTCTATAATTCATCACAGAATATATAATATAAGCAAATATCACTCCCTGCAATGTGATAAACACATATACGCGCTTAGATGGCTCCTCTCGATATTTATATTATACCTACCGAGTTAAATGTCATACATCATTTGTGCAAATGTATCTATATGCAGCTTACATGTGTTCATCTTCAGAATGGTTGTACTGTCCAGAGTTCCTTGCATGTAGTGAAAAGGTTTGGTAACGCCTCTCGATGTTTTTATTATACCTACCGTGTTAAATGTCATACATCATTTGGGCAGACGTATCTATATACATCTTACTTGTGTTCATCGTCAGAATTGTTGTACTGTCCAGAAGAGTGCCTTGCATGTAGGTGAAAGGTTTTGTTATATAAACGTCTAAAATATAATCCGACAGTTTCAGAATCATATTGGAGATGTCATAAGAATCTTGGTAAATGCTGAATTAGCACTGGCCCTAAACATATATTATTATATGCGTATATTTTATAGTAATCCAAATTGTATCATATGTATAAAATTGGTGACAAAGCACTAAATTTTTGTCATTTGTGAGTAATCACCAGTTTCCGAGTGGTTGTCATGTATGTGAAAACTGAGTACTATGTTTCGTTCAGTTTCATGTAAGTGACAAAATATGGACCATATTACGTTTTGTTGTGTTAGTGTCAAACACTGTGACAAACTGAGTTTGACAAATATGAGTGCCAGAGTATGTGCGGTTATCAAGCACTGTACACGTGTATAGTATTTAGATAAAATTAATATGAAGTCTTATTTGCTAGGATCGGTAGCACTGGTTTCACAGAAACAGTGTTATTCTTAATCTAACTAAAATTTGTCTGTGGCGTTATCTCGCATGTTGTGCGTGCCAAAAGCTAATTTACAACTATAGTTTCAAAGAGAAAATATGGAACATTAATCACAATGATCTTGAAGGAATATGAAGCTAAGTTCTAAATAATGCAAATTTCATAACGTAGCATTCCAATTTAAAATGTCCAGGGCAATTTATACATCGACTATTTAAATGTTAATGACAGTGTAATATTGCTTTTTCTTTGCGGAAATAATTTTATAGAATCCTTGAAAATTGAAAGACCAAGGAAACAAGACATCTGAAAAATGATGCATTACAGGTATACAAGCAGTTTGAAACACTCTCTGGTTTTTATTCTTTGAATTCCGTAGCTAACTATTGATTTGAATTTAAGATATTGTCCCGATATAAATCGGTATTTAATAAAATATTAATTTAATATGGGTTTGAAATGTGTATATTACTCATATCTGAGTAACGTCTCGGATTTAGGCAAACATTTACATTTCACAAATATTTTACAAAGAAAATAAACGGAAGGGTTGCTTTAATCATTTTACAAGGAATCTTTGCTCTGCGTGTTCTTTTAAATACAGTTGGTGGTCTTTCCACAATATAACAATCGTTGATTATTTTGTTTGTTTTTTAAATAATTGCGTTGATTAAACAGAGCCGTTAAATCAATACTAAATGATGTCGTCAGTGCTACTGCAACAAACGTACAGAACACAAACAACAAATGGACATGATTGCAAGTTTATCTTGTTGCAAGTTTATATTGACGGTTACCTGTGTAAAAAAAAAAGTCTGAGGATCGTTGTTATCTTACATACAGTGCTTAAAATATACAATAATTATATAATTACTTACCGTTAATGCATTTCAAAACTATGTATAAAATAGTATGAGAGTTGACCTTTGGAAACGGCCGAACACGACACATACGAAATATTGCAGTCTGGTTTGATTGAGACTGCCTGTGAACGGTAGTAAAATATGCTAGCTACCACTTACGCCCTCTAGCCCCGGGTTGAGCAGAACTCAATATTCATAAAATCAATAGTACATAATTGTAACCATCCCGAAGATGGCATGCATATGGCGGTGGACATAGAGATCTTTTCTGCCCCCATGTCCAGCGGCGAATGGTCCAGTATCTAACAAAATACTATGTCCCGAATATGTTTATTACTTGGTAAGTGCCAAGCAGACGCACATAATAATTGTATTCGTAATGTGAAGGGAATATACTTTTAATTTAGAAGGGGTATCAAAAACAGTACGAGGTTATTGTAGAGGCACGTTTCTGTGTGCCACTGATCACATCGTGATGGTGCAAGAAAGAACAAACCAACTTATTTACAAATGTTCACATTATAAATCAGTTTTATAAATGGAAGAAAATTGGCTATCAATTTGAATCTGTAATTTGATTTACAGCCAAAAAAAAAACACGTTTATAATTCGTTTAAGTCATTCTCATGTCTGAAGTAAAATGAATCTTTTCCCACGTAATCGTCCGAAATTTTCGGCGTTCCTAAGACATCGGATGTTTGGCCATCTTTTAAGTCTACTTTGTATTAACAAACCAACCATATGTAAGCCTGCTGCGTCAAGCCTCCTCTGTGTCAGTTTCGTTTAATCCTTACGTTGTCCGAGTATTAACTTTCATACCCCATCCAACCCTTTCTCCAAGAATAGAAACCGGGGTTCGCTTGGGTATGAAATAAAATCCTAATTTCGGTTTAAAAGGTTTGCATATTGTAAAATTAAAACATTTAATAGGTAATTTTAGTTTTTTTCAGTAAAAAATGTTTTTAAACGTGTTTTATTTTCGAAATCTCCGTTATAAAATCCTGCTAATATAAGCTTTACCATCGCTTAATGGAATTAAGTCGGGTCACGTAATGTTCATAACGACTTTTGCTACTTACATACGTTAAGACCGCTTGCTTGCTTGTCAGAACAGCACACTATTTCGAGGCGAAGCATAAAACTAAGCTTCAATTTGTTCGGTTGATTTTAATTTACATAAACGTCCAGTGTTACAGGCACATCATGCTGAGTCGTAAATGAGACAAACAGGTTCTGTTGTAATAGAAACTCACTCTCTTGCGTGTTCAATAAACTGCAGTATAATAGCCGTGAACTGAAGTTATAACAAAACCTGCAGTGGCGTAGCTGCCTATAGGCACTGTAGGCACTGCCTATACATTGTTCCCCAGAAAAAAAATGAAAATGCCAAACATGCAATAAAAACGAAGTGGGGTACGAGGTGGAGGGGTATGGTCAGCTCATACCATCTTTACTCGTGGTCTTTTCAGAAAATAAACGTCGAACTGTTTTCGCTCGCGGTCTTTCGGAACCAAACACACCATGATTATGCAAAATTTCGAAAACAATTCAGAAAGCAAGTATTCATATTAATATAAGTTATTTTGTCTTGTTCCGATGTTTTTTTACGAAATCGCAGATTAAAAAATCTTGAAATCGCGGGTTAAAAACATATTGTTTGCTGCTTAAAATACCGTCAGAATGCAGGATTTGCCTTCCTTCTAAAAAAAAAAAGAATCGGGGGAGCATGCCCCCGGACCCCCTAGGCCATGTGCCTACACACTGATTTAGACACATCTACGCCCCTGACCTGATAAGACATTTTAGAAACATGTATACCATGCACACTTGCGAACAAGGAGTGCCATTTGATAACAGGTGAACATGTATCAATTCGTTAGAGACGAAACGATGAATTTAACGAATCTGTTATCAAAACGTTAACACGGAAATAAGTAACTTTTGCTTTCACAGCGGAGCAATGCAATCCATACTAAATCTCCCCTAAATTGTATTTCGTCATAGTTTCAAAGAATTTGTACTTTTATCTCACTTGTCAATATGGAGAAATAAGTGTTTTTGTGTTGTTGTTGTTGGTGGTGGGTTTTTTCGTCAAATGTTTAATCGTCTTAATGTATTCACCGTGAATAATTTATAGCAAAACCGTTGATTATTTGCAATAAATACTGATAAAGGTGATCCTTTGGGAGCAAAAAACACAATTAAGAGAATAAAGCAGCAGACTCGGTTTTATTGAGTCTGTTCATGAGAAGTAATGAAAGAAGCAACATCTCTCACGCCCCCTAGCACCGGCTTAAGCGGTATTCTACTTCAAAGCCACCTATATTGGGCTCGTTGGTCCCAAAGGACCAGTGGAAATAACACTACTGATTCGTAGCACGGGGAGAACAAAATAAAACGTTCACTTT
Organism: Cyrtodaria siliqua; assembly: GCA_037043455.1. NCBI lineage: Eukaryota > Metazoa > Mollusca > Bivalvia > Adapedonta > Hiatellidae > Cyrtodaria > Cyrtodaria siliqua. The sequence continues at coordinate 91,815 of JAWPHD010003612.1, read as the reverse complement.
GATTTCGGCAAAATAAAACGGACTCGCTCTTTTTTATAAATATGTACTGTGTTTTTCCATAATCATGACTACACATCTGCAGAGTTATTACTTATTGGTCCTTTGGGATCATCAAACATTATCTGTGTTGATTACATGTAAAATACCGTTTATGTCGATGCTACGGTCGTGAGAGGCGTTGCACCGTTTATTACATCTCAAGCACAGACTCAATACACCAGAGTTCGCTAAAAAAAAACGTGTTTGTATTTTATTGCTTTTAAAAGATATTCCTCTTTTTAATATGTATTTACACAATTTACATTAAATACAGTTTGAACCGTTCTTTTGTCACGCATTGTACAAAACATAATACGCATTTGATATAAATGATGTTTAGGTTATTAGTTAAGGTTTAGTTTATTAAAACTCGCTCAAACAAAACTCTTGTTTTGGTTTGTTTGAAGTTTCGTGGTTATGTAGGAAAGTCTTGACTTTCAAAACATTTACTTTATCTTCGCCAAGGCCATCTTTATAAAAGTAGATAAATAAAATTCGAATAGGAAATGTAGCATTCACAGAACACAGTCAACCAAAAAAAACACTGCACAAGCCAAACGCAATTACTGGGAGAAAATCAAAGTAAGGGACACCACACAGTTAAACATAAAAGGGTTGACAATAGGTGTACCGCCTTGGAACGGTCAATGACAAAGAGGCCGCTGGGGTATTACTATTAATGCTTAATACAACAACAAATAGCCGACCGTTTAGTTTTTTAGACCGAAATATGTCATTGATAATAAATTAATCATACGTGCATGTGGCCTAGTTTAGTGTATACGAAATTGAAACATGGTGGTTTATACTTATTTGGATTGACAATCATAATTCTTGCACATCTGGAAAACCTTTAAACTTTTCGATTCTTATGATTTTTTTAAATCATCGCATTGCAAATCCCATACGATACTGTTTTATAGATATAATAAACAATAACGTAATTAATTAAGTGAGAACGTTTTGTTTGAAGGGCATTTTATAACGACACTACGATATTAGATAGAGTATGCAGATCAATCACACAGTCACCAGATGAAAAATAATTACAAGAACCGGACACAAATGGCCAATCAAATGAATCCCAAAGATGCGAATAAAGAGCATCCATAGTACATATCCATTAACGATAAATGGATTTGTTTCTAAACAATATAGACCGTGAGCCATACACTTTTTTGTTACCATCTCAAGGGACAAATTCTTACTAGTACCATGTTATTGAGTACCTTGTAGAGAAACAAAAAATCCATGATAGCAGTGTGAACAGGGTAGCTGATTCCTGTTATTAGAGTTATCTCCCCCTTTTAAGCAAAACTCTTGTTTCTTTAAAAAATCGTTTTCGATGAAACTAGAAGAGCTACAGGTCTAATATTTTGCATGTATTATACATTTACTGTCCTCTACCAAGTATTTTAAAATGGTGATCCCAGGGTCAAATATGGCCCAGCCCCGGGGGTAACATTTTTTCATACAGTTATATAGGAAATCTTTAAAAATAAATAATTTTCTCTAAAACTGTAAGAGCTAGAGGTCCCATATTATGCATGAAGCATAAGCTTATGGTCCACTAGCAAGTTTGTTAAAATGTTGACCCTGGGGTTATATCTGGCTCCGCCCCAGGGGTCATATATTTACATAGAGTCATATAGAAACATCTTTAAAATCTCTTCTTTAAAAAAAACAATAGCCAGAGGTCTACTATTTTGCACATTGTACAAGCTTATGGTTCTCTACGACTTTTGTTTAAATCGTGACTGTGTCCAACTATGGCCCGGTTCTGGGGTTATTGAATTGAATTGGGTTTTAAGGCGCACCAACACATGAAAGGTTATATGGCGCCTAACACGCATGAACATGCCAGGCTCATCCTCCATGTACATCGAGATAAAATATGGAGAATGGGCCTATGACCTTCTCACCCTGAACTGCAAAGTTGCTGCAAATTCTATTGTAGACACTCCATTTACGCTGGAGCCACGTTTATTGTTTTTCTGCCACTTCTCTTATTGATGTGAGCGAGATGGCACCTGAAACAATGTAGGTGTCATGATGAAGACCTTTAATGAGCATGAACAAAAAAATGACAAAATGAATATGAACGGGGGGTGGGTGGTGGTCCTACCCCTCTGCATGTGACGGTGTGTTTGCAGTGGTTGTATTCTACCCCGGCAACCACACGGGGGTGGGGTGTGGTGTTGGGGTGGTTCTGGGGTTAAAGTTTTACAAAGAGTTATATAGGAAAGTCCATACAAATATTCTTTTTCTGATACTACAAGAGCTAGAGGTCTAATACGATGCATGTAGCATAAGAGTATCGATCTCTACCAATTTATTTTGTTCAAATGGTGATCTTATGGTCAAATTTCGCCCGGTCCCGGGGATCATATATTTACATAGCGTTATGTAGGAACGCCTATAAACATCTTCTCTGAAACTACAAGAGCTAGAGGTGTAATAAGCTACATGTAGCTTAAGATTATTGTCCTGTACCAAATACTTTTAATCGTGTCCCTTGAATCAAGCCTGGAATCAAATTTGCCCTGTCCCGGGAGTCACACTATATAACATTGAATTATATAGGAAAACATATTCAAACAGCTTTTCTGATACTTCAGAAGCTAAATAATAGTTCGCATGTACCATAAGCTTATGATCTTCTACCTAGTTTGTTCAAATGGCGATAATGGGGTCAAATATGGCCACTACGGGGGTCACAGTTTTACAGATTTATATAAAGAAATTGTTGTTGTTTCTTAAAACATGAGAGCACTTTGAGACAAGGCGAGTGGGTCTCTTGTTTATGGCTTGAACTTGTACACTTTTCATAAAATCACTTCAAAAGATTTAAGCGAACTAAAATATATAGAAAATGTGACTTTTGATAAGGTATTCTCCATTATGAAGACTTAACCATGTTTACAAGTCGAATATTGAATAAATCCATGAACTAAAATCACAAAGTAGACCACTGCATTTTCGACAAATTGCAAAAAAAAAACAGAAAGGAAAAGAAAAGGCATTTTACGGTTTAACTGTTGATTTTTAGGTGTTTGTTATACAAATGTTAAAATAACCCGTCAAATGACGACAAAATTACACTACAAAAACAGTTTATCAAAACTCTATCCAGGTGTTCATCTCATATAATAATGCATATGTGTCGCTTAAAAGTATATGTTTATTCATGGGTTTTTGTAATAACCGTAATTGAATAAGTGTAAAATGAATTATCCATTTATTTATTTTTTTGTCTGGCTGGTTAAAGCTTTTTATATTGTATCTATAGAGTTTTGATTCTCAAACGATGTAAGTTATGTATATACCTCGTGGTCAGTAGGTTTAGAAACGATGTACATATGTTGTAAAATGTGGCTGTTGTTGGCGGGATAGATACTTGAACTGCAATAGGACATGTATGTCGGATATAGCTTTTAGAGAAAACATCAGTAAACTAACCGTGATCATTAAATGTAATCTATCTCGATGCACTGCGTACCGATTCTTATTTGGAAGCGTTAAAAATATATTTATATCTTAAATGTATGTTATATTGTCACATTAAGTTATATTATTTAAATGAGATAATATGTACTGAGTATTCTTAATTGTCCTGTTGTATCCCAAGGCATTAATTGCCAAGTTTATCAAAACAGCAATGAGCTGGGTATATATAAGGCTTGCAGGCATATTGCAACTCGACATACATGAACTTGATGCTAACTCGCGTTGTGAACCCATCTTCTTGGATATAACCTTTATGACGGATTAACATTTTAGTTGTATGTATTTTAATGCAGTCATCCTGCTTGAGCGCATACAGCCTGTTGATGCAGTGGATAGCACGGGGGACTTTACATTCAGAGGACCCTGGTTAAAGCCTCACCGGAGCTAGTGAATTTTATCGGTGTGTTCTTGGGCAAGACACTTTTACCCTCGTCCGTCGGATGGGGACGTAAACCAGGCGATCCCGTGTATCGCTTTTTTTTTTCCTCCCATCATGTTAAAGAAACATAGGTGTCTATTTGTCAGTGGGCAGGTTCCTAAATTCCTATATATCCAACCCCACACCCACCCTCACCACCCCCCACCGCGCTAGGGTTGATGCTTACTATCCTAGGTTAACTCCATACTCTAAATGAAATACGGAGAACATCACTACCTATGTTTAGATACATATCCTAAGCAGGTGATATTGTAATAACTGCACCAATACTAACAAATAGTTGCCAGGGTAAGTAGTTAGTACAGTGTTCTGGGTATCACCCTAAACATATTTCTTCGTCGACGCCGTGTGTTTCCCGAGCAAGAATATGACCACTGCATATCCAGGCATAGGGGTAACATTTCCCCGAATTCTTTTTAATTTTGTCATTTTTGTTCATTATTTTCATCATGAAACCTGTATTGTTTCAGGTGCTACTTCAGTGGCGGCAGTTATCGTGGCTCTAGCGAAAAATGGAGTGTTTACTTGAGAATTTGCAGCAACTCTGCAGTTCTGCAGGTAAGAAGGTTCTGCAAATGTTTATCTAGATGTTAATAAAGAGTGAGCCGGGTCGAATGTTCATTCCTGTTGGCGCCATATAACATGTTTGTGTTGGTGCGCCGTAAAACCCCAATTCAAATCAATTCATCTTCGTCGATTCTTTTTTCAGTAACACAGAAATGGTTCGTGCAAATGCATATACATGTATACTATTTTTACTTTTCATATGCAGTATTCTTCATTGTGTTGTAATGGGTGGGGTGATTCAGGTGTAAAAATCCTTAAAATATGCATAAATTGTAATTAAAAAGTATTAAAATAGACAACTTTTAAGATTTTGCGTTGCAATATGCAATGTTTAATTCATGTATTTATGTGTAATACATAATCCAAATGTGTAATCATAATAAGTATTGCCATGACGCATACACCTAAAAAAGACTTTTGTTAAAAAAACACACACGTTAAACCGCCCATTTCCTTTATCTAGAATCCTTTGGACTATGTGTCGTCTGTGCAATATATGTATATATCAGAACATGTTAATACTATTTATGTTGCAGTTACTATGAGGAAGGCTTATACTTCCAGTTTGGCATGTGTCTCAACTTTTATCAGGCTAACTGAACACATATGTGCAATGCCATGAACATTGCCATGAACATTGCTTAGTACTTAATTTCATCAATATATCATAACAATCCCTTATTCATATTATAATATTATTTAAATCATGTAGAAAGGTTGTAAATTACTGATTCTTACAAGTTTACATATCTGTATATTGTATATTGTAAGAAATATTAACTAAACTAAATGCATAGAAATGTGTCAATAGTGGGTGGGGTAAATTGACTTCTAATTTGAAGCAAAGTAGAGATTTTAAACTAAATTCAGTGCTAAAAAAGACCTTATTTACGCTTTATGTAACTCAATGAATTATAAACTTAAGTGCATCTTTAAAAAGTACATCAATAATTATTCACACAAGCATGACATTCAAACATGAACATCAAAAACTTATATGAAAGCGCTACAATGATAACCTATTAATGTTCGATTTTTTTTGTATAAGCTACCTGTTCCAGATTGCTATCATGGAAAAATGTAATCTATATACATTGCTCTTTTCAAAAAGTGATGGTAGAATTTGTCCCTTGAGTTGGTAACAATATCGAAAATGTTGGGTCCTGGCTCAAGGCCTAATATGTATTGTTGTTTGATATCTCGATGGGATAGTTAAAATTATGTGTTATTGATTTGATGAATATTGAGTTCTGCTCAACCCGGGGCTAAGGTGGCGGTGAACGGTAGCAAGCATATTTCACTACCATCTCAATCAAACCGAGACTGCAATATGTCGTATTTATCGTATTTATCATGTTCGGCCGTTTCCAAAGGTCCACTCTCATACTCTTTTAGTTCATAAGGGTCAACATCAACACTGTCTATACAAATTTGATGTTTGCGCTGTTGCCGCCCTTCGCAATAGTCAACATGTTAGGAAAACAGTCTTCTAAATGTCATGTAAAAGCCAATGTGTTAAACACTTAAAATAGTCCACACCGGGTCGGTTACACGGCTACATGCTGTAAACATCGTAAATGAAGAACCCATGCAAGGTCCGTTACACGAAAGCATTCGGTAAATATACAGCAAATATACTACACAGTTAAAAATATCCGTCGGAAAGAAGAAAGTAATATACTCGATTTTATTTGAGTCTTTTTCATGAGAGATAATAGGACTCAACAAATCTCAAGTCCCCTAGTATTTGCATACGCAATATTTTCTATTTTAAATCCCTAGGGACTGGGCACAATGATTCCAACGGATCGGTAAGTAATACTACTACTGATTCGTAGTACAAACTAAAATAAACGCTAGTCTGAATGTCAATAAATACAGTAAAGGAGATTCTTAAGAAGCGACGAAAACAAATAAAAAAAGAGAAAAAAGTAGTGACTCGGTTTAATATGACGAGTCTCGGTTTAATAACCCGATATTTACATATATCGGTGGTACATTCTCAAAAAATATTATTCTCCGTAATAAGTCATGTAAACGCGTTTGTTACAGATAATCAATACAACAACTGTAAATAACTACGTCACAAAGTTTAACGAATGCTTTCAAAATGCCACATTAAACCATACTTAATCCATTTTTAAAATGCGAATGTTCCAACTTCGGACTGTTTATAATAATATGAAAAAACACTGTCAATTGCCCTGAATGGCCTCGAAAGCAGTACTGATGACATAGTATACATCCATGGCAATAATTCCGTTTACTTTATCAGGTCGCTTGCATCATTATTTACAGGCTTGAGAAGCCAAATGTTGTGTTCTAGTCGGATTCTATCATTGAATGAACACTGCACAGTGCGACTTTCAACTTTTGGCATTGTACCAATAAGCATTACGAAACCAATTTCATTTAAAATGCATTTTGTAGTAAAGTTAGTAAACGCATTTATGTCCAGGGCTATATAATAATAAACTCTAGTCGTTTATAGGTGCACCCACTTTAATCCACATTCCTGTTGAATGAATTGCTAGAACTGGAATAACACACCTGTATTTAGGGTGTTATATGAAGTATATGGCCACGCTGTCTTAGCCGGTGTCTGTATAAATTATATAACAAATGGGTTAAAAAATGTGTATTTGCATTCTATGTTGAACTGGTTTGTTCGTTCATATTCATATATGTTTAATACTGAAAAACTGTTTTGTCTCTGACGGTTCTATGGCGGTAGCCTTATTGTCAACTATTTTATGTTTGTGATGTCATATCTTGCCTTTTATTCTTTTTTTTAAATAGTTTGTTTCTGTACGTGTTTTGTGTTGACTATGGTCATTGAATGCTACATTTCCTTTTTGTGTTTGTTTTTCAAATAATTGCGTTTAGGCGCTGTTAATTTAGCAGTGGTTCCTATAATCTGGAGGCAATTTACAATCATCTCTCAGTATAAATAACACAGACAGAGGTTGGAAGCAGTGATTCTTAGAGTTTGGAGGCAAATTTACAACCTTTCAGTATCAATAACACAGACATAGGTTGGAAGCAGTGATTCCTAGAATCTGGAGGCAAATTTACAACCTTTCAGTATCAATAACACAGAGGTTGGAAGGAGTGATTCCTAGAATCTGGAGGCAAATTTACAACCTCTCAGTATCAATAACACAGACATAGGTTGGAAGCAGTGATTCCTAGAATCTGGAGGCAAATTTACAACCTTTCAGTATCAATAACACAGAGGTTGGAAGGAGTGATTCCTAGAATCTGGAGGCAAATTTACAACCTCTCAGTATCAATAACACAGAGGTTGGAAGGAGTGATTCCTAGAATCTGGAGGAAAATTTACAACCTTTCAGTATCAATAACACAGAGGTTGGAAGGAGTGATTCCTAGAAGCTGGAGGCAAATTTACAACCTCTCAGTATCAATAACACAGACATAGGTTGGAAGCAGTGATTCCTAGAATCTGGAGGCAAATTTACAACCTCTCAGTATCAATAACACAGAGGTTGGAAGGAGTGATTCCTAGAATCTGGAGGCAAATTTACAACCTTTCAGTATCAATAACACAGAGGTTGGAAGGAGTGATTCCTAGAATCTGGAGGCAAATTTACAACCTCTCAGTATCAATAACACAGACAGAGGTTGAAAGGAGTGATTCCTAGAATCTGGAGGCAAATTTACAACCTCTCAGTATCAATAACACAGCCAGACGTTGGAAGTTGTTGCATCGGTTTATATTATTTTTCTTATTACAGAAAAGAAAAAAGTATGAAAAAAGAAATTTGGAAATCGTCGAACACAGTAGATACAAAAAAATTGCAGTCTCGGTTTAATTGAGACTGTTCATGAACGTTAGTGAAAAGTGCTTACCACCGTTCAAGCCCCCTAACAGAACTCAATATTTGAAAAGTTTAGCATATTCCAAAAACTATGTATATTATGGCCGTTTAGCTGACCTTTAGTTTTATACTGAAGTAATATGTTGCTCAGATCATTTGTTTGCCGTGAGTGATGCACAAAGCCAAAACATTTTGTACAAATATAATAAATATAACATATGAAGGAAATGTCACATTTTCTTTGTACAGATCAAGGAATTGTCACATATACAATGTACCGATCACGAAAATGTCACATATACTATGTACAGATCACGGAAATATTACATCTACTATGTGCAGATCACGGAAATGTCACATATACCATGAAGGATATGTCACATATACTATGTACAGATCACGGAAAGGTCACATATATTATGTACAGATCACGAAAATGTCACATATACTATATACTAATCAAGGAAATATCACATCTACTATGTGCAGATCACGGAAATGTCACATATACTATGTACATATCAAGGATATGTCACATATACTATGTACATATTAAGGATATGTCACATATACTATATACATATCAAGGATATGTCACATATACTATGTACAGATCACGGAAATGTCACATATACTATGTACATAACAAGGATATGTCACATATACTATGTACAGATCACGGAAATGTCACAAATACTATGTACATATCAAGGAAAAGCCACATGCTACTATGAATGATCTGAATAATGAAAGCTTATGAATGAAACCAACATCTCTTTGGTATACGGTATATGACCAAGTGTGTTGTAAATCAAGCCAAAGATAAAAGGGCTTGTTGCTTTAATAAATATTTCCCTTTAGTTTGACCTAGTGACCTAGGGTTTCATTCGACCTGATCCATTTTCGAAAGAAACCAACTTGTCATTAAACTAAACATTCTGACCATGTGCCATACAATTCGACCACAAATAAAGACCCTATTGCCTTAACAAACTGTGTGTTTAATGTGAACAAATGATTTTAAATCTATTTTGACCTGACCCCTTTTTAAATTAACCAACAGCTCATTAATATATACCCTCTGAAAATGAAAATCAGACAATAAGGACCCTATTGCTTAAGAGGTGGATACATTATCGGGAGTGTAAACATTACGTACGAGAGTAAATAATACACTTTGCTTCCTGGTAAAGTAAAACAACAACATAATACTCATACCACTATTATTCAACAACATTTAATTCGTTCATCCTTGCATCCTACTGCGTTTTTTTCTAATTATTGAGTGCGCTTTGATGTACCGATAATTTGGTGTGCCATTTATGCGCCATAGCGGAGTAATCAAAATACTAAATAAGTTTGATACATTAGCAGGAGATGTTGCTTCCTGGGCATTTGATTGCCACGGTTTTAGAATTAAGTACGCGATTAATAACAAACTTTGCATCGGGGTAAACAAAATAATTTCCAGTGATGTAACTTAAGTGTCCTCTCAGTCTATGATCATTAGATATATAACAATTAAAGCCATGCGATATGAAAACAGTTCGTGGACGTAAGCAGCCATGAATAATGTATGTTCAAATGCATAGTTTAAGTAAATATATAGTTGTATTAGCCTGTTTCCATATAGGACCGCATATCTGCCTGAGAAAAAAACATACAACACTATATGGATACATCTGGGCTAAATCTGAATGACGTCATATAACGTGTAAACCTCTCGATACGATGTCCAACATAATGAACCTATACTTTTGTATATATACCGTGTAAGTAATGAACTGTTTGTCCGAAATCATTGACCATTTTAGTTTATTTTTTAGAGCATCATACTATATCTGAGATCGAGCCCTTTTACACCGAACCTATTAACATATCAAGGAGAGGTACTTTATAAGATTGTTTTCTTTCTGTCCAATCCTATTAACTGTGTACTATTTACGAGTATATATGCATGTTGTATTATATGGAAATAAAATGTGTTTAAACCAACACATTTAAAAAACAATCGGTATTGTGAATATCTCTACAAATACGATCGACATCATACGTTAACCTACGCGTTTACCACGTGATTGAAATTGCTGCACTGACTGACCTGCTGGTTTTTTGAGAAACGTATGCTTAATGTGTGTATTATGTTGAATGTTTTACGACAGTCAAACATCAAACAAACACAACCAAAAGAATATACTTACTGCGGTGATTATGTTTATAGTTAATATAGATATACAAATCGAACAGGAAAAGTAACATCGAAGGACGACAGTCAACCACAAACACACACAGAATAAAAAAAAACACTTTAAAGATGAATAAAAGGCCAAATAAGACATCACAAACATAAAAGGGTTGACAATAGGGCTACCGCCTTCGAACGGTCAATGGCAAAATAGGCCGCTTGGGGTTTAAAAGTTTAATTATAAAACGATGTCTACCTTTATTTGTCATTAATTAGTAACAAACTCTGCATAGCAAACCTCTAGGTAATTTTGGCTCACCCCTCGTATACTAGTGTTGTAATTATACATACCGCTTTAAAAGTTTTATATCATTTGTCCAAACGTATCTATATACATCTAACATGTGTTCATCAGAGTGGCTGTAAAGTCGAAAAGATTCAGAGTTCGTTTCATGTAATGGTTTCATAATATAAATGTCTAAAATACTATCTGAAAGTTTCAATAAATTGTTAGCGATATCGGAAGAATCCTGATAAGGGCTGAAGTATACTTGATGCAAGACATATTTGTCCTTACAAGTGCTGTCCATATGCGTATATTTTTAGTGATCCCAATGGCAACACATGTACACTCTTGCTGACAAACCAATGCATTTTAAAAAGTCTAGTTTAAGAAATTAAGTAAAAGTTTTTGTATTTTTTTTATGTAGTTGACATATTAAGTGCCATATTTTGTGCAATTGCATGTAGACCAGATTAGCCTACGGGCGTCTGCAGTGTCAGTGTCAACCAGAGTGATACACTGAGTGTGACAAACTGAGTGACAGAGCCCGTAAATTGTAAACGTTTACAGTATTGAGAGCGAATCAATATCCTGTGAATATGAAGTTTGTTTTGCTAGAATTTGTTTCACTGAAACATTGCTTTTCGTTATCGAAATACAAAAATGAGATATAGGGTCCTATAGAAACCACAGCGTCCGAGCGCAATGGCATCGTAGGTCCACGCTGTACTGCAAGCAAGGACTTGAAAATACAATGAAAGAGGCAAAAAAACAACAGAAAGGGTGGTGAAGACAGGGTTACCGACTTGGAACGGTCAGTAGGCAATAAGGCCCACTGGTTAGCTTGAATCGATTTTATATGCGCACAATCCTCGCTATTATCCTGTCTTCAACGCCCAAATAGACAAGACAGTGTAAACAAAGCTACATCCCATCAAAAGGAATTCTCTAACAATAAAGTCCACATCCTGAGAAACTTACTAAAGAAACACATACAAAATAATAAACATCTCAGGATGTATCCTACTGAACAACCATAGTAGTAACACTGTTCAAATTAATTTTAAAGAAATATGCAGTTTAGTTCTGATTTAAGCAAATTGCATAACATTGCATCTCCATGCATGTGACATATCCAGGGTAATTTCTTTAAATTTTGATAACACTTTTAATAGTGGGTTATTGTTGCCGAAATAATGCTACAGGATCCTTGTAAGAAATTAAGAAACACCAAACGAAGTATTGTTCAAGAAACTGATATGCTACATAATTGGCGTTCACGCTGTTTGAGTCTCGTTTCTACGTGTCTCCGTTACCGGATTGGCATATAAGCCGTCTGAGTCTAGTTCCTACGTGTCTCCGTTACATTGTCAATATTCATATATACATACTCATCTGTGTGTTATACTTATATTGCCTAGCTTGTCAGAGGAAATAAGTTTCCTTTATTTACAATGGGATAAAGGTATGGTACGAGGGAGGTTTTTGTTACACCCTTCCTTGAACCTATGTAAAGTCCACTGAGCGTTCCAAGAAGTTAGCCCTATTGTCAACCTGTTATATGTTTGTGATTGTATATGCGTTGCCTTTTGTTTGTCCGTGTACGTGTTGTTTGTTTCGATGCGTGTTGTGGTTGACTGTGATCCTTTGAAGCTACAGTTCCTGTTCGACTTTTTTATCTACTTTTGATCACAAAACAAAAGCCTTTGCAACATCATGTATGTATTAATGTTAATGATTAATACAATAACAACTAAAGTGCATTTCAAGGTGCCTGGACGTGAAATATGAATCGAGATGGGTTTTTTATTACTTGCTATATGTTTGCATATCTGATATGGTTAGCTAGAATGAAAATAAACGCTCCTGGATCTGTTTATTTTCTTGCCGAAACCATCCGTTATGAATCACAAAGCCTAAAATTAATTTTGACCCCCTTGTTTAAGTGTAAAAATTAAAACAAGATGGCGGCATTATTTTTAGAAATTGTCGTCTGCGCATGTCTGTTTCTATGGTTCGGATGTACCAAAAACAATGTAGGTTATGCAGGGTGCAGTTGTTGTTAAAAGTTCAGCACCTCCAGCAAACGATCATATCTATCTTTTATTTTGGAATGATAAACATTATATCTAGCAAATAAAAGGTAGGTAAATAGTATACAGCGTTTATATTTTATTATTTATACCACTATTGGTCAACTGATTTTTTAAGTCACCCTACCCTAGAAAAAATGGAATGTTCCGCCGTCGCCATTTTGTTTTCGGCTGTCAATAACATTATATGTAAACAGATGGGGTCAAAATGAATTTTTGACTTTGCGAAGCTTAGAGGATGGCTACGCGAAGATTGCAAACAGATTCAGGAGCGTCCGTTCTCATTCTATTAAATCATATCAGGTATGAAAACAGGTAGAAAGTAATAAAAAAAATCTCCAGTCATATTCGACGTCTAAGCACCCTGAAACGCACAGTAGAAGAGTTGCCTAGTGTTAAGATCGAAATATTTAATTAACACTATAACTCAAATTTTGGTTGATATAAATATATATATATATATATATTGATTATCTGATACTTACGATAATTTGGATTGACATCCAACATTCTTCCATTTCATCCAGTCCCTTTAAAATCGTTGTTTTCATTGCGATTTCTGAAACGTTTATAGATATTACACACAACAATGAAACCAATCAAGTAAGAATGGTTCGTTTGAAGATCGTTTTTACAACAATTCTGCGATATTAGATAGTGTCTGTGGACCACTTACACAATTATATACTTATCAGATGAACAATAATTATATTTATCAGACACAAATGGCCACTAAAGTGAATCCCAGAGATGAAAAAGAGCATGCTGGTTATCAATAGTGCATATCCATTGACGATGGATTTGTTTCTACACAATGCATGTTGTTGTTGATTTCTCGAAAATTTAATGCATAAGGGTCAACATCAATATTACATAAATAAGATATAGTGGTGCTGTTATTGTATAATGTTCAGAAAACGATCGCCTAAATGACATGCAAAAGCCAATATGTAAACATCTTAAGTGAATCCATACAGGATATGCGGCTACGTACTGTACATATTTGAATTGTACCACCTATAGTGTCGATTACACGGCAACACAGAGGTAGTTTAGCTTATGGGATATTTTATATCAATGCTGAGCGCTGTGGTCTACTGTTATCAAAGGGTCGTGGGATCGATGTGTCCATGAGCAAGACACTTTACCTGCATTTGCTTGTACTGGTTCTACACAGGAAGACATCCAGAGTAATTAAAATAAGTTTAGAGAGATAAAAAACACTTTCTGCGTCACAAAGTTTAACTGAATGTGCTTTCTAAATGCCCCCACTTAATTAGCTTTTAATACAAACAGAAATAGTCAATCTAAGTATGACACATATATGATCATGTATATATGAATATAAAAAGTGCCTAGAAAGCCACAACGCATGAACTCAGTGACTTGGCAGAAGCCAGAGCAACAAGAGCAGACCATTAAGGGTACGACAAGACACGATTTAAGACAATCATCAAAAGCTACGTCCTTTGAGGATTTAGATAGACGTCATCATAGAGTTCATAATTTGTGCGGTCATTGCACAGTCAAAGAGGAAAGCATAGCGGCGAGCTGTAAATGGTCAACCACTAAACATGTAGTGCATTGAAAAGTGATATACAAAGTCATAACGTTTTTTTGATCAACTGTTTATCAAGTTTAGAAAATACTGTCCTTGTCGCAGAGAAGTTCTTTAATTACTTTTATATTTTATAGCTTATAAAACAATTATACTATGTGGACTTGCTATGAAGTTTATGAAGCACTCATCTTCCTATTAGATAATATTTTCGTCAGGTATGGTACCACCGTTTATATACAAATTGTTGGTATCCCTATGGGTACGAACTGTGCACCACGTGTCGCAGATTTGTTTTTATTTTGCTATGAAAGAGAGTCTTTCACCAGATATCCAGGCAGATGTTATTGAAGCTTTTAATGACACCTCTCGGTATCTGGATGACATACTGAACATTGACAACCCTTTCTTTCCAACTATGGTTGATAATATTTATCCTAAAGAACTTCAGCTTAATAAAGTTAATATATCTGATAATAACGCTTCTTTTCTTGATTTAGATCTCTCGATTCAAAATGGTGAAATAATTAGCAAAATCTATGACAAGAGAGATGATTTTAATTTTGACATTGTTAATTACCCCCACTTGAATGAAGATGTTCCCCGAGCAAATTCTTATGGGGTGTATGTGTCTCAACTTATTCGTTTTTCAAGAGCTTGTACTCGAGTTGAGGACTTTAATATTTGTAAGCTTTGTATAACTAAAAAGCTACGCAATCAGGGTTACCGTTACCATAAACTTCGTAAAACCTTTGCAAAATTTTAATATCGTAACCCTGATCTTCTTTCCAAATATAAAAGTAATTTAAGGACTCTTCTGCGACAAGGACTATAACAACCTGACTTCTATGGTGATGTGATTTATAAACTTCGTAAGATTCTTGGTCATGATCACTTTCATACTATCTTTGTTAAACTTGTTAAAAAGTTTATCAAAAGAGGTTATGACCCTATCATTTTGCA
The DNA here is from genome assembly GCA_037043455.1 of Cyrtodaria siliqua. Taxonomy (NCBI): domain Eukaryota; kingdom Metazoa; phylum Mollusca; class Bivalvia; order Adapedonta; family Hiatellidae; genus Cyrtodaria; species Cyrtodaria siliqua. The sequence goes on along the minus strand of JAWPHD010003612.1, from coordinate 76,342 downwards.
ACGTACTGCATGCTTGGTGGTGGACCCTTTTACAGTTCGCCACTATGATCTCCTCATTAACTGTACGACGACCGGACAGGCTGTGGACCCTATGATGACGCCTACCTAAAGCCCATTGGGACGGTGGCGTTTGATGTTTGTCTATGATCTTTCCTGTCGTGCCCTTAATGGTTTATTCTCTTGTTGCTCTGGCTTCTGCAAAGTCATTGAGTACCTTCATTGTGGCTTTTAGGCTATTGTTTTTGTTTGTATTATATTTACACGATCATATTTGTGTCTTACTTATATTGCCTATTGACTCTGCCTTGTTGGTTAGAGATTAGATCATGGCGGGGATTTCTTTATTTACACTGTCCTGTTTTAATGGGATGAAGTAGGGTAAGTGTGAGTTTTGGTGCACCCTAGAACCGGTTTAAACCCCCAGTGGCCTTTGTTGCCACTGACCGTTCCAAGGCGGTAGCCCTATTGTCAACCCTTTTGTGTTTGTGATGTCATTTGCATTTTTTATCACTTTTGCCTTCTCGTTAGTCTGTTTGCGTGTTTGTTTTTGTGTTTTGTGGTTGACTGTCGTCCTTGAATGCTGCTTTCCCTGTCCGATATTTTTATCTTTCTTTGTTAAAAAGTTTATCAAAAGAGGTTATGACCCTTTCGTTTTGCAACGTACTGCATGCTTGGTGGTGGGCCCTTTTACAGTTCGCCACTATGCTTTCCTCTTTAATTGTACGACGACCGGACAGGCTGCGGACCCTATGATGACGCCTACCTAAAGCCCATTGGGACGGTGGCGTTTGATGTTTGTCTATGATCTTTCCTGTCGTGCTCTTAATGGTTTATACTCTTGTTGCTCTGGCTTCTGCCAAGTCATTGAGTACCTTCATTGTGGCTTTCTAGGTTATTGTTTTTTTTGTATTATATTTACACGAGCATATTTGTGTTTTACTTATATTGCCTATTGATGCTGCCTTGTTGGTTAGAGATTAGATCATGGAGGGGATTTCTTTATTTACACTGTCCTGTTTTAACGGGATGACGGTAGGGTAAGTGTGAGGTTTGGTGCTCCCTAGAACCGGTTTAAACCCCCAGTGGCCTTTGTTGCCACTGACCGTTCCAGGCGGTAGCCCTATTGTCAACCCTTTTGTGTTTGTGATGTCATTTGCATTTCTTATTACTTTTGCCTTCTCGTTTGTCTGTTTGCGTGTTTGTTTTTGTGTTTTGTGGTTGACTGTCGTCCTTGAATGCTGCTTTCCCTGTCCGATATTTTTATCTTTCTTCAACGCGACTACAAAATCTACAAAAACGAAAAATCTGAAAAACATTGGACATGTAGGAAGTGCTTCGGGAACATCCACATCTAAATTGGGATAATTCGAAATATCAGAATGAAAATCACCTCTCTTCTCATTGACTTTGCTAATTATTTCTAAATCGGATAAAAAATCGACTTTATCAGAGATGTTAGTTTTGTTGATTTGAAGTTCCTAATGATAGATAGTGTTAACCATAGTGGAAATGAAATAGTATTAAATGTTCATAATGTCATCCAGATACCGAGAGGTGTCATGAACGGTTTCAATTTCATCTGCCTGATTATCTGGAGCATGCTTTCATAGCAATGCAGAACCAAATCTACGACAAGAAAGTGCACAGTGCGCACCCATAGTGATATCAACACTTTGTCTACAAACAGTAGTTCTGTACCTGATGAAAATAGCATCTAATAGGAAAATAAGTGTTTCACAAACTTCGTGGATAGTCCAAATAGTGTAGTTTTGCAAACTGTAAACAAACTGATATAATCAATAAGACAGAGGTTGTAATTAGTGCTGACTATTTCCTTTCCGTGACTGGTGATATTCTAATACCATCGTTTTGAATTAGTTTCCTTTTTATCGAAAATAACATCGACACTTTGCAATATTGCTGCATTACTAAATAGTATTGTATTATTGTTACCGATTAACAAATAGTATAATGCAGGCTATATAGTGTGATGTTATTGATCATACTGATTCCTAGCATAATGAGATAAATGAAAAACAAGCTCACAATATCAATATAACTAACTGAGGTTGTAAGCAGACTTGATTACTTGCTTTCCATGACTGGTGTATAAACTGGAAATGCTACATGCTACTGTGTATAGATCAAAAAAATGCCACATGCTGCTGTGTATATATCAAGGAAAAGCCACATGCTACTATGTATAGATCAAGGAAAAGCCACATGCTACTATGTATAGATCAAGGAAAAGCCACATGCTACTATATATAGATCAAGGAAAAGCCACATGCTACTATGTATAGATCAAGGAAAAGCCACATGCTACTATATATAGATCAAGGAAAAGCCACATGCTACTATGTATAGATCAAGGAAAAGCCACATGCTACTATATATAGATCAAGGAAAAGCCACATGCTACTATATATAGATCAAGGAAAAGCCACATGATACTGTGTATAGATCAAGGAAATACCACATGCTACTGTGTATAGATCAAGAAAATGCCCCTTGATACTGTGTATAATATATCAATGAAATGCCACATATACTATGTATAAGTAAAGGAAATGATGCCACATGCTACTATGTATATATCAAGGAAATGCCGCTTGCTACTATTTATGATCTAAATTGTCTACTTAGATTGTGATGAATGTCAATACGGAATCTTACTAAGAAATAATGAAAGCTTATGAACTTTTTTAAAACCCAATTTCAATTTACGAACAGACATAAGCGCATGATCAACATTAGATGGATGTCTTTATACAGACTTATAAAAGTCATTAGAACCTGATATCTGTAAAAGACCTTCAACAACGTAGTTCCAGAAAAAGCAGTTTATGTAACAGATTAAGTGCACGTGCTTGTTCTAAAGTAAGCTACATGTTTAGTAATTAGAATCACCAAGAGTGGGCCCTGTTCTATAAACATTAACAAGAACCAGACACTACATTGCATAGTTCTATCATTACATATTGAATACATTTCTGAACCGGATGGAAGCTTCTTTTAACTCCGGCTATGCTAATCCACATGTGTAGTTCTATTTAGTACCTTAAAGTGGTTTAATGTGATGAAAATTCTTTTGTAAATTTATGAATATTATAGCAAAAACATGTATAATATTCGAATAGGATATTTAGAAGTAACAGAACACAGACAACCAGAAACACGCATGCAAAACACACACTAATTACAAGGAAAACATAAATTATAGAAGCAAAGTATGCGACACCACAAACATAAAAGGGTTGACAATAGGAGTAACGTTAAAGTTGGAACGGTACCCAATGGGTACTCAAGCGGTTTAAACCTAGAGTGCATCAAAATGCATTCTTACTCTATTGTCATCACAATAAAACGGGACGATGTAAATAAATAAATCTCCAACAGGGTATACAATCCTCTAACAAACTAGGCATATTAATGCTGAAATAATATCTAAATATGAAAACGTTGAAAAAATGCATGCATTAAAAACGTCGCTTAACGCATTTCTAACGCAGTTGGTTAAACACCTGCAATCCTTAAGAATGTACGTTCAAAAATGTTTGACTATTTGATAGTAAATAACCTGTCACAAATCACTCGTGTGACTTTAAAACGTCAGACGTCGAGTCATTAAGTTGAATTTTCGGAACATTCGGAAACAATAAAATATATAACTCGTATAATAAAAGTAGATATTAAACTCAAACAGGAAAAGTAGCATTCGTGTCAGCTTTATAATTTTCACATGCATGTACGAATTTTGAAATAAATTGGCAAATATACTCATCGTATCAAGACGCAACACTCGGATCTGTATCATCAAGGTCAATGTCATAAAGGTCATCATAAAGGTCATATACTTCCTAGATGCATATAATAATGTCCATTTCGCGTCCGCACCATACGTTTTCCATGCATGGATGAATTTTGAAATAAATTGGCACAAATACCCATCTCATCGAGACGACGTACAGAACCAACACCGGGCCTGTATCTTCAAGGTCAAGTTCATACAGGCCATATAATTCTTATATGTGCTTTTAATAAGGTATTTTTTGTTCTCTCTCCATAACGCTCATGTTTGCAGGGATTTTGTAATGAATTTATACAAATACACAAATACTCCTTTCACATTGAGTATTTATATCCCCTCCCGATTGAGTATTAATACCCCTCCTCTCTGAATATTGATACCCCCTCTAGAATAAGTATTGATATTCCCTCCCGACTGAGTATTGATATCCCCTCCTCACTGAGTATTGATACCCCATCCCAATTGAGTATTGATACCCCTTCCTCACTGCGTATTGATACCCACTCCAGATTGAGTATTGATACCCCTACCGACTGAGTTTTAATAAACCTTCCCCAAATGAGTACTGATACTAACTCCACATTCAGTATCGATGAGTATCGATTCTCCCTCCCCATTGAGTTTTGATAACCACTCTCATTGAGTATTAAACTCCGTCCCTATTGAGTATTGATACCACATGCTATTGAGTTTCGATAACCCTCGATCGATACTCAGTGAGGAGCGGTATCACTAACACAGGTGGCAAATTAACTCGTGCGCACTTAATTAATATTACCTCGAACGCATGAAATATTTTTGTTCATTCATACCCTTCCGTGCTTCCGCAGATAACCGTGTATATACATGTGCACATACATGTACATGCACATATGTCCGATATTTCTAACTTTTAAGCGACACTTATTAAGCGATTGTCTTATTAAGTTAATACGATAATCGCTGGATTAGTTACGCTAATAGTTATTGGCCAAAATACTAATGCATTACAATAATCCTAAATGGTGACTTCTTTTATCAACCAACTTAAGAGTAACGGTATTATATATCAACGGATTCCGCCTTGAAGCTTTGTTTCTGATGCTACCCTCCGATTAAAGGGGCTGTGCTCTTCGCGGTAGAGTACATGTATATGTATGCGTACACCTAAACAAGATAATTTTATAAATATTAAAATATGTCATGAATATATAGATATTTCTGTAGAAATGTGTGTTGCAATGTATTCTTATCTTACGACAACATGACTATTTGTTTTGGAAAAAATAAACAATGGGCCATTGTTTACAAAGTAAGCACAAATTTAAAAAAAAAATAATATTGGATACAATTGAAACTAAGATTCATATTTCAATAAACAAAGCTTTTGAATATATTTTAATAGCCTAAATATCATCCATGTTTATGTGTGTGCATACATATTCGTTACCAAGAAGAGCATATTCCCTTTAAGATAACCACGACTGTGACGGTCGTGTGACAGGCATTTATGAGCACCGATTTGGGCGTTACTTAGAATCGACTTCTGAAAATCACCCTTTTCGACAACTAGGTACAGACTATAGGAAATGTTGAGTTTACAATTTAAGTTTGTCATTTTATTCTGATGATTCAAAGGTAAGTATGTACTAGATACAATTATTGGGCATGATAATAGATCTGCTATGTCACGCCCGGAAATCGCACCGCCAGCATTGCTTTTACAATACCGATAGTTTAAGGCGGAGGATTTCCGGTAATGCGGGCGATACAATTGCCGGAATTCAGGTAAGTGTTCAACATTGTGCATGATCGTTTTTGTATTTAAATATTTTTTTCAAAAATCCGATTGCCAATTGACCAAAGCGACCATTCCCAGAATTTGGACATCGACCACCTACGCATGTTTGAGAAACCTTTCTGCCGTATGCAGTTTGTGTGGGAAAAAATCGCATAACACATGTAGATGCTTTTCTTTCTCCAATATTCAGACCTTTACATTTATCTTATGAATTTTCCAGCCATAGATATATATATATATGACGTGCATATGAGTATTTTTAGACATAAATATGGTAAATTGAAGAAGAATTATCGCAAAGAGATGCACGGAAGTACATGCGTGCAACCTACAAAGCAGGTGTGCTATGCAATAAGAACGAACACAAGGTGGACATATTCGTCATTTTGAGAGATACCTATTTATGTTTTACTATCATATTGTTTGCCACTGACCGTTCCAAGGCGGTAGCCCTATTGTCAACCCTTTTATGTTTGTGATGTCGTTCGCATTTATTATTACTTTTGCCTTCTTGTTTGTATGTTTGCGTGTTTGTTTCTGTGTTGTGTGGTTGACTGTCCTCCATGAATGCTACTTTCCCTGTCCGATCTTTTTATATTTCTTTATAATTATTGTACACATTAACAAACACTCGATAACATCTAAATATCATAACTTACCTGAGATAAAACATAACTGACCTGTCTGGGAATCGCAAGTTTGGCACTTCGGTCTAATTCAATTCAACATATGTCTGAACTGAACCTTTTTCTTTCTTTCTTTCTTTTTGCACTGCTCTACTTTGAACGAACGTTTTTTAATAAAGGAATACACACGGCAATCTTGCGGCGTCTTGTTTGTTTTTCGACAAACATTTATGTTTGGTTTGGAGAGAATATAGGATTTAATTTCATCGAGAAGTCAGAAAACTAGAATTTTCAAGAGTGCTTTAGAAGATATAGTTTACCATATGCATGGTAGAATAACAAAGACCATATGGAAACTCCAAATTTCAGTACCGTATGTTTAATTATATGCAAGTAGGTTTTAAAAAAAAGATACTAGATTTCAGAAACAGAATTGTAAATTGTAATGCAATTCAAAATTACCACATATCGCTTTAATTTAACGGAACGACGTCAATGAGACTCATTCCTTGTAGAATGCGGTAATGAGTTTATTAATACAAGATATAATAGTAGTAATTCATAACGGGACACCAAATCGCTAAGCAAAGACATCTCAAATGTGTCAGGTTAACATATCGAAAAATAATTTCAATAATTTCAACTGTTCGCATCTTATTCTTTCGGAAGAAAAAACCCTGATCCAGGGCTCAAACCGGGAACCTTTCATGACACTTCGAAGTGCTGTAATCCTCCGCCTTAAACTCTCGGTATTGTAAAAGCAATGCTGGCGGTACGATTCCCGGGCGTGCATGTTAGCAAAATAAAAAACAACCCGAATCGGTACTCATCTTGGTACTCATACTCACAAAAGCTGTGTACAAAACTAGCACCATTGGCTTTTTCAATTTGTTTATTTTGTCAAAATATGCACAACTGGCTTATCTGCACATATAAAAACAAAACAAAATACAATACTCGTTAAATATATGGGTACTATTCTACTGTAATAAATTGACCCACTCCAGGCGTCAAAACTTTACATATGGAGTCAACATTTTACAGAAGGTGGGTCATTTTACTACATATCAAAATGACGGGCGGTCATTATTTTATGGAGGACGATGTTTTCCTTACAACGGCTTCGCTTTCATGTCGTTATAAAAGAAAATACGATCATTAAACGCTGGATGTCGCAAAATGTAAACTATGAATACAATTATACTTAAATTGACGATTTCAACGATAGGCTAATGGTAAAAATGTCTGATTAATATACACTCTTACCATGTTTCAGGGCACGATTTAATAGTGACCTAGTGTATAATCTAATCTGACCCATTTCCGAACGAAACCAACATCTCTTTGATATACAGTATATGACCAAGAGTACGATAATGGACCTTTGGAAACGGCCGAGCACGACACATACGAAATATTGCAGTCTCGATTTGATTGAGACTGTTCATGAGCGGTAGTGAAATATGCTAGCTACCGCTCACGCCCTCTAGCCTCGGGTTGAGCAGAACTCAATATTCATAAAAAAATCAACAGTACAAAATGTTTACCATCCCGAAGATGGCATGCATATGGCGGTGGATATAGCAATATTTGTATTTTTATTTCATCCCCTATATCCAGCAAGTTTGTTGTAAATGCAGCCAAAGATAAAAAAGGCCCTGTTGCTTTAATTAATATGTTCTCTTAGTTTGACCAAGTTACCTAGCTTTTCATTCGACAATATCCATTTACGAAACAAACCAACATGTCATTAAATCATCTGACCATGTTCATAAAACTCCACCACAAATAAAGACCCGATGGCCTTAAAAAAAGATTTTGTTTAATGTGAACTAATTACCTACAATTTATTTTTACCCGACCCCTTTTTTAAAAGTAACCAACAGCTCATTAATATACAACCTCTGAAAATGAAAATCAGACAAAGACAATATTATCGGGAGTGTAAACATGACGTACGAGAGTACATAAATAACAAACTTTGCTTCCTGCTAAAGTAAAACGACAACATAATGCTCAACCACGTGTAATGCGTTCATCATTTTATGCTACGACATTTTCTCTCATTATTGAATGTTCTTTGATATATATACCGACAATTTGGTGTACCATTTATGCGCCATAGCGGAGTACTCAAAATGATAAATAAGGTGGATATATTGATTAAGGTTGATATCAGTAGACGTGTAATTTGATTGGCTCGATCATGCGAGTAAATAACGAAGTTCCTGGTAAACACAATAATTTCCAGTGATGTTTTATAACAGACAAAAGCGTCTCCGTGGCCGAATGGTAAAAGACGTTGCGTTTTAAACCTTCGCCTCTCACCGCTGTGGGTTCGAATCCCACTGGGAGCTCCACTCTCATACTCTTTTTTGTAAGTGAGGAAGTGTCGATTCTTACGGATGCCGGGATGTGTACAGTACTGGTTCTACCCAGGAAAAGTGGGTGGTCTGCCTCCACCACATATAACCGTACATGTGTTGAAAATGACGTAAAATACCATAGATACAAACAAACAACAGTCAAAACAGTCAAATATTAAACAAAACTAAAAGAAAGTACTTACTGCGGTGATAAGGTACGTAGTTAAGTTTAATTATAAAAAATGCTCTCTTCCTTTATTTGTCCATATCGGAACGCGTATCACATGTTTAATATGTATGGGTTTCTTAATTCGGATTTTGAAACAATATTACTATCTGTAAATATGCGAGGGGTGATCAAAATTTACGTAGACTTTTGCTATAATTTGTATTATTAAATAGTGTGTTTATTATTAAATAGTTAAACAATACAATGTACACTCACTATTAAGCAATGTATCCTTTATAAGATATCAGTCTATAATTACAATTATATAAAGGCATTGTATAATTCATTTTAGTAACCCATTGCACACTATTTTAATAATAAAATTTATATAAACTATCCGATAAATGATACATTGCTTAATACTGTGTGTAAATTGTATTGCTGACTATTTAATAATAAAGACTGTATAGCAAAACTCTACGTAATTTTGGATCACCCCTACTATTGTTCTAATTATACATACCGCGTTAAATGTTATATATCATTTGTCCAAACGTATCTATAAACATCTAACATGTGTTCATCGTCAGAGTGGCTGTAATGTCCAAATTATCCATAGTTCGTTTCATGTAATGGTTTCATAATATAAATGTCTAAAATACTATCAGAAAGTTTCAAAAAATTGTTGGCGATGTCAGAAGAATCCTGATAAAGGCTGAATTAAACATGATGCTAGACATATATGTTCTTATAAGTGCTCTCCATACGCGTATAATTTGTAGTGATCCTAATGGTAACAGATGTACACCGTTGCCGGTAAAGCACTAATTTTAAGTCATTTAAGGAAAGATAAAAATATCGGACAGGAAAGTAGCATTCAAGGACGACAGTCAACCACAAAACACAAAAACAAACACGTAAACAGACAAACGAGAAGGCAAAAGCATTAAAAAAAATGCAAACGACATCACAAACACAAAAGGGTTGACAATAGGGCTACCGCCTTGGAACGGTCAGTGGCAACAAAGGCCGGTTTTAGAATGCACCAAACCTCACACTTACCCTACTGTCATCCCATTAAAACAGGACAGTGTAAATAAAGAAATCCCCGCCATGATCTAATCTCCAACCAACAAGGCAGCAAGCATCAATAGGCAATATAAGTAAAACACAAATATGCTCGTGTAAATATAATCCAAAAGAAAAATAGCCTAGAAAAACACAATGAAGGTACTCAATGACTTGGCAGAAGCCAGGGCAACAAGGGAATAAACCATTAAGGGAAGTCAAGTTTTAAGAAACTAAGTACCAGAACTCGACGAGATTACGGGCGTGTGCAGTGTCAGTGTCAGTGTCAGTGTTAACCAGAGTGACACACTAGCTGAGTTTGACAGAGTGAGTGACAGGGTCTGTGCGTTGTACACGTTTACAGTATTTAGAGCGAAGCAATATCATCTGAATATGAAGTTGTTGTTTTTTGCTAGAATTGATTTCAGTGAGACATTGCTCTTCGTTATCTATTTACTAGATAAATAACTATATATTTAACTAAAAAATACGGAACACTGTTTAAATTTATGTTAAAGGAATATGCAGTTTGGTTCTTATTTAAGCAAATTGCATAGCAATGGATCCCAATGCAAGTGACATTGTCATGGTAAATTATCTAGTACGGAAAATCAGTAATGGATGTAGATACATGAACGAGACGTAATAGTTGGCCATTACATAAGTAGCTCCATTAACGTCTGTATATTTTTGGTAAATATAAAAGGACTGTTGAGTTCCGGTTTATTTCCGACGCACATGCGCAGCAGGCTATACGAACGCCATTTTACTTTAGTGTACATAGACGGATCCTGGTGTACAGTAGGTCGACGTTATACGTTACATTGGACATTTCAAGCCATTGTAATCATTGCAAAATCGTGGGCGAAAATATTTTTGGGCGAAGGTAAGTACCGTTGATAAGTTTTGGTAGGTAATATGGCATATTATGGTTGTGGTGGAGAAGTAGGTCATGCTTCACGGGGCTGTCCACAAGTTCATGAATGTGTGGCTATGGCTGTGGGCAGTGTTGAGAACTTGTCATACACCATTACGGGGCTTATTTGATAGGGATGTTGTGGAGTGTCTATATGGATTTATAGCGAGCTCAGCTCGCGTCGCAAAGCGACGCGCGCGCAAGCGAGCTTTACGGTAACGCGAGTAGCAAATACTACGGGGGAAAAAACAGTGGTAAAAAAGTCGAAACACAGTTAACTCCCTTGTTAAGGGGAGGTCATGGCTATATTCGTTCCAAACGCAGTTAACTCCCATCTGTTTGGTATCCGGCCCACCTCTATTCGCGTTGGTTCTAGTCCATCCAGTTGGCCGGTTACCAGACTTCATTGTTAATGTGACGTCATTATGTAAACGACGGTCAGGCAGTTTATAAAATAATGGTGATTATTACCAGGGAGTACGTTATAGGGAGGAGAAACGGGTTCATAAACGCTCTAGTTTATCGATTTATGTTGTCGCGCTAGAACGCCGCCATTTACTATTTTATCGATACAGGTAAATCGATCGAAGCGCGTTACATTTGAAAAGTTAAATATCTCAACACCATTTTTAATTCTATAAAATTAAAAATTTAGCTGATATCTCAAAAAGCACATTTTCATCACCTCTTTTAGGCTTTGTCTTATAATCACCACCATGAAATTACCTTCTTGACAAAGATAAATATGTTTACTATTCACTTTTTGTTATTATTAATGCCTAAATAACCCGTAGTCTCGTATCTCGTTTGCAATAGCTATACACCGTCACCATTTTTTATTTGGCGCAGAGTGGCGCCATCTTTGTTACACGGAACCGTCTGGTAAAATGTGCTTTTAAACATGCAAACAAATACACGCTCTGTATCAGAGGACACAATGAGAATAAATAATACTTATGTTTACATTTAGCACCTTTCTTGAGTTTGTAAATGTAATAATTTATAAGAAATTGCTGTTTTTCACACACTCGCGAAACAACCGGAAGTAGTCATTTTCACAGAGTAGTGAAACACATGCGTGACAACATAAATCGGCAAAACGAGCCCGTTTCTCCTCCCTATAACGTACTCCCTGTTATTACCAGCTGAGAGTCAAGGTAACGATATTTCTAACTAAGCTTTAAAAGCTACTGCAGTATCAATACTCTAAAATACAATGTTTAAATGAAAACGCATCGCACTTTAGTGATATAGATAGATGTTACGGTAAAGTCGGTGGGTGGGGAAATTTTAATAACTGCAGAATGCAGTCATCTTTTGCCGGTAGCGGAAGTTAAGTTTCCACGAAATGTGAGCGTTTTTACAGATGTTGAATGGTGCTTAAAGATTCAGTTCTGTTTATTATGTTCTGAAAAATGGTTTGGCGTAGGAACAGGGATGGGGTGGGGGCCCAATAATGTAAAGGGGGTGGACAGGGAATGATCAGAGTATGTTAAAAGTTAAAAGGGGCCTGGGCGGCACAGTATGTTTTGGCTCCCACTCCACCCCATCACCAAAAAAAAAAATGTGTCCCGAAATTTTACAGTCTAGTGGCAAAAAAATGCATTTTAATAATAAAGAAATATATCTATATCGGTGAATAAAATACAGTTTTTAGTAGGAGTTTGGATGGTAATTAAATCACGAGCGCATTAGCACGATTGATTTAATTATTGCGCTCGTGATTTTATTACTAGCATCGGAACGATTCTAATTGATTCTAACACAACAATAACCCCATTGTTTATGCTATTGTGGGGGCACTATATTTTATCGGAGGTCAAGGTAAACAGGCTGCTATGTTTACAGGCTGTTCCATTGGGCGCCCATGTATGCAAAGTTCTGCATGCCAGTGCATGGTACAACATGCTTAAATACACCAGTATCACATGCCAAACAATTAAGTCATTGCTTACGGCGTTTAGCTTGCGCTGTATGACGTCAAACGTTCTCAGACAGACTCAGCTTGTTCAAGAAGCTTATTAATGTTACTTGTACTGATGCATATGATGGGTTGAGTGCAAGCTTTGGGAGCATGGCAAGTTTGATGTAATTAACATTTCATTAAAATTACTGTTGAGTTTGCCTTCGTGTATATTTACCAAGTGATGTAACGAGGCGCTTCCAACGGATGAAATATACGCAGGGAATTAATGGAACAGTTGTATTTTATCGTAGAATAACATACAGTGGTCTCTCTTCATTTGTATATGATTATGAAAGACTGCACAGGTCTAGCATTATTTTAGAAATAGAAATAAACATGATAATCCAGCCAGGAGATAAGTCAGAAAATACACTTGTACTCTGGTGAAAATGAGCATATATATAGAGGATCTTACATGAGTGACTGAGTATTAATGATTTTAATAAAATAGTTTGATAAAATGATAGTATACGAGGCCCTTGCCGAGTATCCTATATGTTTATCCAACGAGTTTATTAAAGTCAATAATACACAGTCACGAATGTAAGATTCTGTTTATCACATAACACACCGACGACGTGATAGTATCACTTTATTATTCTTTAATGTTGTAAATTCTTCTTATATACGGCGGCAAATTGTAAGACAAACCATGACGTTGTTTTGTTGTTAACATGACGTCACTATGCTACGCGGCTGTAAATGCGTTTGCCCTACAAATAATGCGACACCTTATACCAAATTTAACGTTACTAACATTCCTTTTATGAAGTAATGAAGTAAGATTTCAAATAATGATAAAAAATTAAGGCGTCTGAATGTACCGTATGATAAACCATGCAAACAAAATGTTTTACTGTATACACACACAGTGATTCGGTCCTCATTAGAAACTGTAATACACTAGTCCCAGAAGCCATGTTATGTGATAAACACAAATATCATAAATATTATATACGCAACTAAACACATATCAACTGTAATTATTTTATTGTTTAAAATAAACAATAATTCCATAAGAAACAAGACAGGGAAGAATACATACTTTAATCGAAATTTTCTAAGTTCAAGGCCCGAAACACAGATTAAAATGCACATGTTATACTTCATAGAGACTAACTGATTACAACTGATGATTGATCGGTTACATCCAATCAATGGTAACCAATTATCCATTGTAAGTTTCAACCGATTGCCCATCACTAGTAACTGGCAGATGAATGATATAATTTGGATCGTGATACCTCATTTTTGCAGCTTATAAGCACAATTTTGAAAAAATTATATAGCGCGTATGATTTCAAATAATTTTCAGTTTATGGAGCTAATTGCTCAATCTGGTGTTACCAACCTCCCAAGGCACATTATTATTGATACTATAACAACAGGTAATAATGTGTATTTAAAAATTGATTCACTTATTTTCGGTATACCTGGGGTTTTAACGACGGTAATGGTTGGCAAATTTACCATAAATGCAAAGTGAATAGAAAATTTACCATGAAGCTATTTATGGTAAAGTTGCCATTCATTACCACCGTTCAAACCCCAATACTTCTATTGCATTAACCTTAAATGAAACCCGTTTATTTGCTGCATTTAAATTCCCAGTGAAATAACACTTTTACGTTTTGGGCAGAGTTAAAGCAAAAAAGGTATAGTTTATTCGTTTGACTAACTTGGGAACTGTCGTAAGTTGCTATAAAAAAGCGTGCAAGGTTGGCAACGTCACTGTTACCAAGTATTATAAAAGGATTAAATTCAATATTTCTATATTTTTACGGGTTATGAAAAACATTTAAGCTAGTTTAAATTTAGCGAGAAGTGTCTCGGGACTTCACACACTTTAAACTAGTCTAATATTTTGTAGATCTAAATATTGAATTAAATCCTTAAAAAATCAATTCTTCGATGGATTAATCTAGTTTTTCATTTGCCTGACTCCAGTACATGTTTGTTAACATCCCTCGGCTAGGAAATATTTTCCTTTTTGCAGTGTTATACAGTAGCTTCTTGATCATACATTTTTTAATGGCATATCAACACATTATCTAAGGTTATTTAAAGCCGCCCAAGGCAGAGGAAAAGGATATATAGGAATCATGTAACCTTCAATACACGGGACTGTCCACTTAAGTCTTTATGTCCGGCGCATCCTTGGCCGGTATAGTAAAGAGGCTGCATTTAAAACTTTCTCGTCTCTCACAGCTACAGGTTTGAATCCCACTGTAAACTTGACTTGTCGAGTGAGAAAGTGTCAATAATCACGGTCGGCTGCGACAACAGCTGGATGTATACAGTACTGGTTCTACCCAAGAAAAAAAATGGATCTGCTTCTACCACAAAAAAAAGACTGTCATATATAGCCTAACATGTGCTAAATGACGTAAACATAACACAACATTCAAACAGTTTATGCCACATCAAAAAGACCAAGCTAAGAAATTAAACGCATTCCGATGGGCACATTGAAACACTCAATGGTGCAAGTAAGTGCAGCAAGTAAGATCTCTAGATTCAAAGTCTACCATGCTGTGTCACGACCGTTTCAGAAATTAAGACGTTTCAGACAAATGCTATCAATAGTGTTTGCTGAATCGGTTATAAAACTGTGTTTTGAAAATACGTGTTTTTAGCTCTACTGGCCAAGAGCCAGCAGAGCTTTTGGGGTGGCGAGTTGTCGTCTGTCGTCCGTCTGTTAACTTTTACTTCGTTAAGACGATAGGGCCTTCATTTTTCATCTGATCCTTACAAAACTTTACCAGATTGTAATGTTAATGTCAATGGAAGCTCGGACAAGTTCGAAAACCAGCCAAATCGGACCAGTAACAGCAGAGTTGTGGCCCTTGATTTAGTTAAAAATGCTATATTTTGCCTCGTTAAGCTGATAGGGTCTTCATTTTTCGTCCAATCTTTACCAAACTGTACCATATTGTTAATATCAATGAAAGCTCGAACAAGATTGAAAGCCAGCATATCGAACCAGTAACAGCAGAGTTATGGCCCTTGATTTAGTTAAAAATGCTATATTTTGCCTCGTTTAAGACAATAGTGCCTTTATTTCTCATCAGATCTTTACCAAGCTTTATCAGATTGTTAATATCAATGAATGCTTCGACAGATTTGAAAAACAGACAGATCGGACCATTTACACAGGAGTTATGGCCCTTGATTTTCTGAAAAATGCTATATTTTGGCCTCAGTAAAATGAAAGAGCCTTCATTTGGACGGATTTCAGTGAAACTTTTCAGGGATGATCAGTACCAAGCCTAGTTGTACATATCGTCACCGTGTTCCGGTTGAATGATTTCAGCAGAGTTATGTCCCTTTAAATGTTTCAATACACATACTTTGTCTTTACTAGTTCTCCTGAACCCCTGGCTAGATTTAAATGAAACTTTTTAGGGATGATCAGTTGCAGCTCTAGTTGTGGAATTCATCGCCGTGTTTCGGTTGAATGATTTTTGGCAGAGTTGTGGCCCTTTAAAGGTTTTAATACACAAACTTTGTTTTCCTGAACCCCTCGCCAGATTTCAACGAAACTTTACAGGGATGATCAGCACCAAGCCTAGTTGTGGATATCATCGTCGCGTTCCAATTTACAGATTTTTGGCAGAGTTATGGCCCTTTAAAGGTTTTTGATGCACAAACATTTTCCGGGCTAATTCTCCAGAACCCCTGGCTGGATTTCATCTGAACTTGAATTGAATTGAATTGGATTTTATAGTCGCACCAACAGCTACGGTCATATTGCAACTTTCCAGCTTCATCTGAACTTGACATGGATGATCAGTAGTAAGCCTAGTTGTGCATATAATCGCCATATTCCGGTTGAATGAATTTTGCAGGGTTATGGCCCTTTAAAGGTTTTAATAGACAAACTTTGTCCAGATTACTCTCTTCTGAACTCCTTGCAAGATTTCAGCGAATCTTGGTGGGATGATCAGTACCAAGCCTAAAATTATCAGTATGACATGATGTTGGTCCTTGTCGAAAATCGTTTTGATTTGACGTTAAACATGGCTACCAGTAGTAGCGACTACTCCTCTGAAACTACTTGACGGATTTTCATGAAACTTCACAGGAATGTTGCTCTTAATGTCTTATTGTTCCTAGCAAAATTTCAGGTCGGCCGGAAATTCAAGATGGCCACCACGGTTTAAAATAGATTTTCAAAAAACAAGTCTGTAGCGACTACTTCCTGAAATCAAAATCAATCAGTAGAGCTTCAAGGTCATTGACCTCTTGTTAAAAATTAAAATAGCATTAAAGTAAATACAATTTTTAAAACTTTTTGGATATTTTACAGCTCCACTATTATAAGTAATTGAATTTGTAAGCACTAAAGCAGAATGCATATAATGTGGACATATTGATACCCTATACATGTAGGTTAATAACGCATACTTTTTTAACTAACTGTTGATGTGTACGCAAACGCAAAGTTTTAGCGCCTCCAAATCGTTAAAAAATATCTCTGCAAAAGTCTGGCTAAAGACTTTCCAATCTGGCTAAAGGAATTTTTAGGGCTTTAGCCAGATTTGGCTAAAGGATTTAAAATCCTAGCGCTAGCCTAGCGATGTGTGGTTTCACATATAGTGGACTTGTACTTTGCTGAATTTACTTGTTTTCACTGGGTTTCTTTTTGATGAAGTGTTGGAATTAATTTATAAGCATAACCTGCAGCTTCATCTGGCACATACGAAGGACATACTTTAAGAGTTAAGATCAGTGCCTAGAATGGATTATGTAAATATACATAATTTGAAGTAAAATATGTTTAATCTAAATTTAAGTTGGCTGATTAATTTTCTGTACGCTCTGTGCTGTTGGGAACGTCTCTGTAGTGTAAGAAAGCATGCTTTTCTTTCGAGAAAAGAGATCCAGGTTCAAGTCCTGGCGGGGAACCTGGCACACTTACTGAGCTGTACAAACTTAGTTCCGGGATAATCACAACTTTAAAATAAATACATATAAAATTGTTCATTACACAATTATACTAGTGTTAAATAATCATTCCATAATATTTATTTGCACTTCCATGAAAGTGAAGCGGCTATACGTAGTGTTATTCTTATCGTGAAATATGGAAATGTTTGTTACTGTATATAATACATTCATCCGAACTGGCATTTTGAAATCGGACAAAACCAAAAGACAAAAGTCAATGAAACTATAAGGCTTTGAATACACTTATTATATAACTTCATTGTTTTATTTATAAAGTACTGAAGTCGGCAAACACAGATAGTGACCCCTCCCCCATTTTGGACATGTGTCACTTGACTGATAATCGATCGGTCAAATTCTTGCTAATATGTCATGCTACTAGTATCATCCTTTCACAGCCTTTCAAATATGTCCGTACTCCCCATGCTATAATACATGTATTATAGCTTTTCTTGTTTACATTTTGATAACACTTTTTATAGTGGATTATTGTTGCAGAAATAATGCTATAGGATCCTTGTATGAAATTGAAAAACCAAACGAAATATTGTTCAAGAAATTGATACGCTACAGGATTGGCTTTCGTGCTGTTTGAGTCTCGTTTCTACGTGTCTCCGTTACTGGATTGGCATATAAGCTGTCTGGGTCTAGTGCTGCCTGTTGTTATAGAGGATATAGGTTTTCTTTATTTACAATGGGATAAAAAATATGGTACGAGGGAGGTTTGTGGTGCATCCTTGAACCTATGTAAAGTCCACTGACTTTACAAGACGTCAACCTGTTTTATGTTGGTGATTCTATATATGTTGTCTTTTGTTTGTCCTTGTACTTGTTGTTTGTTTCGATGCGTGTTGTGGTTGACTGTGATCCTTTAAAGCTACATTTCCTGTTTGACTTTTATATCTACTTTTGATCACAAAACACTAATGTATAAAAGCATTACAACATGATGTATGTATTTATGTTAATGGTTAATACAATAACAACTAGGCGAGTTTTCTAGATTTAGACCGAAATATTAATTAACAGAAACATAATCTGAGGCCTAGTTTAGTGCATATGAAACTGAAACATAAGATTATATTGATTATTTCTTTACGTGGTCCCGCCTTAACTCCATTAACAGGATTGTATAACGTATATTTCGGCAATAAAACATATTTAAAAACATGTTTTACTGTTAAAATGCGATAACCTGATTAAAATTATCTTTTAATTTCACAATATACAAACTTCTTTAGCCAAAATCAAGGTTTTATTTCATAGCCCAGCCAACCCCGTTTTCGCTTCTTGGAGAAGGGGTTGAATGGGGTATAAAAGTTAATACCCGGACCAAGTAATGCGATACGTATGCGTATTTGGATTGTATCCGTAATTCTTCCTTTTCATCAAGTCTCTTTAAAATCGTTGTTGTCATAGTTGATGAACAATAATTATAAGCAAAGACACAAATAGCCACTAAAGTGAAAAAGAGCATGTGGTTATCAATAGTGCATATCCATTAACGATAGAAATGGATTTGTTTCTAGACAATGCATGTTGTTGTTGAATTAATGCATACTGTTCAACATCAGTATTACATTAATAAGATGTTTGTACCGTTATACACCCATCCTTCAGATTGTGGTGCTGTTATTGTATAATGTTCAAAAAGTAATCGCCTTAATGCCATGCAAAAGCCAATATAGTGAATCCAACCAGTTCGGTTACACGGCTACGTTTTGTAAACATCTCAAATGTTAACCCATACGAAATCGGTTACAAGAAAGCAAACTACAAATACAGTAAATGTGTTCCTTTTCAAGAAAGCAACACAAAAAATAGAAGAAAGTAGCAGACTCGGTTTTATTGAGTCTTGTTCATGGGAGGTAATATAAGATGCAACACCTCGTACCGGCTTAATCACCGGCTTAAGTAAAGCTTGATTGCTTCCGTGGCCGGGATAGTAAAGACGATGCGTCTAAATATGTCCGACCTCTAACTGCAGGGAGTACGAATCCCTTTGGGAGCTTGACTTGTACAGTACTGGTTCTGCAAATGAAAAATGGTATTTATTGATATTCAGCCAGACATATATTTGCACTGTGACATAAATTGTAACACCGCGCTACCACAAAACAATCGACAGTCATATATGGCACCTAACATTTACTAAAGAGACGTAAAATACCATTCAAACAAAAAACAAGCAAAGCCATAGTGATAGGGTTCGTTAATCCCAAAGGATCAGTTTGCAATACAACTACTAATTCCTAGCGCGGGGTTACTTTTTATGGCCGCCACACTGCACAGCCGATGTTTGGCCGAATACCAATACATTAAGTAAACGCGATCCTTCGGAAGCAACGAACACAAACACAGTCTGACATAAACCCATATATGGCTACGTACTGTACATATTTGAATTGTACCACAGTTAGTGTTGGTTAAACGGATCTGAAGTGTACAACATACCATTTCGATTACGCGGCAACACAGTGTTCTGCGACAAGAACTATTACACATGTCACAACCTGACTTCTATGGTGACGTGATTTACAAACTTCGAAAGATCCTTGGTCATGATCACTTTCGTACTATCTTTGTTAAACTTGATAAAAGGTTTATCAAAAGATGTTATGACCCTATCATTTTGCAACGCACTGCATAATTGGTGGTGGACCCGTTTACAGTTCGCCACTATGCTTTCCTCGTTAATTGTGCGATGACCGGACAGGCTATGGACCCTATGATGACGTCTACCTAAAGCCAAAAAGGACGGTGACGTTTGATGTTTGTCTGTTGCATTGTCTTATCGTGCCCTCAATTGTTTATTCTCTTGTTGCTCTGACTTCTGCCAAGTCATTGAGTACCTTCTTTGTGGCTTTCTAGGCTATTTTGTTTTGTATTTATATATACACGAGCAGCTTTGTGTTTTACTTATATTGCCTATTAATGCTGCCTTGTTGGTTAGAGAATAGTTCATGACGGGGATTTCTTTATTTACACTGTCCCGTTTATTGGGTTAACAGTAGGATAAATGTGAGGTTTGGTGCACCCTAGGACCTGGTTTAAACCCCAAGTGGCATATTTTGCCACTGATCGTTCCAAGGCGGTAGCCCTATTGTCAACCATTTTGTGTTTGTGATGTCCTATTTGGCCTTTTATTCATCTTTAAATGTGTTCTTTGTTTCTGTGTGTGTTTGTGGATGACTGTCGTCCTTGAATGCTACTCATCCTGTTCGATTTTTATATCTGTATTTAGTTTCTATCTACTTTATGGGATGTTTGATATCAAAGTTGAGTGCTGAGGTCTACTGGTATCAGAGGGTCGTTGGTTCTATCCCCGTCATTACCATATGTGGTCCCTGAGCATCTGTATTTGCTTAAGTACTTGTTCTGCACAGGAAGACATCGAGAATAATTAAACAAAGTTCAGAGAGCTTTATTTACAATCGATGTAAAGTAAATCAATTTAAAGCAATGCTGAAATAATTTTTATTAAAAGACTACATAAACGTGTATGTTACAGACACACACTAAACAAACTATGTACGTCACAAAGTTTAACTAAAGTTGGTGCTTTCTGAATGCCCTCACATAATCCGCTTTTAATCCAAACATAACGTGTCAATCTAAGTATGACACATAGATGATCATGTATATATGAATATAAAAATAGCATAGAAAGCCACAACGCATGTAATCAATGACTTGGCAGAAGACAGAGCAATAAGAGAACAGACCATTAAGAGTAAGACAAGACAAGTGTTAAGACAAGCATCATACGCTAGGTCCTTTGAGGATTTAGACGTCATCATAGGGTTCAAAGATGTCCGGTCATCGCACAGTCAAAGAGGAAAGCATAGTGGCGAACTATAAATGGGTCAACCACTAAACATGCAGTGCGTTGCAATGTGATACACCTAGTCATAACCTTTTTTGGATAAACTGTTTATCAAGTTTATAAAATACTGTATAACAGCGAGTATGACCAATGATTTTACGAAGTTTGTGAATCACGTCTCTTTGGAAGTCGGGTTGTGTTAATCCTTGTTGCAGAGAAGTTCTTAAATTACTTTTATATTATTTTTTTAAAAATAGGTCAGGGTTACGATAATAAAATGTTGCAAAAGTGTATGGTAAGTGTACGGAGTAGCTTCTAAGTTATACAGATATTACGAATATTAAAGTCATAAACGCGACTATAAACTGTAAAAAAACGAAAACGTCGAGAAACATGAAACCCATAGGGAAAAGAGATATTAAAGTCGAACAGGAAATGTAGCTTTCAAGGACCACAGTCAACCAAAAGCACGCATAGAAACAAACAACAATTATAAAGATGAATAAAAGGCTAGATATGACAGCACAGACACAAAAGGGTTGACAATAGGACTACCGCTTTGGAACGGTCAGTGGCAAAAAAGGTCGCTGGGGGTTTAAACCAGGTTTTAAGGTGCGTCAAACATCACTCTTGCCCTAGTGCCAGCCCAATAAAACGGGACAGGGGAAATAAAGATATCCCCGCCTGTTTATATTCTTTAACAACCAATGCATCATTAATAGCCACTATAACACATAAATGGTCATGTATATAAACAAAGGTATAGAACCCACAGGAAGTTGCTTCGGGAACATCCCCATCTAAAGGGGGTAATTGGAAATATCAAAATTAAAATATTCTGAAAAAAACTGACAGTATAAGAAATGTTAGCTTTGTTGATTTGAAGTCCTTTATGATAATGTTAACCATAGTAGAAATGAGAGTGTATTCAATGTTCAATATGTCAATATGTTATCCAGATACCGAGAGGTGTCATTAAAGATTGCAATTGCATCTGCCTGAGGTTCTGCGGAAATACTCAACATGAATTGCTTTCATAGCAACAAATCTACGACAAGAGGTGCACAGTTCGTACTCATAGAGATACCAACATTTTCTCTGCAAATGGTAGTTCCATACCTGATGAAAATAGTATCTGATAGGAAAATAAGTGCTTCACTTAGTGTAATTGTGCAAACCCCGTAAACACACTCCTGTTATCAATAACACAAACGGAATTTGAAAATTGTTTTGAATATTTCCTTTCCATGACTTGTGTATTGAGCTGGGTGTATTCCTGATAGCATCGTTTTGTATTAGTTTAATTTTCATCGAAAATAACACCAAATATTAACAATATTGCTGAATAACTAAAGATTATTGTGCTATTATTACCGATTAACAACTAGTATAATACATCCTATAATCTGATGTTATTCGTTATACTGATTACTAGCATGATGATATAAATTGAAAACAAACTCACAATATCAATAACACAAACTGAGGTTGTAGGCAGACTTATATCGCTTACGCCGGTGCTAGGAGGCCTGAGAGGTGTTGCATCTTATAATTACCTCTCATGAGCAGACTCAGTAAAACTGCGTCTGCTACATTTCTCTCTTGTTTGTGTTTGTTGCTTCCGTGACTGGTGTATGTTTAATCAAACAGTGTAAACAAAAAGGTCCCTGTCAGGCTATACCCACTAACAAACAAGGGAGCGTTAATAGGCAATATAAGAATTACACAAAGATGATCATGTATATATGAATCTAAAAACCGAAACCCTGGATAGCCCCAAAGCGAATCCTCAGTAACCTGGCCAAAGCCAGAGCAACAAGATAATGAAACATTTAAACAAGATTGAAGACAAACATGACCGTCCCTTACATGATTTAGGTAGACGCCATCCTATGGTTCACAACCTGTCGGGTCATCGAACAAGAGAAAAGCATAAATCAAGATAACTTGTTACAAATGACTCTGTTAACTTTTCTATTCATCCACAACACGGTCATAGTGATAGTATCGCTAGCAATTTATTTCCTATTTATGTCTTTGTAAATACAAATGCCGCTACTTTGATCAAAATTAACTTAATGCTGTATCTACCACCTATAATATGTAACATAACTCACTATATCCATGTTTTAGTTTAACATTCCAATCAACCGTTACTTTAATTTCCCGAAGATGGTACTAACTTAGAAACGCTTTATTGATTTAACCTTCAGTTTGCCTCACGCCACTAATCGTATCAGCAAGTGTAGTGTGTTGTTCTTTGATATATGGTGAAAACAGGTCAACTGATTAAAACATGTATGAGTCGTATCTATAAAATGAATCTATGATCATAAATGCGCTATAACTGTGGCATTTAGAGTAGTTTGTAAAAGTTTATTACATAAATAAAATATAACTCAATCAAACTTAATATCTTTTCTCGACATGTTACGATTTTTGTTTAAATACTTTATTAATCAAATATGATCATGATGATGAAAACGGTGTACATAATGAAAACACAATCTATTGAAAGATATAATCTATTTATATTGTGATATTAATAATATGTTAGTGAACGCGTTCTTGGGTGATATCAGTTGGTTACGATAGCTCATAAAATATGAATATAGACGTCATAATTATAAATGTTGCTTCTCTTGAGTTTAGGAAAATCTGCTTTAATTAATTAATGATCGTGTTGGGGTTATAGTAGCTGTTGCACTATTTTCAAACAGTCTTTTTAGGGCAGCTCTTAAAAATCTTAGAAAATGGTGAATTGAGTATCAAAATACCATAAGAAATAAAGGCGATATGACCTACTAAAACATAGACATGTTAACGTCTGTCTTGGAATGACCTTCTTCATCAAATATGACGTCATCAGCCTCATTTACCATATATGGTATATTGAACAATTTAAGGCATAAATCATCATAGCATATATCGTTTCCCTTTTTACTTGTATGTATTTAAATGCAATTGCTGAATTTATTTGATTAACTCGATATTTATAAATATGCCTTTTGTATGTATTACCTTTCAATTTCTTCAAACATTTTTAATAGTTAATAGGAGAATGAACGTGTCCGGCTTTCCGGATAGAAATGTTGGCCTCCTTTTCATTCTACATGAAGGAGAACCGAACTTTATCGGAAAGAATTGGTTTTAATTTCTGTTTAATCTTACGCAATTTAAAAATTGAAATGACGCCTTACATTTAGAAACTATTCAATGTACATGAATCAGACCCGGACAAATAGCGTTTACGTTAAACGTTGATCAAAATCATTAACCTTTGTTTTCTAATACGATTTTAACCCCAATAAGTATTTGAATGTATGATTATTATCAAATTGTTAGCTCAGTATTTACTTTTTATATGTATTCCACTACTGAAAAACAAAAAAATCTGATTAATTCTATAGCAAAAGGATAAATTCTACTCAGAGCTACACATACCCCCTATTTTGTTGACAACAAAAAATTATCACAAATGACGGAAAAATATGAAAAAAATAAATTTGCTTAAAATTTGGTATGTTACCATCTTAAATCCTACATTATATCCATATCTACTAGAATGGAAAAAATGAAACAATTCTGTTGTCAAATAAAACTATGATTTAAAAAATAAAATGTTTAGACTTGAAGATGTCAAAACTTGCCCAGCCAACATCCTTAAGTAACCAAGTCTGCAGTTACTTGTGTTATGCTATGTCCAGCTATCTGATCTACTATCCTTACTGACTTTATTTCAGCACTGCGGCAGAAATAGAATTTGTCGACGTATTTGAAATAAATGTGTTTGTATAAAAAAATATTGCAAATTATTACGTTTAAGAGTAATGCATTTGTTTTATTTGAGATGTTGCTTGACTGTACCTAATCATGGGTGACTTTATTGTCTAATGTGTTAAACATGTGTAGGGGAGGAGGAGTATATATCGTTTGAATGGTGTTGATAATAAAATCAGTCGAACAAATTGATTATCTATTTTTTTTTTAAATAAGAAACATTTATTTTAATTTTGTAATTTATTTTTGCTAAATAATCATCACACAAACGCATATAAGAAGAGTGTCTTTTATTGCCGTTGAATTGTTTTATCACGCTGATACATAAGACTCGTACGTATTGGTATTGCTTAAATTCGCCGTTGACTTTTCGCGCCTTTTGCTTTTCACTTACATTGAACATGCATCCAAATACTAAGGGAAGTGATTTTCTGAAATGGGCATAAGATCCCGGCAGCAGTAAATGTGCATTCAACATGGCGTAGATGTCACCCTTGGTCCCAAAATAATAACGTTTTGAAAATTTGAAACGCATTTCAGTTAGTTAATTTAAATATTTCTGTACTGAATATCTATCTGAAAAAAAAACTTCCTATAAACATAGACAGTATTCAGCTCCTATAAACATAGACAGTATTCATCTCCTATAAACATAAACAGTATTCATCTCCTATAAACATAGACAGTATTCATCTCCTATAAACATAAACAGTATTCATCTCCTATAAACATAAACAGTATTCATCTCCTATAAACATAGACAGTATTCAGCTCCTATAAACATAGACAGTATTCATCTCCTATAAACATGAACAGTATTCATCTCCTATAAACATAGACAGTATTCATCTCCTATAAACATAAACAGTATTCATCTCCTATAAACATAGACAGTAGTAATCTCCTTGCAAAATGTACTGTGACACCATTTTAGATATTTATGTTCGGGTTACAGTCAACGGTTAAAAACGGCCCGGATGCCTATGCAGTCTATGCAAACTTTGGCACTCCTTGTTTTTTTTTCAACAATAATAGATTTTTTTTGGTCAAAGTAGTGCATATAAGCTCTATTTATTCAATATTGCTATAAAGCAGGCCTATGTGAACGGCGTTAGATTCATATTCCCTACATATAAGAATGGTGAACTACTTTTCAGGTTTACCACCACTAATTACATGTAAGCCTCCGAGGTTTAGTCGAATGTAGTTCCTATAATAAAAAGTAATCCCTCCTTTTTTTATAAAAACGGGCATAATAAGTAGGGGAAAACTGCCTATTTCTATTCGATTTTGTGGTTGTATGTCTAAGAAGCGTATTTATAGGTTTTGCTGGATCACTGATGAACATTTTCGAAATTTCGACTATATGCTTACACTTTGTGAGCAATGAAAAATGTCAATCAATGAAAATAGCTGTACCCTTGACCTGTTTAGTAAATAAACAAGAACTTTTTTACATGTCTTGTGACCCCACCCTTTTGGTGATTTTTCAAGTGGAAAATTTGTTTTCTATATGAACATTACACTTCTGCATTATCCATACTTAAGTTGAATTTGCAGCAGATCATTAATATGTGACACTTTAACATTGGTGTCTATGGGGAAAATAATTAGTGGTGTAATACCTTCATCAAGTACAATAAATAAAGCGATTCAGTTGCTTGCTATAGTTTAGGGAATTAAAAGGGCAAAGTGAACAGTCATTTTTAATTAAAGTGATCTAGTGAACATTACTCGATGGATATTTTTAAAATCTTCATATAGGTTTCTTGAATTTAGTTGTAGGTCGACATTAGTTCTTTTTAAGATTTAGTCAAGTTTACTTAAGCTGTATGTGCTTAAATGACGGACGAGTGGGCCTTAATTTGTTAGAATACATCTGTATCACGTGATGGGCTATCAGTGTCTCGCTGTCTGATTCATTCATAGGAAAATATTGTAGACACTAAACGCAAACATCGCAGTTCGAGTGCGTTGCATTATTTATCAGACATGAGAAATAATCCTAACTATTAAGTCCGTTGAGATATTTATCTAACATTATTTAGATTTATTTCTTGAATATCGGCTGCGATTGATAAAATGTATTATGGGATTAAAGGCGAGAGAAACTTGTTCAGGTTGACACATCCAGTTCCCATGTCAGATCCTGTCACAGAGAGATCCAAAGGAATACTGATGCGTCTATATAGATAAATGCTCCTATGAGGCTAAATAATATAGCTTCATTTATTTTCTGGTTACGTGTATAAGGACTCCGACCCAGTGTTGCGAATGACCTTATTCCCTGTTGCCTCGCGTGCTGCAAATGACCTGATTCGCTGCTGCCTGGCTTGCATAATACTTGACGCCATTTTAATGGACGAACGATGAGAACCCAAATCAAATCATTGCCGATATAATACGAATTTGTTTGTATAGCGATAGTCAGTACCGATTCTTATAAGATAAAACTAATTATGGTTCATCTGATTGAAAAATGTTTTTCACCGTCGCAAATCTCTCTAAAATGTGTTTCGTGATTGGGTTTGTTCTTTTAAATCAGGCGTTTTTCTTATAGGCTAGACACACGCTTATTAGTGTATTCATTTTCTGGTGAACAGTTCAAAATATCATTGTGTGTGCCTGCTTCATAGAAAAAGGTTCTGGGCAATAGCAACAAAATTATGTATTTTCAATGATTACTCTTGCTGGCAATACATAGAGGATCTTGCATGAGTACTCTTTTATTATTGAATTTATTAAACGAGATGGCAATCTTGCCGAGCATTATATCATTTTTGCTAACGAGTTTAATAAATTCAATAATGAGTGAGAACGAATGTTAGATTCTATTTAATAAATAACTCACATATCGACTTTTATTGCAGTTTGCCTGTCGCTTTGCTTTAACACGCGAAACCGGCATAAACCTTGGGAATTGGATCATAGTCATTTACTTTTTTATTTGACAGCGCATTCTAGGTTTATTGGCATACTGATATAACTAGTGGTATATCGAAAATATAGAATGGTGTTATTTCACTCCTACACCGTAAGTTATGTGATAAATCAAACTATAGTCTGGGCAAATGTGTCCAACAGGATCAATACATGTATAATTTCAGAACTTTTGCCATTTTACAGACAGAACGAAAATCTACATTTAACGGTTGGAGAAACAATAGGTAAGTTTAAAATGCAATGGCATATACATATGTTTTGTAAATTTGTTGTATGTATTCACTCAATGGAACTGTAAAACTACATTACGTTCGTCAATAACAGCAAACTTATCTAATAATTTACGGTTCCTGAAAAAAAAGGAATAGCGTACACTTATCACTGATGGTTATTATGAGTTAGGCTTGGTAGATAATGAGGGTTAGTTTCATGTTAACATTTCCAGGCAACAATTTGTTGGATTTTGCTGGGTCTCTGTTGAGATGGCAGCAAGCTTTCAATTTCTATGCGGAAACTGATCTACGTGAAAATGATTCAAGGAGTATTGACTTGTATACGCCTACGACATATTATAACGAGGATAATTCATCTCTGTACACAATAAGCAAAATACTGTTGATGGACGCACGCTGATTTAATACGTGTTTGACCAACCGAAGAGTGATTTGTATACATCTAAAAAATGTCTGTCGTTGAAGTAGAGGGTATTTCATTATATTTGTAAATTATTTATTTTCACTACAATATCAGAACAGAAAATGAAATACAACTGATATACATGTCCGTTACTTGTTTAGGAATATTATAATATAGAGCCATTCTAGAATATTGGCTATTGATTAATTGTTGCATCTATTATGCTTTTTGTTTCAGGCACCAAAGCCATAATGGGCACTTTCACAACAAATCTGTCAGCTTAAGCCGGTGCTTGGGGAGTGAGAGGTGTTGCACCATATACTACCTCTCACTAACAGACTCAACAAAACCGAGTGTGCTACTTTGTACTCTTGTTTGTGTTCGTTGATTCCAAGGGATCACCTTTACAGTAGTTATTGACATTCAAACTAGCGTTTGTTAAGTGTTGTGTGGCGGCTGTAAAAAGTCACTCGACTACAAATCAGTAGTATTCTTACTTACTGGTACTTTGGATCATCAAGCCCATTCGTTGTGGCGTTAAGGTAGAATACCGCTTAAGCCGGTGCTAGGGGCGTGAGAGGTGTTCCACTTTATATTACATCTCATGAACAGACTCAATAAAAACGAATTTACTCTCTTGTTTGTGTGTGTTGCTTCCAAGGGATCATATTTTCAGT
The DNA here is from genome assembly GCA_037043455.1 of Cyrtodaria siliqua. Taxonomy (NCBI): domain Eukaryota; kingdom Metazoa; phylum Mollusca; class Bivalvia; order Adapedonta; family Hiatellidae; genus Cyrtodaria; species Cyrtodaria siliqua. The sequence continues at coordinate 46,828 of JAWPHD010003612.1, read as the reverse complement.
ATTTATTGGCTGTATATTGGAAATGTAATGGGGTTTGTAAATTGCTATGGGTTTTGACTGAGTTTCATATAGCAGCTGATACATGCTACTTTTACAGAAATAAGTAGGAACCCAGTCAAAAATGACTGGACTGGTGTAAAATTATATTTTCAATGCAAAGCGACAATTTCAACTTCGATCGAGCTGGTGAATTTTGGTAGAGCAGTCCACTTTAATCTAAACTCGCCGATACGGTGTCAGATCAGTCAGAAAATACTTCCGGGTCGTAGGGTGCTAAATGTTTTTCTTGAAAAAGCTCAAAGTTGCTAGTTTGCATGTGTTTTCCCAAGATTAGTTTTTATTTCATTGTTAAATCTAACCTGAGGTTAAAAGAGTACGTCTGTTTGTTATGAATAGTAAGTATTTTACTGTGTTTGTCAGGATTATTTTTTCGGAGAGTATAAGCACATAGCTTAGGTAGAGATGTGGTTTTGACAGATGTTTATTTCAAAATATGCATAGTGTGTATAAATGTTGAAAAACAGAATATGTGTTTTATTCCAGATATGGGACCGTTTGCTAGACAAATGTGTTTAATACACAGAATAAAAATGTATTTAAGAGAACGGATGTTGTGGAACTTGTGACTGATCTCAAAATATAGCCCATATTGCAGAAAAATACAGTTATGTGGCTCCCAGCTGTATGGATCAGAAAGATATTTTAGAACGGAACTACTCTGTGTGCATGAAAACAGTTGACTGGAAAATATAATGATATATGTAAGAATACTGTTTTTAAGCATAATGCCTTATTAAACGTTATTTTATTATGTTTTTTCCTTCATGCTAATTATTAATGAACAATTTCATTGAATAAAACTGACTAAATTTAATTCACAATTTAATTTTTCTTATAACACACACAAGAAAATAAAAAAGTTTGGTAGTAAAATTTTTTCCAGTTCTTAAATTCTATTTTAATTTTCAAACCAAACTACGGTGTCCTGTTAGGGCCATGTTACCATCGCATTTTACCATCGACCATCGGCCTAGGTCGATGGTAAGATGCGATGGTTGATGGTAAGATGAGATGGTCGATTGTTATGCGATGGTAAGATGCGATGGTCGATGGTAAGATGCGATGGTAAGATGCGATGGTCGATGGTAAGATGCGATCTTACCATCGACCATCGCATCTTACCATCGCATCTTACCATCGACCATCGCATCTTACCATCGCATCTTACCATCGACCATCACATCTTACCATCGATCATCGCATCTTACCATCGACCATCGACTTATCAATTCTCATACTGATCAAGATCTCACGATTACCGTAAAAAATGTCTTGGTTGATGGTCGAAGGTAAGATGCAATGGTCGATGGTAAGATGGTAAGATGCGATGGTCGATGGTAAGATGTGATGGTCGATGGTCCATCGCATCTCACAACTGACCATCTCATTTTACCATCGACCAACGCATCTTCTTAAAATCGACCATCGCATCTTACCATCGACCATCGACCTGGGCCGATGGTCGATGGTAAGATGCGATGGTAACATGGCCCTAACAGGACACCGTGCCAAAGACATGTTTTAAGACATTGCATGGTTATTCCACTGTATATAAAACCTTAGCACACACTTTATAATGTAAAAGACGGTAACAGAGACTGTCTTTTCCGAGTAAGATCTGACATGGCCGCTTGGTTGTTTGAATTTGAGCTGAACAATATGACGTGTTCCCTTCAGTTTTGAGACACATTTAGCTGGGGCAGGGGGAGGGGGAGAGGGGTAACGGGAGTGGGGGAGGTCCAATATGGTATATGGAAAAATATTTGCCTCATATGGCATATGGAAATAAATATATATGGAAAAAATAAGTATTAAAAATAAAGATATGGTGCAAATTAAAAAACAAACTCACATGGGATTTAGAAAATAGTATTTTGGCTATATGGTATATGGAAAAAAAATAGGCTCTTAATTTGGCATATGGAAAAAACTAACAGAGGCTCAATTGTTGCTTAATTAAAACAATTTTACTTCTGGCATATCACAAAAAGTGTCTGGTTGACGCATTTCTGCTGAGTTTTGTTAATTATTCACATATTTGTTATATTTGTTTTGAGTTTGCCCGCAAAGCTATATATTTTCTTTCAAATTGTCAGAATTAATCTCCATAAATATGCAATGACGTACAGAGCGCAAATCTATCTAAGCAATAAGTGCAATTATATATTAATGTTGTAAAATAGCCAAACTGAAAAATTTCAAAATACTGTTTTAATACAAATGCATCATTTGGCACTATAAGGCTATAACGGAGTGAGGCTATTAATATTAATTACTGCACTTACAGGTGTTTTTCATTTAGAGACACTGTCAAGATTTCTAGTTGCATAAAAGTCATTAAACACAAATAGATTGCACGTTATGTTGCGTGGTAGCATGGCAGGAATATAGGGATCACTTTGTACATCAACTGTTGTGTACATTTTCTGTATATAAACTAAAGGACAATCCATTTTTTCCGGAAGGGTACATAACATTTCCATTTTCTCATATTTCTTAATACCGTGCTCCATACATAACACATTTGTTCCATTAAAATTGTTGTTCAAACATTAAAATGTCTTGTTATTTAATTATTCCCAATTCCATTACATAATCTATCATAGAAATTATTTTCACGCTTTGTACCAAAGTTTTCTTATTGACATTGACACCGGCGTTTGTTTACGGATGTGTGGCGGCTGTAAAATCAGTGTGGCGACTACAAATCAGTAGTGTTATTACTTACTGGTCCTTTGGGATCATCACGCCCATTCGTTGTGGGTGGCTTTAAAGTAGAATACTGCTTAGTCGGTGCAAGGATGCGTGAGAAATATTGCACATAATACTACCTTTCATAAAAAAGAGTCAATAAAACCGAGTCTGCTACTTTACTCTATTGTTTGTGTTTGTTGCTTTGGGATCAACTTTGCAGTAGTTGTTGACATTTACACTAGCGTTTGTTTGGTGCTGTGTGGCGGCTGTGAAAAGTCGCCCGACTACAGATCAGTAGTGTTATTACTTACTGGTCCTTTGGGATCATCACGCCCATTCGTTGTGGCGTTAAAGTAGAACACTGCAAGGATGCGTGAGAGATATTGCACATAATATTACCTCTCATGACAGACTCAATAAAACCGAGTCTGCTACTTTACTCTCCTGTTTGTTTGTGTTGCTTCCAAGGGATCGCTTTTACAGTATTTATTTGTTTATAATACTAAAAGCCTAATCCTAAATGTATTTCGTGTACTAAAGACCTAATCCTAAAACTGATCAAACATTATTGTGTGCACCTATTTATATTAGGATCAGATCGCATTTAATCGGATTCATTACTCCAGCATGATTGGCCAAGTCGCCGAAATAGCGGGTATTTTGTGATTAAGATGATCGCATGTTTAATTATACTAATCGGATTAAATCTAAATATCTCCTAATGTTATGAAATATATTTTGTTTTACTTATAGGATCATTATTATTATTTCATAACAGAATTTGAGCTGATCTGACGTTGTTAATTAATAAAAATAGGATAATGCAATTATATAAAAGCCAATTCATGACAAGATAGATGATTTCAAGTTTGACATTGTTAATTATCCCTGCTTAGTCGGGAATGTTGCCCAATCAACTTCTGATGGGGTCTATGTTTCACAACTTATTCCTTTTTCTAGAGCTTGTAGTCGAGTTAAGGACTTTAACATTCGTAAACGTATTATTACTAAATACTTCTCCATCAGGGCTACTGTTACCATTAATTTCGAAACATCTTTGTACAAGTTTATTATCGTTACTCTGGTTTACTTTTGAAATATAAAATTAATTAAAGCACTCTATCACTACCTGATTTCTATGGTGATGTGATTTACAAAATTCGAAAAATCATCGGTCACGATCACTTTCATACAATATTTATTAAACCTGTTAGACGGTTTATCAAAAGAGGTTATGTCTTCCCATCAGCTTTGTCATGTTTGTCAGGAACAAGTGTGTGTTTACGTAAACACTAATTCTACACTGTTACTTTAATACAATCCATGCTTATTAGCTAATATTTTTCTCTTCTTTTTCACCTTCTTCTAAGCCTCAGTAGCCCACTGCACCGCATACGTTCGCTACCTGACTTCGTCATGCCTGGTGGGAAACGTCTCCTTCATCGCATCTTCCTTTGAAGTGGCATTCCCAATATAATCTAATATGATATGTTAAGTTCTTTTTAATTCTACTTCTTCCAGATTGATCTATACTGCGCCTCAGGTTTATTAGTTAAACGTTTCCTATAGATCAGCTACAAAATTCAGTGAAACCAGTGAAATGGGAAGGAAGTGCATACACTTATGTAAAGCCATGAGATGGTAGTGACAAATACAAAAAAGCATTATAAATTATGTTTTTGTTTAAAATACTAAAAACTGATTAGAAACATTGCACTATGTACTTATTTTATGATCACAGTTTCTAAAGCCTCAGATGAGATCAATTCAATAATGTACACAGGGATATCGACATGTTGGTAGACTATATTGTAAAGCACATTAAGGACAGAACATCAAGTGAAATATACAAAAAAATATGTGTTTCTCTGAAACTGCTTTATAGGTGATATATGTACTTGATTATTTCGCATCAGACTGCCATAATTCATTGTGTCATTTAAGAGCTATGTTAGCAAATAGACCGTCCGAAGGCCCTATTGTGCCTCTTGGTTATTAACAAGCACATTTTACCACAGACATTCCTTAAAACATGTACTATTTACTAAGTCTATAATAACCTGCTGCGCATACGTTTTTTTACGGTAGACGGAAAGGAGGAATCGCTAGACAGTAGTGCATTACTACATTACAACTATATAACGATGTTGTCAAATGTAACATGTTTACTTAAAATGCACTGTCATGCAAGTGCCTATAAACGTGTTTATTCTCCTCCAACTGCACGTACCTTGGAACATAATGACCCACGTAGCCTCTGTGATGATGGACGTGAAGGCGACGTTTGGTAAACAACCTGATTGAGTAAACAAGTCAATTTAGCAAGGTTATTTCAATTTATTATCTCAACACTAATGGGCATCAACCTATTAAAAGTAACTGGAAACCTTTCAAGTCTATTAATGATTCTCATTAATAGACTTGAAAGGTTTCCAGTTACTTTTAAACGATTGTTGTTGTTTTTTGTTGTTGTTTTAAATTTCACGTCATTAATCTGATGGTTACTCTATTTGTACAATTCGTCTTATTGGCAGTAAAATATAACAAATCGCGGCAATTTCCACTTTAGACGAACTACAAAACGATGTAGTTTTAAACGTGTTTGTACATCAATGTGTTAATATGATATGTCTCAGGCGGGGACATAATGTATCGGTTATTCGGTATTCACCATATTAAATTAATCTTTCGTTGTAGTGACATTTCGTTTCAACCCATATGTCGGAGATTGCGTTGCCAATAGCAACGGAAATGAAATCTGGCGTAATAGAATATATCATCTGAAATTGTAAACACTTGACAGAGGTTTTTCTCTTAATTGTATAGTGCAAAAAATCAGATCACGTGACTGTTTGGTATTTCCGAGAAATACACTCATGAGGCCGTACAATCTCCAATTCAGACCGAATGGTAAAAATAAAAACAAAAATCAGCTGCACGCCTTCTATTCGATAATAAGAGTAGGGCAGGTTCCCGGGTTCCTATGTATCCTTCCCCTCTCTCTGGGGCGGCTCTAAATAACCTATACTGTGTTGATGAGCAGTTAAACAACATTCAATTCAATTCAATTCTCTCCATCTAAAGTTTTTTTGCTCGATAAAACAAACATTTAGGACACTTAAATGGTGATTCATCCTTAAAATGGTTCAATAATCAAATACCTAAATATAGTTAACGTGGCGCTATTATTATTCAAGCCCAAAGTTACTTTAATGCATTTATAGTGTACACGTCTTAAAGAACTGACATGCACATTTATAAAATTATTTGAGTGGAAAATAAAATGTCTGGACTTTATAAATTTCTGACCCAGCAATATGCAAATAAATGTACCATTTCCCTTTAACGTATGCGTCAAATTTAAATGATGCTAACGACGCTAGACAGTAAAACTCGTAATGTAGTCATGTTCAGCGTTTCCTGTGTTCCGTATAATAAATATGTTGTTTATCCGTCTAATGTTGATGCACGTTCAGATTCTTCGAGTTCGACTAGGTATAATTGACACGGGGAAAACAGACGTCAGTGAGACAAATAAGTCAAACAGTCGGTATGTTTTAAACGACATATTATGTTACTCTGTTTTGTTTTTTTGAAAATAAATGTAGTTGTTTGTTTGTTTTTTCTTATTACAAAAGCATTTGAATACGTATTAAAATTGGTGTTCGTGCACTAGCAGTTGTCCAATGAATGTCCATGACATGATATCAATACCCAAAATTGGCATCAGGAATTACCACTTGTTACGTGCCTTTTTAGACCATCTACACAATGTTAACAATAATGCAGCCTATTACAGAAGCATTGATCAGCTCTAATAACTTCTCCAACAACTTCTCTCAGTTAGTATATGGTATAACCCAGGTATAAAGGTCGGAGGCTCTAGTGTGTTTTACAAAAGATGGTACCGTCCAAGGCGGTAGCCCTATTGTCAACCCTTTTGTGTTTGTGATGTCGTTTGCATTTATTATTACTTTTGCCTTCTTGTTTGTCTGTTTGCGTGTTTGTTTCTGTGTTTTGTGGTTGGCTGTCCTCCTTGAATGCTACTTTCCCTGTCCGATCTTTTTATATTTCTTTTTTCAGGAGGAATAACTTTTATCAATGACATTTTAAACACAAACGGAAATCTGTATTCATATATAGAATTTAATAAACACTTAATATACAGTCCAATTTTCTTAAATATGAAGGTATTGTAACTGCTGTCAGGAATTATTTGGAAAAACTGAACATTGTGCATCTAGCCTGTAACAGCCCAAACACTATACGTCCACTAATCCTATCCTTAATTCTACAAAATGAGAAAGGCTGTCGAAACATATATGACATCATGATTAGACATAATGTATATTACGCATTAAGTAAATGAAAACATGAAGTAGTTAGTGTTCCAACCTTTGAATTTGAAAGATTATATGCCTTACCTTATAAAATACAAAAGATCCTAAGTTACTTTGGTTCCAATTTAGAATCAACCATAGGATATTTGGATCAAATTACCTTTTATCTAAAATGAATATTATTAAAAACGATGTGTGCAGCTTTTGCAATAAAGCATCTGAAACTATCCAACATTTGTTTTGGAACTGTGAAACAGTAAAAGAATTCTGGTCGAAACTTCAGTTATATTACAGAAAAATGCAATACAGCATTCATCACTTTAACAGAAACAGATATTTTATTTGGAATTAGTAAAGTTGACATAGTTTTGAGCAAACTCATCATGCAAGCAAAACTTTACATTTATCAAAACAAAACGCAACGTCAAATTCCACATCTTAACCTTTTTAAAACGTATATAATATCTTTGTACAGAGTTGAGAAACTAATCGCATATAAAAACTTAAAAATGAATAAGTCTGAAACCATGTGGAGTCAATATCTTACTATCTTTGGAACTGGAGTACAGAGATAATTTACTTTTCAAAATCAAACTGTTGCAAATAAACTTAAGGTTTCCATTCTGGGACATACAAAGCTTACCTTACTAATCAGAAATAACATACCCTTGCTTATATCTTGATCTTTCTTAATCAACCTTCTTGTGTTATTTTTAGAAAAATTGAAAATTTTGGAAGTTATATATATTAATCCATTAAACACTATCCTGAAACACTGCCCTTTGATAATGGATTTATATACATATTTATTACACAGGATGGGTTATTGTTTTTTGTCTCTTTCCAAAGACAAAATATGAGCAAAAACTCAGTGAGCCTCGGAGTAGAGGCACTGTATGGATTTCATAACATGTTTGTTTTTGATACTATAACTTATACAATTATCTGTGTAAAATAAGTCTGTATGTATTGACTATGTGGGTTGTACACTGGGTTTTGAAACAAAAGAAAATTCTTTACATTTATAATTGTTTCTTTCCACAGAGTTTATAGAGAGAGACTCACTGCGATCTTATGGAATCCAAATATTCCCTATATAGAAATCATACTATATTTTCATTGGAAATACCTCTGGATTGCAGTGGGGCATTTTTTACATTATGTTAAAATTGTATAATATACTTCTATAATTGTAAAGAATTTGAAAACCTCCTCATTTATACTGTCTCTGATTACAATATGAATTTATTCACTTGATTATATTTCCTATTACTTTATTTACAAACTATTTTGATGCTTATTACATGTTTTTTATGCAAGATGTGTAGAGGGATGATAATCATAATAAGTCTTGCCATAATGCATATACCTAAAATAGACTAATGTTATAAAAAGCGTTAAACCCTCACATTTCTTTTATATAGAATCCTTTGGACTGTTTGTGTCATTTGTGCAATACATGTATATATCAGAACATGTGAATAATATTTAATAATATTTATGTTGCAGTTACTATGAGGAAGGCTTACACCAGTTTGGCATTTGTCTCTACTTATAGAAGCGCTGCAATGATAACCTATTAATGTTCGATTGTTTTTATATAAGCTACCTGTTCCATATTGCATCATGGAAAAATGTAATCTATATACATTGTTATTTTCAAAAAGTGATGGTAGAGTTGGTAACAATATCGAACAATTTGGGTCCTGGCTCAAGGCCTAATTGGCGTTCGTTTAGTGCAGTGTGGCGGCTGTAAAAAGTCTCCCCGTGCTACGAATCAGTAGTGTTATTTTTACTGGTCCTTTGGGACCAACGAGCCCAATATAGGTGACTTTGAAGTAGAATACCGCTTAAGCCAGTGCTAGGGGGCGTGAGAGGTGTTGCTTCTTTCATTACTTCTCATGAACAGACTCAATAAAACCGAGTCTGCTGCTTTATTCTCTTAATTGTGTTTTTTGCTCCCAAAGGATCACCTTTATCAGTACGTATTGATATCTAGATACAAAATGCAATTAATGCTTAATAAATTAACTGCTTTTAAAAAGTTATTACATAAAACACGTTTAAAACTTCATAAAGTTCATGTTGAAATGTGTATATAGCAATAAAAGCACGCCATGTATATCAATTACCATCTATAAAGATACTTCGTCAATGTATGCCACTAACCAATACGTAATGTGCTTATAAATGAAAACAAACGTGCTTATAAAAAAAAAAAAGGCATAGTAATATGCTTATAGATAAAGAAGTAGTGATGCCCTTAACAGAAGCTATACTTAAACTGATTGTGAATAATTCGCAGGTGAGGTAGTTTCAATCCGATGAACAGCCAACATCTCGGTATATAAGCTAGAAATAGATTCGTAAAATATCACATTATATCCAGCCTTCGTACAGATAACATTGATAAATAAGATATGGCTTCCGAATATATTTTATTAAATTAAAAGTTGCCCTGAACGGGATTTCAACCAGGACCTTGCAGTTCTATTTGTAACATGAAGTTTTACCACTACATCACGGAATCCTGTTGGTATTTAGTAGCATTTCAAACACTTTTCATTATGTAATAACTATAGCACACACAAACACGTACAAACTTATCATCCGCTAAATAAAAAATCGAGACTGAAGTTTTGAGACGCAATCTTTGTTAAATTGATAATAAATAGTATTACACCACGCATGGTTATTTATATGTGAGAGATGATACAGTATATACTGATATATCTTGAGGGTCGTTCAAATATGTTACGTTTTTTGAATCACAATAGATGTTACTAAATATACATTATTCTCGAGAATTCTCCATAGCCTGATGTTAAGCACGTTGGACTGTAAATTAGTAGGTCGTGTGTTCGAGTCAAGAAAAGAGGAAATATTTTTTTTCTTATAAATCATAATGCTACCTGTGTACAGATAGGATGTGCACTGCTCGATATATATCAAGTAAATGGGTCATGAGTTAAATTTGATCGCTTAAATACCCGATTTCTCCATGAGCTGGTGAACATTAAGTTACAAATAAAGACACGCCTACAAAGAAGAAAGTGATTTAAATACAGGGTCTGTGTAACATATATGCTCGTAAAAATTCTTTATATTCAAATGGGAACACAAAACTATATCAACTAATATCAACAAAAAGATACTAAAATCCTTGTTAAAAAGTTGGAGTGTATTCCTCATGTTATTATTATACATAGTCTACTGCATTATAATTATCTCGATTGAAAACACATGTTTATCATTTTTTATATCTGAAAGTAGATATAGAAGTCGAACAAGAAATGAAGCATTCAAGGATAACAGTCAACCAAAAGCACGAACAGAAACAAACAATAATTACGAAGATGATTCAAAGGCAATATATGACATCACAAACATAAAAGGGTTGACAATATGGCTACCGCCTTGGAACGGTCAGTGACAAAACAGGCCTCTGGGGGTTTAAATCAGGGTCTAGGGTGCACCAAACCTCACTCTTACCAAATTGTCATCCCAGTAAAACGGGACAAAGCCTAGAAAGCACAAAGCAAGTACCAATGACTTGGTAGAAGCCAGAGCAGCAAGAGAACAAACCGTTAAGGGTACAACACGATTTAAGACAAACATCAAACACTACCGTCCTTTGAGGATTTAGGTAGACGTCATCACATGATCCACAATATTTTCGGTCATCGCACATTCAAAGAGGAAAGCATAGTGGCGAACTGTAAAAGAGTCAATCACTAAACATGAAGTGCGTTGCGAAATGATAGGATCATAACCACTTTTGATAAACTTAATAAAGATTGTATAAAAGTGATTATGACCAAGGATCTTACGAAGTTGGTAAATCACATCACAATAGAAGTCAGGTTGTGATAGTCCTTGTCGCAGTTCTTAAATTACTTTAATATTTTAAAGGTAAATCAGCGTTACAAATAATAAAAGTTAGCAAAAAGGCTTTAAATGTTTATTTACTGATGGAGTAGCTTATAGTACAAATATTAAAGTCCTCAAAAAGACCACAATCTCTAGAAAAAAACGAATAATTTGAGAAACCTAGACCCCATAAGAAGTAGCTCGGTGAACATCCGCATCTAACTATGTCACTATTTTCAATAAAACATATGTAAATCAAGAAAACAAGGAACAGTATCAGAAAGAAATGGTAGGTTTGTTGATATGAAATTCTGATTAAATGTTATAAATGAATCATTAACAAAGCGTTACATCAAATCCCCATTTCCAATATACTGCAAAATGTCAACAGTTTGACTGGTAGATAGTTGTGAAATAATGTTCGTTAAACATATTGAAATAACGCTATAGCTGCTCGTAAATCTGAAAATACACTTGCATGTATTGTTTCCGTATGATTAGAACTGATGTATTTATTAGGACATCCTTGATGCGAGTCAGAATTGATTTTTCTTGTATAACGGATAAGGTTATCCACGTTTTACATGGGGATGATGGAAAGTCTTATCTTTATGGGTAAAGATAAATGTCAAGCGCGCACCAACATCCGGTATGCAGAAAACATGCAAAATAGATATTTGCCATATATGATGCTCGAACCCTGAACCTTCGGTTCAATAGACACATATTAGATGATGCTCTAACCAAAGGCGCAGTTGGTTTGTTGCGGTATTACATAGAAATAGCAAATAAATATAATATAACAAATGCCACGATCTGCAATCTGATTGAGTTCCGATAATTTGGCATGTGAGCGATCTCCCTAGCATCGGCTTAAGCGGTATTCTACTTTACATCTACACAAGAAATGTATATATCTACTGTATAAACAACATACTTAGTTAATATGCTTATAAAGTAATTCCACAAAAACTGACATATTGAAATAAATGAAACATGTTAAATAGGGTCTCAGTTATACAACCCAACAGAAGGTTAGTCAACATTTTAAGAAAAGATAACAACATTATTTAAACGGTTATATTGAAATTGCTGCCATTGTTGTTGTAAAGAAACATAGGTTTTAGCACAGGCTTAGCCTTAAATGATTGGGTGTAACATACGTTTTCAGAAATTTCTTCTAACTTAAACATACTTTTCTTTCCGTCTGCCTTTCTTTATATATCTGTCATTGTCCTTAGATTGTCCTATTATCAATGAAGTCATGTACATCTGCATCGGACATCTCATAGTGAGAATAATTGAAATCGTTATTACCTAATCAGAACACCCAGACAATAGGGATATATTAAACTGTCAGACTGAACGCATTAAAGATAAAGAATCCATGCTGCTGACGCGACATTATCTAGTGCAAAAGAAAGGTTATTTTGATAAGAGTAAATAATCTATAATAATAATAAATGGATTGTTATGACATTCAAGTTCTAGCTCCAACCCACGTTGGGCAAGTTCTTACAAACATTGGCCGTGTGCTCAATTGTATTTTAGAGTTGTTTGTGGGACTTCATATTGTATTTTTAATTGGCTCAAATCCTTATTGGGTATACGCTTGGTTAACAGATTGGAACTATGTATTCTATTATTTTCGCTAAATGTTGGCATGTTATTGTGGAAATATTAGACTTTGAATTGGACGGCGCCTGTCTCCAAAAACTGGGATCAAAATTAATTACGTTGATTTTACACATAAATTATATTATATACTCCTTTGCCCTTCATCACAAGTGTACATATCCAGATAGCTGTTCTCGGCTTTATAAGAGCAATGAGATGTATTTTATGCCGTTCCATAACGTCATTACTATCTTTTTTTATATTACTCTACGTGTTACATCATGCCATTATGAACAATAATACACGAGACGCTCGATTGTATTTGTATAGATAGATACCCATTAGTTTAATGCATAACTCTAACACGTGATGCCAAATTATAAAAATAATCTACCATTCGTTGAAAACAAAACATGAAACGAATCCGTTAGTTATAAAGCGTACACAACGTCTTCATGTGAATTGTATAGTACGACAGTGACGTCGTATTGTATATTTAGAATTGATGATAGTCTCCAGGCAATATTCTGATCAGACAAGGCTTTGATTATTTAGATATTTGTAAGTTCACTTGTTTTTACCACTAACCCTTTTTGTAAAGTAAATAAACGTTAATACATGTTCTCATGATGTCTGTATTATCATGTCAAAACATAATTTCCCTTCATAACGCCATCGAGAAAGTCATGGAATGCTTAAAGTTGTTTTCTCCCGTGGTGCCAAGTATAAATGTTGGTGTTTTCATATTACTTTATCTTTATGTTTGCAGATCTAACTTCACTTTAAACAAATAACTATTATTATGATAGCGTGGTTATTGCAATTATTGAGATAGAAATTAAAATAATTAGTATTAATAATCTCATATGTGAAATACGAACTTTTAAGTGTGTGTTATTTTTCTAAGAACGTTATAGGGTAGGCAAATTGGTTTCAATTTATCATTTTTATACAATATACTTTAATGCTTTTGTGTCATGAAAGAAGCGTTATTCCAGAGACAAAGTATTGGTTTCCCAATCACATCTTGTCGCAGATTTGTATGTCTACTGCTACGAAAGCAATTCAAATTGAGTCTTTCTTTTTTGTTTTTCATATATCTTTATTTATTTACAATTAAGAACCAGATGGTGTAAACAGTCATCTGGACGGCACTCGTAAACAGAAGAGATTACTGGAATAATTAAAAAATGCTCACTATGAAAAAAACAAAACACTATCACTGTTCATGTCCAATATATGTCACACACAGTACTGTTCATGTCCGTTGAAAAACCGATTTAACGCTGGTGATTTGTTATGTCCAGGGGAGAAGAGTTTGTATGTTATTTAAGAAATGAGTGAGCATAAATTATTAATACTATACTTAGAGTAACACTTAACAAATGCAATTGAGTCTTTCACAAGATACTTAAGCGGATGGCATTGCAGCCTTAAATAACACCTCTCGGTATCTGGATGAGTTATTAAACATGTACAACCCTTTCTTTCTGCTATGGATAATAATATTCATCCTGAACAAATTCAACACAGCAAAGCTAATATGTATTATACTGTCGACGTCGCTAACTTTCTGTGAAATGTTGCGTGGGGTGTGGGGCGAGATACTTTCAAACAGTAGGATTATTAATAATAGAGTCATGTCCCTTGGTATAGTTAATTATGCTATAGTTTGCCTCGTGTAGTTGATAGTGCCTTCATTTGCCATCTTATATTTAACAAACTCAATCATCGATGAAAGCTCGGATAAGTTTCAAAACCGACCATGTCTGACTCACTTCCATCCCTATTTCCCCTACAGGACCCAATTCCCATTTGTTTAATATTTTATTTCGTGTAATTATATCGGTAGGAGAAAAAAGTGGAAACTAAAAATAGAGGAGTTATGGCCATTGACTTGTTGAAAAAAACTAAATGTTGCTTTGTTGTATTCGTAGCGACTAATTTTTTTATATAATATTTACCTCACTTGCTCAGAAGTTGAATATCAATAGGAAAGCTCGGACAAGTTTGAATAACAGCCCTGCCTGGCATACATCCATGTATATTTCCGACCCAGCACCCCCATTTTTTAAATTTATTTTTAAGAATTCTATTTTATGAAGTGTTCTCTGTCAGAGAAGAAAGTAGGATACGTTTAAAAGCTACCCAAGTCAGACTAGAAACATCAGAGTTATGGATCTTGATTATTGAAAAATTCTGTAGTTTGCTTTGTTAAGTCTATAGTTACTTCAGTTTTCATTTGAGTTGTATCATTATTATTGCTCACAATGTTAACTTCATATAAACACAAATTCAGTTAACCAGACATATCTGACTAACATACATCCCTCCCCCGCCATGCAGTATTCATGAATTTCTGAAATATTTGTCTGAAGTAGTCCTTTCAAATACGGTTTTTAAATTCAGTAAATTCAATAAAGCTAAAGTGGTCACCTTAATGTTCTTACAACATAAGTAATAGACAACGTAACACTGTTTCTATATCTGTATTACACGTATTCAGCCTCAGACCTCAGAGAGTTATATATTTCAATCTTAATTAAAATTAAACATTCTTGGCATATAAACCATGTGTAAATCTCTTATTTGTTCTAGAGAATATCGAAATGACATTAAGTATAGCTTCTTGTTTTTCGAAAATCTAGTACTTTCATAGAAACAACGTGTGCGTATATCTGTTCATAATGCGCACTACGAACTATACAATATGATGTAATTTCGCCTTTATCAAGACTTCTATACTACTGATTGATAACTGAGTGATCTTTCAAAATGTAAGTGTTATTATTCTAAGAACGTTATAGGGTAGGCAAATTGGTTTCAATTTATCATTTTTATGCAATATACTTTAATGCTTATGTGTCATGAAAGAAGCGTTATTCCAGAGACAAATTATTGGTTTCCCAATCACATCTTGTCGCAGATGTGTATGTCTACTGCTACGAAAGCAATTCAAATTGAGTCTTTCTTTTTTGTTTTTCATATATCTTTATTTATTTACAATTAAGAACCAGATGGTGTAAACAGTCATCTGGACGGCACTCGTAAACAGAAGAGATTACTGGAATAATTAAAAAATGCTCACTGTGAAAAAAAAAAACACTATCACTGTTCATGTCCAATATATGTCACACACAGTACTGTTCATGTCCGTTGAAAAACCGATTTAACACTGGTGATTTGTTATGTCCAGGGGAGAAGAGTTTGTATGTTATTTAAAAAATGAGTGAGCATAAATTACTATACTTAGAGTAACACTTAACAAATGCAATTGAGTCTTTCACAAGATACGTAAGCGGATGGCATTGCAGCCTTAAATAACACCTCTCGGTATCTGGACGAGTTATTAAACATGTACAACCCTTTCTTTCTGCTATGGATAATAATATTCATCCTGAACAAATTCAACTCAGCAAAGCTAATATGTATTATACTGTCGACGTCGCTAACTTTCTGTGAAATGTTGCGTGGGGTGTGGGGCGAGATACTTACAAACAGTAGGATTATTAATAATAGAGTCATGTCCCTTGGTATAGTTAATTATGCTATCGAAATCAATGCACAACAATAGATAATTACAATTCACATATAGCAATATCTGTGAAAAGCGAGAATAAGTTTTTAATTGATGACGTAGAAAACTTTGAACAGGTAAATTAATCCACATGTAAATGTATTGATCAATTATCTGACAACAGTTGTGCAGCTTAACAATTCCGATTAACCTCATTTCCCCGTGCAGTCACGCAGTGGAGAAGTAGTATCTACGTCATGCAAATAATACTTATTTTACATGAACAGTCTCAGTCAAACCGAGACTGCAATATTTCGTATGTGTCATTCTCGGCCGTTTCCAAAGGTCCATTATCATACTCTTTTTTAGTAGCGGATCTAAATATATGTTTCTCTCCGGGACTATTCAGAAATGTTTATATGATGTTTAAGAGTTAAATTTGTTATTTGATACTACAAAAATGGGTGGCCATTTATCTTTAAGGTAAGATACACTGGTACCTGAATAACCTGTTCAAACGTCCGAATATCTCCTTCAATTTAAACTTTTATGTGAGTTAACTGAAAGAAAGTTATAAAAGCAGAAGGCTTGTGGGTAACATTTGTTAGTACTCAAAAATTCACTATGAGCATATTGCTAAAGCAAATAGAAAAATAGTGCTCCAAATGTTCTAAATATTTACTGTAATGAATAAATACTAACATCTATATAATAAGTCGCTGGTAAGAACTGCAATACATAAAACAGTATATACACTGAAACGCAAAAGAAACGCAACACGGGAATTTCCGCTATATATTGTGTGTACAATATGCTGCTGTTAATCGAATGGAACATGGCTACGTAAGACCTTTCCTTTTGGAAAAAAATACTAAAAAAACAAATAATGTTGCAAACTCTTTACGTTAAATACAGTACTGAACTGGTTCAGTTTTTCAAAGAGCAACTTCAACATTTATGAAGTTCTTGTTACAAGGTGTAGTGTGATTAAAACGTCTACAACATCACAGTTGTGTCCTTTCTCTAATTAACTCCAACTCTTTTTTTTACAAAACATCTTGGGATTTCTTTGGAATATTATGTGCAATTAAGTGTGCAGTATATGCAATATATAGCGTAAATTCCGGTGTTGCGTTTCTTTTGCGTTTCAGTATATGTATACTTAATATAACAGTAAATTACCAACGAATACTACTTATACTGGAAAAAAAATAACCAATTTTCTTATCGTAGTATTCAGGTTATAATAGCGTAAATGAGTCTCCATTGCCCTTCCATAGGAAGGTTAGAATGTTGACAACCTGTTAAAAACTCAAACCTCGTTAGAATTCTGGGAAACTTACTTTATCATGCAAATAAACATGTCTGCTATTAAACATCAACAAGGAAATAGGGGGTTTAATACCTTCTAAGAAACATTTCTTCAGTTGTATACTAACACTGGGTTAAAGGTCAACACTATTTTTACCCCTTGGAATTTCATACCCTGTCTACTTTCACTTCTCAAATTTATATCAAAAACTGTCAAAAACATGATGAGCTGCATTTTCAAATATCAACAACATGTCCAGAGAACTACTTTCGACTGCATCAGTCGAGCACATCCTGTTGATTTAGTGTAATTAGACCTATAAGGGATTATTTTTGCGTCATGTTTTTTAATTAAACTGTTCGATTCAACCCAACAACTAAATAAAAGAACATGATTTTGACTTGCTTCGCAATGCCGAATGACTTCGTCTTGAAATTATTGCGATTTACCTGCGCTTGACCATGCACTAAATCGAGTCGATTTTGTCGCGAAATTAAAAATAATAATAAAAGCAATATCTCAGCAACCGTTCAACATTTCCTAATCAAATCAACTCTGGTGGCTTTGTTTTGCATCCCTGAGTATGTATACCACATATTTTGCCATATATCTTTCACAAAAATTCCAAAAAAAATCAAAAAAATCTCATTTTTAAAGAAAATCAGAAAATTTGAAGAAAAGTTGCCAAAAACACTCTAAAATAGTCTAAAAGTCTGAAAATAATATTTTTTTCTCTGTTTCTGAGTTCAGCTTACCTATTCAAACAAAATAAATGCCTAGAAAATCATTTTTATGCAATTCTAAAAAATACATGATTTCTCCTTATAGGTTATAATTATTATAGCGTAAATGAGTCTCCATTGCCCTTCCATAGTAAAGTTAGAATGTTGACAACCTGTTAAAATCTCAAACCTCGTTAGAATTCTGGGAAACTTACTTTATCATGCAAATAAACATGTCTGCTATTAAACATCAACAAGGAAATAGGGGGTTTAATACCTTCTAAGAAACATTTCTTCAGTTGTATACTAACACCGGGTCAAAGGTCAACACTAGTTTTACCCCTTGCAATTTCATACCCTGTCTACTTTCACTTCTCAAATTTATATAAAAAACTGTCAAAAACATGATGAGCTGCATTTTCAAATATCAACAACATGTCCATCCAAAAAAAAACAAGAAACTGCACTAAAAAAAGTTTTTAAAGAAAACAAGATTAGCACTCTTTAATGCAGAACTACTTTCGACTGCACCAGGCGAGCACATCCTGTTGATTTAGTGTAATTAGACCTTCATGTATTGAATACTAACTACATTATGCGTGTAAGCAAACCGTACAGGCATTCGAAAATAAATGTACGGAACGGTTCTGGATGGTTCTGTATCCTTTTTTTCTCTCTGAGGTCGCCCGCAATATCATCTAATAATCAGGCACTGATGAGTGTTAAACAACAATCATTTTCATTCATTGTCATACAAATGTCCTAGTACCTAATTTTCGTGCTGAATGGTACACTGTTTAACTACTATAAGACAAAAAATATGGGTTTAGGTAAAGATGGGTTTACTTAAGGACACGCTTGGCACCATGACAACGTTTGTGATAAGTCGCATAACGGCCGTGAACTGACGATAATAGATACGAAGACATATATGTCCATGATTGTGTTAAAAGTAGACACAACTGCATTTGCTTCCTATTGTCATGGGAGTGTTTACCGTTATCTATGCATGATTAACGAGTGTACGTCAATGCGGGCTGCACTGAAACGGAATCATTTTAACATTTATATTGTCAGAGTAGGCTGACAGAATAACGATGTTGGTGCTTTTGTTCAAAAGTACTCTTACAATGCAATGTGAAAGATGTTTTAAATAATCTCTCAATACAAAACATAAAACGAATCCGTGAGTTATAAAGCGTACACAACTTATTCATATGGATTGTATAGTATGACAGTGACGTCGTCTTGTAAGTTTAGAATTGGTGAAGTCTGCAGGCAATATTCTGATCAGACCAGGCACTGATTATTTAGATATTTGAAGTATACTTGTTTTTACTACTAACCTGTTTTGTAAACTACATAACTTTAATACTTTAATACGTATTCTCATGATGTCTGTATTATCATGTCAAAACACAATTTCCTTTCATAACGTCATCGAGAAAGTCATGGACTGAGTTGATTGATACCGTGCTGCCAAGGATAACTATTGATGCTTTCCTATTTATTATCTTTATGTTTGCTGACCTTATTTCATTTTAAATAAATAAATAATGATAGCGTGGATATTGAAATTAATGAGATAGTAATTACAAGCATTATTAATAATAATCTCATATGTGAATTACGAACTTTTATATTGTGTGTTATTATTCTAAGAACTTTATAGGGTAAACAAATTAGTTTCAATTTATCATTTTTATACAATATACTTTAATTCGTATGAGTCATGAAAGAAGGTTTATTCCTTGAAGCTTGTGAAGCACTGATATAACTATTAGATACTAGTTTCGCCAAGAATGAAACTACAGTTTATAGAACAGAAAAGAACAAATATTTTATTATCTACAATCTCAGGAAACATGTGTACAACAAGACAAAGTATTGGTTTCCCAATCACATCTTGTCGCAGATTTGTATGTCTACTGCTATGAAAGCAATTCGAATTGAGTCTTTCACAAGATATTTAGGCGGATGGCACTGCAGCCTTAAATAACGCCTCTCGGTATCTGGGAGAACTATTAAACATGTACAACCCTTTCTTTCTACTACGGATAATAATTTTCATCCTGAATAAAATGCGACTCAGCAAAGCTAATATTTCTTATACTGTCGACGTCGCTTTTTTTCTATAAAATGTTGTGTGTAGGATTATTGGCCCTTGATTTAGCTAATTATGCTATAGTTTGCCTCGTGTAGATGATAGGGCTTTCATTTGCCATCTGATATTTAACAAACTTGACCAGATATTAAGATATCATCAATGACAGCTCGGACAAGTTTCAAAACCAACCATGTATGAATCACATCCATCACTATTCCCCCTGCAGGACCCAATCCCAATAGTTGAATATTTCATTTGTTGTCTCGGTAGGAGAAAAAAAAGTGGGAGCATTCCCATATCAGACTGAAAATAGTTATGACCCTCGACTTGTTGAAAACTGTTAAATTTTGCTTTGTTATATTCGCAGCGGCTACATTATTTTTTATTGATATTTACCTAACTTGTTCAGAAGTTTAATATCAACAGAAAAGCTCAGAGAAGTTTAAATACTAGCCCTGCCCGGCATGCATACATACATGTACCACCCCACCCACCACCCCCTGCAAAAGCCGCCTTAACCATATCTTATATTTGAAGATTAATTGATCGGTTTCAGACGCAATGTTTCAGAGTACATTTACTTTACTCATGTTTCTGAAATATTTGTCTGAAGTAGTCCTTTCAAATACGGTTTTTAAATTCAGTAAATTCAATAAAGCTAACGTGGTCAACTTAGTGTTCTATACAGCATAAGTAATAGACAACGTAACACTGTTTCTATATCTCTGTTACACTCATTCAGCCTCAGACCTCAGACAGTTATCAACGAATTCATTTCAATCTTAATAAATAAAAAATAAAAAATAAATAAAAAATGCGTGTGATGTAAACTGTGTGTAAATCCCTATATCTGTTCTAAAAAATATCGAAATGACGTTTAGTATAGCTGTTTGTTTTTTCTCCAGAAAATCTAGTTATCTCGTGGGAACAACATGGGCGTATATATGTTCATGCTGCGCGCGAACTATACAGTATGGTGTAATTTCGCCTTTAACAAGTCTAGTGACTTTTTAAAAATTGATTCCCATCGTGTAGTTTTGTTTAAGCAAGAACGGATTAACCGAGTTTGGTATGTATACATTTGTTCTAACATCCTTCATGTCAAATACAAATTATCTTATAAGTTCTGGACCTATTTAAAGATGAATGGTAACCCTTTTTGTTGTATTATCAATTAACAAATGTAACTCTTAAACATCATATGAACATTTCTTGATAGTCCCGGAGAGAAACATATATTTAAATCCGCTAATAATTTGTATGTAAAAATAAATATTATTTGCATGACGTAAATGCTACTTTTACCACTGCGTGACTGCACGGGGAAATGAGGTAAATCTGAATTGTAGTTCCACAACTATTGCCAGATAATTGATAAATACATTTGCTTGTGGATTAATTTACCTGTTCAAAGTGTTCTACGTCATCAAATAAAATC
The DNA here is from genome assembly GCA_037043455.1 of Cyrtodaria siliqua. Taxonomy (NCBI): domain Eukaryota; kingdom Metazoa; phylum Mollusca; class Bivalvia; order Adapedonta; family Hiatellidae; genus Cyrtodaria; species Cyrtodaria siliqua. The sequence continues at coordinate 25,151 of JAWPHD010003612.1, read as the reverse complement.
TTATTCTCGCTTTTCACAGATATTGCAATGTGTGAATTGTAAATATCTATTGTTGTGTATTGATTTCGATTTAAATAAACATAAACATCTTCATGAAACAAAACATGGCAGGAGAAATTTAAGCTTATCTGTATATCTCTATGTACAAGTATACGTTCTCAGGGAAGACGACTTTCGTGATCTTAACAAACCACAGAAAAAAGCAAGAGTGTGCAAATAGAGTCCATCTCCACTGGACATCATCCCTTTTAAAATAAGACATTTAAAAATGTTAAACCAAGTTACACCATCTGAGATGACACTGTTACCAGATTCCTTATCACACCAGTGCTTCCACACAATAAACATGACATTCGTACTGAAAACGGACCCGGTCGGAAGTGTATGAAAGCGGCATTTATTGTTTGATACAACACATTTAAAGATGTTAAAACAGGTTGCACCAGCTGTTATCAGACTACTCGACACTCCAGTGGATAGCACACGAAATGTAACATTCATAAAATGACTCATTAGTAACACACAAGATAAGAAGTGTAAGAGAATCGTGCAATTAAACTTAGAACATGGCGTACTTGATGGGGTCATTAAGCTCATTCTTTAAATAATATATAGAGTCTGGTCTCAGCGAGTTGGTTTATTTAAACACCGAGGTGGGCATAGTCCAAACCCTAAATTCCATTTATCGGAAGTTAGATTATGGTAAATCGCCTCCCCTTTGTTTATCCTGAAGTAAACGATTTAACGTTATGCATTTATCAAAGGCAGAACTTTACTTAATATAACCTCTCATGAACAGACTCAATAAAATCGAGTCAGCTAATTTTATTTTTTGTTTGTGTTTATTGGTTGCTATGGATCCCCTTTTTGGCATTCATTGCAGTCGAATGCACATACGAGTAATGCAGTTAATTGTTTTATAAATGCACATCATATTGTAAATTAATTGTATTTTCTGACACTGGAAATTAGCATACGTGTACAGGGGTACACTTTGCTGTATCGATTACACTTCAGTATGATAATTAAAAGGGGTACCGTATTAATTCAGTTAGAGCAATAGCAATGATGCCCGGAGACGATACGTGTTGGAAGCTAGCATACACGTGCGAGTATCCCGCTAGTGTAAACTTTATGTTTATTTCCACTTTCATACTCTTTTTAAATGGAAGAAAGTTAAAGAAGCAAAAGTCTTTGAGGTAACGCTTGTTATTACTCCAGAATTCACTATAAGCATATTTGCTAAAGAAAATAGAAATAATAGTTTCTATATATAGTGTACATATTTAGTGTAATGAATAGATAAGTATCCCTACTTAAAAAGTCTCTGGTGCGGCCTATAATATATATATAAAACAAAGCTCTGGTAGGACCTGTAATATACATAATTGTGTATATTTATAATTAATATAATAATCAATTATCAAAGAATTGATACTACCTATAATGGAAAAAATAACCGATATCCTGTATAGGAGACTATCTACAAATCTCGTAAGTGAACCATAGAGGCAGATAATAAAAGAACTGCACAGTTACTCGAGTCTTATCTTTTTTTGTCTCTCCGTGGTGGCTCTCTATCTAACCTAATTATCAGGCGCTGACGAGTGCGAAACACAATCATTTTCATCATTGTCATACAAATTGTCTAGTACCTATGTTTAGTGCTGAATGGTACACTGTATAAGTTAACTTCTACAAGATACAGATAGACTTCGGTAAAGATGGGTTTAGGTAAGGACACGCGTAAGATGGTACCATGACAACGTCTGTGGTAAGTCTGATAACGGTGGTGAACTGACGATAATAGCGCCCTAATCAATAGATACGAATAAATACATGTCTAATGTCTGCTCAAAGTAGACATAACAATTTACGCAGTATTAACGAGCGTACGTGTCGATATAAGCTGCACTGAAACGGAAGCATTTTACCGTTTATATTGACAGGGTATACTGACAAAATAACGATGTTGATGTTTTTGTTCAAAAGTACTGTTACAATACAATGTGGAAGATGTTTATTATTTCAATCAATATCCTGGTTATAATCAGCTGAACATGACGTATAGAATGTTATTCTATCCGTCTATATTGTCACTCTCAGCTTGACTACATGTGTAAAACATCCATAATGAGTACGTAACGACCATCCCTTTCAGTGTTGACTTGTTTTCGTTTTGAAAAGTGGATCGGATAAGAATAAACAAATTGACTTCGTACATAACGAGTGCAAATGCTACTATGCTTAACTACCATTAGTGTTTACCCTTTTCCGCAAACTAAAATGGTTACTCTTTAATCACCCCGTATGAACTCGGTCAATACGTAAAACGCGTCTCCACGAAAACCGACTATATAACTCTATAGCATCGTTGAAACACTGTGACATCACTAAAATCTGTCACAGTGTCTAAACGATGCTATAGAGTTAGATATTCGGTTTTCTTGATGCGCGTCTCCACGAAAACCGACTATATAACGCTATAGCATCGTTGTAACACTGTGACATCACTAAAATCTGTCACAGTGTCTCAACGATGCTATAGAGTTATATATTCGGTTTTCTTGAAGCGCGTCTCCACGAAAATCGACTATATGACTCTATAGCATCGTTGAGACAATGTGCGTCGATAAATCTGTCACGGTGTCTCAACGATGCTATAGAGTTATACAGTCGGTTTTCGTGAGACGCATTGACCGAGTAATGCTGCATTTCCAGTTCGACTTTTATACTTATTTTACAGTAGCCTATTGCAAAAGACAATCTGATTGGCAGAACAAGTATACGGAATGTACAATGCCGAATGCATACATAAGCCTCATTTTGATCGGATGAGATACTAGGTTGTGTTTCCTTGAATTTGTTATTTACTACTTATTATTATTTAACATAGGTTTCGCCCATATGATTTTGTTCTATGATATGGCAGAGTAAAAAGGAAAGTGTGATTTTCATAAATTCGTTTGGGGATTCCCTCAAATTGTATGGTTATGAACTGCGGACACATACAAGTGGCATTAAAAATAGGTCGTCGCTTAAAAAGAAGTTCCTTTTACATGTATCTAAGTTGCATCTGTGCAGCAGGTTAAGCAAGAAAAACCTGGGTTTTTTGTTTACATGTCAAATGGGAAAACATTAAACAGTAGGTCTATGGAAAATGCAATAGTGATCTATGACCTAATATGTCACAGTGTCTCAACGATGCTATAGAGTTATATAGTCGATTTTCGTGGAGACGCGTTTTGCGTATTGTCCTTGTTATGTTTTGTTTCGGCAATAGAAAGTGCAGACAACCTGAGTGTATTATTACTAAAACATAAATAATTAAAACCTATAATATAGTTTTGTACTGCGGCTGTTCAGTACAATTCTGGATAAATATTGTGAAAGGTGTTTTTAATTAAGTATTTCATATATCGTTACACCAATATTTATGTTTATCATGCAACTAATGTTTCTACTATACAAATACAGCTACTGTCTACTAACCTAATATTTTCTGCCCAACTGCTGTATTATGCTAGTAGCTACACGCGCTATTATTCGATGACTTAAAAAGTCAGGAAACAGTCATTTAAACTACAAATATACACAATATTATTTATGCTTATGAATTTATAAATGCAATAATTATCAAAAGAAAGTATTTTACATTTATTATCGATATCAAACAAGGGACAGTATCAGAAATGGTAGCTTTGTTGATATGAAATTCTGATTAAATGTTATAAATGAATCATTAACAAAGCGTTACATCAAATCCCCATTTCCATTATACTGCAAAATGTCAACAGTTTGACTGGTAGATGGTTGTGAAATAATGTTTGTTAAACATATTCAAATAACTCTATAGCTGCTCGTAAATCTGACAATACACTTGCATGTATTGTGCCCGTATGATTAGAACAGTTGTATTTATAAGGACAACCTTGATGCGAGTCAGAATTTATTTTTCTTGTATACCGGATAAGGTTATCCACGTTTTACATGGGGATGATGGAAAGTCTTATCTTTATGGGTAAAGATAAATGTCACGCGCGCACCAACATCCGGTATGCAGAAAACATGCAAAATATATATTTGCCATTTATAAGGCTCCAACCCTGAACCTTCGGTTCAGTAGACATATATTAGATGATGCTCTAACCAAAGGCGCAGTTGGTTTGTTGCGGTATTACATAGAAATAGCAAATAAATATAATATAACAAATGCCACGATCTGCAATCTGATTGAGTTCCGCTAATTTGGCATGTGAGCGATCTCCCTAGCATCGGCTTAAGCGGTATTCTACTTTACATCTACACAAGAAATGTATATATCTACTGTATAAACAACATACTTAGTTAATATGCTTATAAAGTAATTCCACAAAAACTGACATATTGAAATAAATGAAACATGTTAAATAGGGTCTCAGTTATACAACCCAACAGAAGGTTAGTCAACATTTCAAGAAAAGATAACAACATTATTTAAACGGTAGTATTGAAATTGCTGCCATTGTTGTTGTAAAGAAACATAGGTTTTAGCACAGGCTTAGCCTTAAATGATTGGGTGAATATACATTTTCAGAAATTTCTTCTAGGGTTTACATAACTTAAACATACTTTTATTTCCGTCTGCCTTTCTTTATATATCTGTCATTGTCCTTAGATTGTCCTATTATCAATGAAGTCAGGTACATCTGCATCGGACATCTCATAGTGAGAATAATTGAAATCGTTATTATCTAATCAGAACACCCAGACAATAGGGATATATTAAACTGTCAGACTGAACGCATTAAAGATAAAGAATCCATGCTGCTGACGCGACATTATCTAGTGCAAAAGAAAGGTTATTTTGATAAGAGTAAATAATCTAGAATAATAATAAATGGATTGTTATGACATTCAAGTTCTAGCTCCAACCCACGTTGGGCACGTTCTTACAAACATTGGCCGTGTGCTCAATTGTATTTTAGAGTTGTTTGTGGGACTTCATATTGTATTTTTAATTGTCTCAAATCCTTATTGGGTATACGCTTGGGTGACAGATTGGAACTATGTATTCTATTATTGTCGCTAAATGTTGGCATGTTATTGTGGAAATATTAGACTTTGAATTGGACGGCGCCTGTCTCCAAAAACTGGGATCAAAATTAATTACGTTGATTTTACACGTAAATTATATTATATACTCCTTTGCCCTTCATCACACGTGTACATATCCAGATAGCTGTTCTCGGCTTTATAAGAGCAATGAGATGTATTTTATGCCGTTCCATAACGTCATTACTATCTTTTTTTTATATTACTCTACGTGTAACATCATGCCATTATGAACAATAATTCACGAGACGCTCGATTGTATTTGTATAGCTAGATACCCATTAGTTTAATGCATAACTCTAACACGTGATGCCAAATTATAAAAATAATCTACCATTCGTTGAAAACAAAACATGAAACGAATCCGTTAGTTATAAAGCGTACACAACGTCTTCATATGGATTGTATAGTACGACAGTGACGTCGTATTGTATATTTAGAATTGATGATAGTCTCCAGGCAATATTCTGATCAGACGAGGCTTTGATTATTTAGATATGTGTAAGTTCACTTGTTTTTACCACTAACCCTTTTTGTAAAGTACATAAACGTTAATACATGTTCTCATGATGTCTGTATTATCATGTCAAAACATAATTTCCCTTCACAACGCCATCGAGAAAGTCATGGAATGCTTAAAGTTGTTTTCTCCCGTGGTGCCAAGTATAAATGTTGGTGTTTTCATATTATTTTATCTTAATGTTTGCTGATCTAACTTCACTTTAAACAAATAACCATTATTATGATAGCGTGGTTATTGCAATTAATGAGATAGAAAATAAAATAATTAGTATTAATAATCTCATATGTGAAATACGAACTTTTAAGTGTGTGTTATTTTTCTAAGAACGTTATAGGGTAGGCAAATTGGTTTCAATTTATCATTCTTATGCAATATACTTTAATGCTTTTGTGTCATGAAAGAAGCGTTATTCCAGAGACAAAGTATTGGTTTCCCAATCACATCTTGTCGCAGATTTGTATGTCTACTGCTACGAAAGCAATTCAAATTGAGTCTTTCTTTTTTGTTTTTTCATATATCTTTATTTATTTACAATTAAGAACCAGATGGTGTAAACAGTCATCTGGACGGCACTCGTAAACAGAAGAGATTACTGGAATAATTAAAAAATGCTCACTATGAAAAAAACAAAACACTATCACTGTTCATGTCCAATATATGTCACACACAGTACTGTTCATGTCCGTTGAAAAACCGATTTAACGCTGGTGATTTGTTATGTCCAGGGGAGAAGAGTTTGTATGTTATTTAAAAAATGAGTGAGCATAAATTATTAATACTATACTTAGAGTAACACTTAACAAATGCAATTGTCTTTCACAAGATACTTAAGCGGATGGCATTGCAGCCTTAAATAACACCTCTCGGTATCTGGATGAGTTATTAAACATGTACAACCCTTTCTTTCTGCTATGGATAATAATATTCATCCTGAACAAATTCAACTCAGCAAAGCTAATATGTATTATACTGTCGACGTCGCTAACTTTCTGTGAAATGTTGCGTGGGGTGTGGGGCGAGATACTTTCAAACAGTAGGATTATTAATAATAGAGGCATGTCCCTTGGTATAGTTAATTATGCTATAGTTTGCCTCGTGTAGTTGATAGTGCCTTCATTTGCCATCTGATATTTAACAAACTCAATCATCGATGAAAGCTCGGATAAGTTTCAAAACCGACCATGTCTGACTCACTTCCATCCCTATTTCCCCTACAGGACCCAATTCCCTTTTGTTTAATATTTTATTTCGTGTAATTATATCGGTAGGAGAAAAAAGTGGAAACTAAAAATAGAGGAGTTATGGCCATTGACTTGTTGAAAAAATCTAAATGTTGCTTTGTTGTATTCGTAGCGACTAATTTTTTTATATAATATTTACCTCACTTGCTCAGAAGTTGAATATCAATAGGAAAGCTCGGACAAGTTTGAATAACAGCCCTGCCTGGCATACATCCATGTATATTTCCGACCCAGCACCCCCATTTTTTAAATTTATTTTTAAGAATTCTATTTTATGAAGTGTTCTCTGTCAGAGAAGAAAGTAGGATACGTTTAAAAGCTACCCAAGTCAGACTAGAAACATCAGAGTTATGGATCTTGATTATTGAAAAATTCTGTAGTTTGCTTTGTTAAGTCTATAGTTACTTCAGTTTTCATTTGAGTTGTATCATTATTATTGCTCACAATGTTAACTTCATATAAACACAATTTCAGTTAACCAGACATATCTGACTAACATACATCCCTCCCCCGCCATCCAGCATTCATGAATTTCTGAAATATTTGTCTGAAGTAGTCCTTTCAAATACGGTTTTTAAATTCAGTAAATTCAATAAAGCTAAAGTGGTCACCTTAATGTTCTATACAACATAAGTAATAGACAACGTAACACTGTTTCTATATCTGTATTACACGTATTCAACCTCAGACCTCAGAGAGTTTCATATTTCAATCTTAATTAAAATTAAACATTCTTGGCATATAAACCATGTGTAAATCCCTTATTTGTTCTAGAGAATATCGAAATGACATTAAGTATAGCTTCTTGTTTTTTCGAAAATCTAGTACTTTCATAGAAACAACGTGTGCGTATATCTGTTCATAATGCGCACTACGAACTATACAATATGATGTAATTTCGCCTTTATCAAGACTTTTATACTACTGATTGATAACTGAGTGATCTTTCAAAATTTAAGTGTGTGTTATTATTCTAAGAACGTTATAGGGTAGGCAAATTGGTTTCAATTTATAATTTTTATGCAATATACTTTAATGCTTATGTGTCATGAAAGAAGCGTTATTCCAGAGACAAAGTATTGGTTTCCCAATCACATCTTGTCGCAGATTTGTATGTCTACTGCTACGAAAGCAATTCAAATTGAGTCTTTCGTTTTTGTTTTTCATATATCTTTATTTATTTACAATTAAGAACCAGATGGTGTAAACAGTCATCTGGACGGCACTCGTAAACAGAAGAGATTACTGGAATAATTAAAAAATGCTCACTGTGAAAAAAAAAAAACACTATCACTGTTCATGTCCAATATATGTCACACACAGTACTGTTCATGTCCGTTGAAAAACCGATTTAACACTGGTGATTTGTTATGTCCAGGGGAGAAGAGTGAGCATAAATTACTATACTTAGAGTAACACTTAACAAATGCAATTGAGTCTTTCACAAGATACGTAAGCGGATGGCATTGCAGCCTTAAATAACACCTCTCGGTATCTGGATGAGTTATTAAACATGTACAACCCTTTCTTTCTGCTATAGATAATAATATTCATCCTGAACAAATTCAACTCAGCAAAGCTAATATGTATTATACTGTCGACGTCGCTAACTTTCTGTGAAATGTTGCGTGGGGTGTGGGGCGAGATACTTTCAAACAGTAGGATTATTAATAATAGAGTCATGTCCCTTGGTATAGTTAATTATGCTATAGTTTGCCTCGTGTAGTTGATAGTGCCTTTATTTGCCATCTGATATTTAACAAACTCAATCATCGATGAATGCTCGGATAAGTTTCAAAACCGACCATGTCTGACTCACTTCCATCCCTATTTCCCTATTTACCCTACAGGACCCAATTCCCATTTGTTTAATATTTTATTTCGTGTAATTATATCGGTAGGAGAAAAAAGTGGAAACTAAAAATAGAGGAGTTATGGCCATTGACTTGTTGAAAAAATCTAAATGATGCTTTGTTGTATTCGTAGCGACTAATTTTTTTATATAATATTTACCTCACTTGCTCAGAAGTTGAATATCAATAGGAAAGCTCGGACAAGTTTGAATAACAGCCCTGCCTGGCATACATCCATGTATATTTCCGACCCAGCACCCCCATAATTAGGATTATTAATAATAGAGTCATGTCCCTTGGTATAGTTAATTATGCTATCGAAATCAATGCACAACAATAGATAATTACAATTCACATATAGCAATATCTGTGAAAAGCGAGAATAAGTTTTTAATTGATGACGTAGAAAACTTTGAACAGGTAAATTAATCCACATGTAAATGTATTGATCAATTATCTGACAACAGTTGTGCAGCTTAACAATTCCGATTTACCTCATTTCCCCGTGCAGTCACGCAGTGGTAGAAGTAGTATCTACGTCATGCAAATAATACTTATTTTACATGAACAGTCTCAGTCAAACCGAGACTGCAATATTTCGTATGTGTCGTTCTCGGCCGTTTCCAAAGGTCCATTATCATACTCTTTTTTAGTAGCGGATCTAAATATATGTTTCTCTCCGGGACTATTCAGAAATGTTTATATGATGTTTAAGAGTTAAATTTGTTATTTGATAATACTACAAAAATGGGTGGCCATTTATCTTTAAGGTAAGATACACTGGTACCTGAATAACCTGTTCAAACGTCCGAATATCTCCTTCAATTTAAACTTTTATGTGAGTTAACTGAAATAAAGTTATAAAAGCAGAAGGCTAGTGGGTAACATTTGTTAGTACTCAAAAATTCACTATGAGCATATTGCTAAAGCAAATAGAAAAATAGTGCTCCAAATGTTCTAAATATTTACTGTAATGAATAAATACTAACATCTATATAATAAGTCGCTGGTAAGAACTGCAATACATAAAATAGTATATACACTGAAACGCAAAAGAAACGCAACACGGGAATTTCCGCTATATATTGTGTGTACAATATGCTGCTGTTAATCGAATGGTACATGGCTACGTAAGACCTTTCCTTTTGGAAAAAAATACTAAAACAACAAATAATGTTGCAAACTCTTTACGTTAAATACAGTACTGAACTGGCTCAGTTTTTCAAAGAGCAACTTCAACATTTATGAAGTTCTTGTTACAAGGTGTAGTGTGATTAAAACGTCTACAACATCACAGTTGTGTCCTTTCTCTAATTAACTCCAACTCTTTTTTTTACAAAACATCTTGGAATTTCTTTGGAATATTATGTGCAATTAAGTGTGCAGTATATGCAATATATAGCGTAAATTCCGGTGTTGCGTTTCTTTTGCGTTTCAGTATATGTATACTTAATATAACATTAAATTACCAACGAATACTACTTATACTGGAAAAAATGAACCAATTTTCTTATCGTAGTATTCAGGTTATAATAGCGTAAATGAGTCTCCATTGCCCTTCCATAGGAAGGTTAGAATGTTGACAACCTGTTAAAAACTCAAACCTCGTTAGAATTCTGGGAAACTTACTTTATCATGCAAATAAACATGTCTGCTATTAAACATCAACAAGGAAATAGGGGGTTTAATACCTTCTAAGAAACATTTCTTCAGTTGTATACTAACACTGGGTCAAAGGTCAACACTATTTTTACCCCTTGCAATTTCATACCCTGTCTACTTTCACTTCTCAAATTTATATCAAAAACTGTCAAAAACATGATGAGCTTCATTTTCAAATATCAACAACATGTCCAGAGAACTACTTTCGACTGCATCAGTCGAGCACATCCTGTTGATTTAGTGTAATTAGACCTATAAGGGATTATTTATGCGTCATGTTTTTTAATTAAACTGTTCGATTCAACCCAACAACTAAATAAAAGAACATGATTTTGACTTGCTTCACAATGCCGAATGACTTCGTCTTGAAATTATTGCGATTTACCTGCGCTTGACCATGCACTAAATCGAGTCGATTTTGTCGCGAAATTAAAAAATAATAATAAAAGCAATATCTCAGCAACCGTTCAACATTTTCTCATCAAATCAACTATGGTGGCTTTGTTTTGCATCCCTGAGTATGTATACCACATATTTTGCCATATATCTTTCACAAAAAATTCCAAAAAAATTAAAAAATATCTTATTTTTAAAGAAAATCAGAAAATTTGAAGAAAAGTTGCCAAAAACACTCTAAAATAGTCTAAAAGTCTGAAAATAATATTTTTTTCTCTGTTTCTGAGTTCAGCTTACCTATTCAAACAAAATAAATGCCTAGAAAATCATTTTTTATGCAATTCTGAAAAATACATGATTTCTCCTTATAGGTTATAATTATTATAGCGTAAATGAGTCTCCATTGCCCTTCAATAGTAAAGTTAGAATGTTGACAACCTGTTAAAAACTCAAACCTCGTTAGAATTCTGGGAAACTTACTTTATCATGCAAATAAACATGTCTGCTATTAAACATCAACAAGGAAATAGGGGGTTTAATACCTTCTAAGAAACATTTCTTCAGTTGTATACTAACACCGGGTCAAAGGTCAACACTATTTTTACCCCTTGCAATTTCATACCCTGTCTACTTTCACTTCTCAAATTTATATAAAAAACTGTCAAAAACATGATGAGCTGCATTTTCAAATATCAAAAACATGTCCATCCAGAAAAAAACAAGAAACTGCACTAAAAAAAGTTTTTAAAGAAAACAAGATTAGCACTCTTTAATGCAGAACTACTTTCGACTGCACCAGGCAAGCACATCCTGTTGATTTAGTTAAATTAGACCTTCATGTATCGAATACTATCTACATTATGCGTGTAAGCGAACCGTACAGGCATTCGAAAATAAATGTACGGAACGGTTCTGGATGGTTCTGTATCCTTTTTTTCTCTCTGAATTCGCCCGCAATATCATCTAATAATCAGGCACTGACGAGTGTTAAACAACAATCATTTTCATTCATTGTCATACAAATGTCCTAGTACCTAATTTTCGTGCTGAATGGTACACTGTTTAACTACTATAAGACAAAAAATATGGGTTTAGGTAAAGATGGGTTTACTTAAGGACAAGCTTGGCACCATGACAACGTCTGTGATAAGTCGCATAACGGCGGTGAACTGACGATAATAGATACGAAGACATATATGTCCATGATTGTGTTAAAAGTAGACACAACTGCATTTGCTTCCTATTGTCACGGGAGTGTTTACCGTTATCTATGCATGATTAACGAGTGTACGTCAATGCGGGCTGCACTGAAACGGAATCATTTTAACATTTATATTGTCAGAGTAGGCTGACAGAATAACGATGTTGGTGCTTTTGTTCAAAAGTACTCTTACAATGCAATGTGAAAGATGTTTTAAATAATCTCTCAATACAAAACATAAAACGAATCCGTGAGTTATAAAGCGTACACAACTTATTCATATGGATTGTATAGTATGACAGTGACGTCATCTTGTAAGTTTAGAATTGGTGAAGTATGCAGGCAATATTCTGATCAGACCAGGCACTGATTATTTAGATATTTGAAGTATACTTGTTTTTACTACTAACCTGTTTTGTAAACTACATAACTTTAATACTTTAATACGTATTCTCATGACGTCTGTATTATCATGTCAAAACACAATTTCCTTTCATAACGTCATCGAGAAAGTCATGGACTGAGTTGATTGATACCGTGCTGCCAAGGATAACTATTGATGCTTTCCTATTTATTATCTTTATGTTTGCTGACCTTATTTCATTTTAAATAAATAATGATAGCGTGGATATTGAAATTAATGAGATAGTAATTACAAGCATTATTAATAATAATCTCATATGTGAATTACGAACTTTTATATTGTGTGTTATTATTCTAAGAACTTTATAGGGTAGACAAATTGGTTTCAATTTATCATTTTTATACAATATACTTTAATTCGTATGAGTCATGAAAGAAGGTTTATTCCTTGAAGCTTGTGAAGCACTGATATAACTATTAGATACTAGTTTCGCCAAGAATGAAACTACAGTTTATAGAACAGAAAAGAACAAATATTTTATTATCTACAATCTCAGGAAACATGGGTTACAACAAGACAAAGTATTGGTTTCCCAATCACATCTTGTCGCAGATTTGTATGTCTACTGCTATGAAAGCAATTCGAATTGAGTCTTTCACAAGATATTTAGGCGGATGGCACTGCAGCCTTAAATAACGCCTCTCGGTATCTGGGAGAACTATTAAACATTTACAACCCTTTCTTTCTACTACGGATAATACTTTTCATCCTGAATAAAATGCGACTCAGCAAAGCTAATATTTCTTATACTGTCGACGTCGCTTTTTTTCTATAAAATGTTGTGTGTGTAGCGTGGGGGGATACTTTCAAAAAATAGGATTATTGGCCCTTGATTTAGCTAATTATGCTATAGTTTGCCTCGTGTAGATGATAGGGCTTTCATTTGCCATCTGATATTTAACAAACTTGACCAGATATTAAGATATCATCAATGACAGCTCGGACATTTTTCAAAACCAACCATGTATGAATCACATCCATCACTATTCCCCCTGCAGGACCCAATCCCAATAGTTGAATATTTCATTTGTTGTCTCGGTAGGAGAAAAAAAAGTGGGAGCATTCCCATATCAGACTGAAAATAGTTATGACCCTCGGCTTGTTGAAAACTGTTAAATTTTGCTTTGTTATATTCGCAGCGGCTACATTATTTTTTATTGATATTTACCTAATTTGTTCAGAAGTTTAATATCAACAGAAAAGCTCAGAGAAGTTTAAATGCCAGCCCTGCCCGGCATGCATACATACATGTACCACCCCACCCACCACCCCCTGCAAAAGCCGCCTTAACCATATCTTATATTTGAAGATTAATTGATCGGTTTCAGACGCAATGTTTCAGAGTACATTTACTTTACTCATGTTTCTGAAATATTTGTCTGAAGTAGTCCTTTCAAATACGGTTTTTAAATTCAGTAAATTCAATAAAGCTAACGTGGTCAACTTAGTGTTCTATACAGCATAAGTAATAGACAACGTAACACTGTTTCTATATCTCTGTTACACTCATTCAGCCTCAGACCTCAGACAGTTATCAACGAATTTATTTCAATCTTAATAAATAAAAAATAAAAAATAAATAAAAAATGCGTGTGATGTAAACTGTGTGTAAATACCTATATTTGTTCTAAAAAATATCGGAATGGCGTTTAGTATAGCTGTTTGTTTTTTCTCCAGAAAATCTAGTAATCTCGTGGGAACAACATGGGCGTATATATGTTCATGCTGCGCGCGAACTATACAGTATGGTGTAATTTCGCCTTTAACAAGTCTAGTGACTTTTTAAAAATTGATTCCCATCGTGTAGTTTTGTTTAAGCAAGAACGGATTAACCGAGTTTGGTATGTATACATTTGTTCTAACATCCTTCATGTCAAATACAAATTATCTTATAAGTTCTGGACCTATTTAAAGATGAATGGTAACCCTTTTTGTTGTATTATCAATTAACAAATGTAACTCTTAAACATCATATGAACATTTCTTGATAGTCCCGGAGAGAAACATATATTTAAATCCGCTAATAATTTGTATGTAAAAATAAATATTATTTGCATGACGTAAATGCTACTTTTACCACTGCGTGACTGCACGGGGAAATGAGGTAAATCGGAATTGTAGTTCCACAACTATTGCCAGATAATTGATAAATACATTTGCTTGTGGATTAATTTACCTGTTCAAAGTGTTCTACGTCATCAAATAAAATCTTATTCTCGCTTTTCACAGATATTGCAATGTGTGAATTGTAAATATCTATTGTTGTGTATTGATTTCGATTTAAATAAACATAAACATCTTCATGAAACAAGACATGGCAGGAGAAATTTAAGCTTATCTGTATATCTCTATGTACAAGTATACGATCTCAGGGAAGACGACTTTCGTGATCTTAACAAGCCACAGAAAAAAGCAAGAGTGTGCAAATAGAGTCCATCTCAACTGGACATCATCCCTTTTAAAATAAGACATTTAAAAATGTTAAACCAAGTTACACCATCTGAGATGACACTGTAACCAGATTCCTTATCACACCAGTGCTTCCACACAATAAACATGACATTCGTACTGAAAACGGACCCGGTCGGAAGTGTATGAAAGCGGCATTTATTGTTTGATACAACACATTTAAAGATGTTAAAACAGGTTGCACCAGCCGTTATCAGACGACACTCCAGTAGATAGCACACGAAACGTAACATTCATAAAATGACTCATTAGAAACACACAAGATAAGAAGTGTAAGAGAATCGTGCAATTAAACTTAGAACATGGCGTACTTCATGAGGTCATCAAGCTCATTCTTTAAATAATATATAGAGTCTGGTCTCAGCGAGTTGGTTTATTTAAACACCGAGGTGGGCGTAGTCCAAATTTATCGGAAGTTAGATTATGGTAAATCGCCGCCCCTTTGTTTATCCTGAAGTAAACGATTTAACGTTATGCATTTATCAAAGGCGGAACTTTACTTAATATAACCTCTCATGAACAGACTCAATAAAATCGAGTCAGCTAATTTTATTTTTTGTTTGTGTTTATCTTTTTTGCATTCATTGCAGTTGAATGCACATGCGAGTAATGCAGTTAATTGTTTTATAAATGCACATCATAATGTAAGTTAATTGTATTTTCTGACACTGGAAATTAGCATACGTGTACAGGGGTACACTTTGCTGTATCGAATACACTTCAGTATGATAATTAAAAGGGGTACCGTATTAATTCAGTTAGAGCAATAGCAATGATGCCCGGAGACGATACGTGTTGGAAGCTAGCATACACGTGCGAGTATCACGCTAGTGTAAACTTTATGTTTATTTCCACTTTCATACTCTTTTTAAATGGAAGAAAGTTAAAGAAGCAAAAGTCTTTGAGGTAACGCTTGTTATTACTCCAGAATTCACTTTAAGCAAATTTGTGAAAATAGAAATAATAGTTTCTAAATATAGTGTACATATTTAGTGTAATGAATAGATAAGTATCCCTACTTAACAAGTCTCTGGTGCGGCCTATAATATATATATAAAAAAAGCTCTGGTAGGACCTGTAATATACATAATTGTGTTTATTTATAATTAATATAATAGTCAATTATCAAAGAATTGATACTACCTATACTGGAAAAAAAAGACCCGATATCCTTATGATACTATTCATGTATAGGAGACTATCTACAAATCTCGTAAGTGAACCATACAGGCGGATAATAAAAGTACTGCACAGTTCCTCGGGTCTTATCTTTTTTTTGTCTCTCCGTGGTGTCTCTCTATCTAAGCTAATAATCAGGAGCTGACGAGTGCGAAACACAATCATTTTCATCATTGTCATACAAATTGCCTAGTACCTATGTTTAGTGCTGAATGGTACACTGTATAAGTTAACTTCTACAAGATACAGATAGACTACGGTAAAGATGGGTTTAGGTAAGGACACGCGTAAGCTGGTACCATGACAACGTCTGTGGTAAGTCTGATAACGGTCGTGAACTGACGATAATAGCGCCCTAATCAACAGATACGAATAAATGCATGTCTAATGTCTGCTAAAAGTAGACATAACAATTTACGCAGTATTAACGAGCGTACGTGTCGATATAAGCTGCACTGAAACGGAAGCATTTTAACATTTATATTGACAGAGCATACTGACAAAATAACGATGTTGATGTTTTTGTTCAAAAGTACATTACAATACAATGTGAAAGATGTTTATTATTTCAATCAATATCCTGGTTATAATCAGCTGAACATGACGTATACAATGTTATTCTATCCGTCTATATTGTCACTCTCAGCTTGACTACATGTGTAAAACGTCCATAATGAGTACGTAACGACCATCCCTTTCAGTGTTGACTTGTTTTCGCTTTGAAAAGTGGATCGGATAAGAATAAACAAATTGACTTCGTACATAACGAGTGCAAATGCCATTGTTGCGTGTGAAACTTGCAAATGTTAATTGCTAGAGTGTGAAAGAAATGTGACGTTATGTAACCCTATTATAAATAATTTAACAGCAGCTTCTTTTGATATAACTTGCTACTATGCTTAACTACCATTAGTGTTTACCCTTTTCCGCAAACTAGAATGTTTAGTCTTTAATCACCCCGTATGAACTCGGTCAATACGTAAAACACGTCTCCACGAAAACCGACTATATAACTCTATATCATCGTTGAAACACTGTGACATCATTAAATCTGTCACAGTGTCTCAACGATGCTATAGAGTTATATATTCGGTTTTCTTGACGCGCGTCTCCACGAAAACCGACTATATGACTCTATAGCATCGTTGAGACACTGTGACATCGATGCTATAGAGTTATATAGTCGGTTTTCGTGAAGACGCATTTTCGTATTGACCGAGTAATGCTGCATTTCCAGTTCGACTTTTATACTTATTTTACAGTACCCTATTGCAAAAGACAATCTTGATTGGCAGAAAAAGTATACGGAATGTACAATGCCGAATGCATACATAAGCCTCATTTTGATTGGATGAGATACTAGGTTGTGTTTCCTTGAATTTGTTATTTACTTCTGATTATTATTTAACATAGGTTTCGTCCATATGATTTTGTTCTATGATATGGCAGAGTAAAAAGGAAAGTGTGATTTTCATAAATTCGTTTGGGGATTCCTTCAAATTGTAGGGTCATGACCTGCGGACACATACAAGTGGCATTAAAAATAGGTCGTCGCCTAAAAAGAAGTTCCTTTTACATGTATCTAAGTTGCATCTGTGCAGCAAGGTAAGCAAAAAAAAAACTGTTTTTTTTGTTTACATGTCAGATGGTAAAACATTAAACAGTTAGTCTATGGAAAATGCAATAGTGATCTATGACCTAATATGTCACAGTGTCTCAACGATGCTATAGAGTTATAAAGTCGATTTTCGTGGAGACGCGTTTTGCGTATTGTCCTTGTTATGTTTTGTTTCGACAATAGAAAGTGCAGACAACCTGAGTGTATTATTACTAAAACATAAATAATTAAAACCTATAATATAGTTGTGTACTGTTGCTGTTCAGTACAATTCTGGATAAATATTGTGAAAGGTGTTTCTAATTAGGTATTTCATATATCGTTACACCAATATTTATGTTTATCATGCAACTAATGTTTCTACTATACAAATACAGCTACTGTCTACTAACCTAATATTTCTGCCCAACTGCTGTATTATGCTAGTAGCTACACGCGCTATTAGTCGATGACTTAAACAGTCAGGAAACAGTCATTTAAACTGCAAATATACACAATATGTTTTATGCTTATGAATTTAGAAATGCAATAATTATCAAAAGAAAGTATTTTGCTTTTATTATCGATATTAAATATACTTAATTTGCAAAGTTACTTCCCCTGACAAACTATCCTCCATTTGTATTTGACGGCAGCAGACGTACACTGTACATTTCCATTGTTTTTCAGGTAAATTATGTTATATAAAACAGTTGCATGATAAAAAAATTACATGCCACGTACACATGTTATTTTGACTATTAACAGACAATTACAATAGTTCATTTAATCATAATTCAGACATAACACTCCTGTAATTCTATTCTATTCTATGTGTGGCTATACTTACGCATTGCTAATTGTGAGGTCCCAATTATAGATAAATTCACTGATTTATGTATTTACTTGTCGTGCTCATAGCATAATATCATTTCAGAATTTTATGATAAAATGCTATTGTCGAGACTCGCAAATCCGCTTTGAAATGACGAATAATTGATATCGTGAATTTTCGAATTCAGTTATGTAAAGCAATGCAGTCTTTACTTTCTCATAGACCTAGAGTTCGTTTAAACCAAATAAATATAGGATATATGTTGTTTTGGAGTAATAACTGACTTTATTTCGCACCTGTATAAATCTAACCAATCTCTTTCTGTCTTTTTACCCATGTTTCCACTATTGTACTAAAAACAAAAAATGCGGAGTCCAAAAAATGTGATAAGATGTGGAGTCCAAAAAATCCATATTCCATATTTGTACTATGAGAAGATAACTCTAACAGTAAAAATTAACGAGTCATTCATGATTTACCTCATGACTTTATTTGAGTTGAGATTGAATTGAAACATTACTGTTTTGATATTGTACTGATACTGTACGTGAGTTTTTCAAATTATAGTTTAATATAAGTTAATACATGTTGAAAATGTTATTGATTTTACTGTGTTCATTTAAGAACAGACATACCGAAAGCAAATGTACAATGTTTGGTTAGATTAGTGAGGTGTGAAATAAAGCGGTAATTTAACAGTGTTGAGTACAATACTGAATGCAACTGGACTCGTACCCAGCAGACAGAATCAATACTTGGATGAGGCGAATAAATAACCTCATAACATTGAGTGTGAAAACGTTATATTTTCACGAATGCGAAGCATGAGTGAAAATATTGAAGTTTGATCACTTCGAGAGACTTTTAATTTATAATCAAAGTGCACTGCAGTATGCAGAAATAAATAAAAATTAGTATGATAAAATTGCTGTTTTTAATTCCCCATAACTTCTAAACTACTTAACCGATATCAATAATCAACGATTCATTTTTTTAGTTACTGAAAACGTAAAAAAAAAAGACCAATTGACATTTTTCACATGTAAATGACAACAATTCTGAAATACTTTACCTGTCTTAAAAACTATAGCTCATTTTCTTAGTTAGACCATTTACAGTCGAATGATATATATTAAACAGTTATTTTCTAAACTAATAAAAAAAGTTTTTGATATTAAAAAAAGAAGTAGTTCCGGCAGTGAAAAAAAATAAAACTATATTTAACACGTCTGGAATACCACTTTTATTTCATTGCTAAAATCCACTATTTCCTGCTAAGCATAAAATAAATGTTAGTCTTTGCTGATAAAGCAACTAATAATATAATTATGCTTGACGACTACATTATGTCAATATTTTCTATGAGGACCGCGAGAGCACTAAACTTCAGTTGAATCCATTGAGAATAACAATTGTTTCTGAACATATTACACAATGCACCGAGATCAATAATGACGTGGAAGAAAAGCAAAGCGGACTCCCCATTATGTACTGATTTTCTAAATTCGATAAACAAACATAATTATAATGTTCAACCCGTGGCTAGGGGGCATGAGCGGTAGAAAGCATATTTCACTACCGTTCATGAACAGTCTCAATCAAACCGAGACTGAAATATTTCGTATGTATCGTGTTCGGTCGTTTCCAAAGGTCCACTCTCATACTATTTTAGTACCTGCATGTCTAACTGACGTTAACCCTTAACCCGCTACATATATATAATGGACTGTTCTTTCTTTGAATTAAGACCATTCCATTTATTTGACAGAAGGTTGTTTTAGGAGGGAAATGACTGATCAGCAGCCGGACATTTTAAATCTGATAATCCTAAGAGTTACTCGCAGGCTGATCTGGGTTTACAATGGACGCAACGGCTATTATTTTCGTGCTTAGCGGGTTAAGGGTTAAAGAACACGTTAAAACGTATTTCGATGCTTGTTATGAACACTCTGGTATTAATGTATTTTGATCAGTTACTCATTCTTTATACGTTGACTTCTTGATAAAATGTATAATATACACCAATTCCCATCTATGAGTAGGTTGGCCTTTTCGACAGTATATATAACCTTGCCACACAACCTTATCAGCTTGATTGATCTTATTTTAAAAAAGAAAATGTACAAAAAGGAAAACAATGTTTTGGCATGTTATATTTTTACTTATGGAATTTTGACAGTTAAACTATGGGGATTCGCAATGTATTCTGTTAAGAACTGTATAACTTTTTGCTTGTGCATGGGAATAGTTTACAGGTAAATCGTCGAATTACAGATAACAATGCACATGCTGCAGCAGTTTGGTTCTATATAGTGCTATGTAAAGTTTAGCATAGAACATGTCATATTAATTGTTTTCAGATAAAGAAGTATATGAAGAACACGTCTGCAATAAAAATCATCACACCACACCGTATGGTGACGTGCTTTAAAACTTAGTTAGATCTTTCGCCTTGATCACGTGTAACTACATTATTATAAAAATATTAAGGTTTGTTTCCAAAAATCTTAAGGTTATGTCCCAATAATGTTTCTGTAGTACTTGGTCCAGTTTAGGCTCACCACTACGCTTTCCTCCTAACAGCTATCTTGTAGATTATATGATGATGGCATCTTGACTAGGGCGGCAACGTTTGATGCTCGTCGTCAATCCTGATTTGGTGTACACTTTACGGTTAATTCTCCTTTTTTTCGTCTGATTTGAGACGCTGATAAGTACACTCATTTTGGTTCGCCAGGTCTTTGTTTCCTATAATATACATGACCACCTCTGTGTTTGAGTTGTTATAACTCATACTAATGATGCCAATGTCTTGGGCGGGGTTTCCTTTGTTTAAGTTGTCAATTATTAATGTAATAAAATCGGGTGAAGAATGAGGTTTGATGTACCACAGAACCGACTTATTATGATCCTATCATTTTGCAACGTACTGC
Organism: Cyrtodaria siliqua; assembly: GCA_037043455.1. NCBI lineage: Eukaryota > Metazoa > Mollusca > Bivalvia > Adapedonta > Hiatellidae > Cyrtodaria > Cyrtodaria siliqua. Next base: position 3,744 of record JAWPHD010003612.1, on the reverse strand, counting down.
ATGTTTAGTGGTTGACCCATTTACAGTTCGTCACTATGCTTTCCTCTTTGATTGTGCGATGACCGAACAGAGTGTGGACCCTATGATGACCTTATAGGACGGTAGCGTTTGGTGTTTGTATTTAATCTTGTATTGTCGTACCCTTAACGGTTTGTTCTCTTATTGCTCTGGCTTCTGCCAAGTCAACGAGTACTTACTTTATGGCTGTCTATGCTTTTGTTTTTTATATTAAATAGACATGATCACGTATGTGCTTTACTTATATTAATGCTGCCTCCTTTGCTAGCGAAAATAACCTGCGGGAATATCTTTATTTATGCTATCCCGCTTACTGGGACGACAACAGTGTAAGAGTAGGTTTGGTGCACCCTAGAACCTGGTTTAAACTCGCAGCGGCCTTATTGACCGTTCCAAGGCGGTATCCATATTGTCAACCATTTTATGTGAGATGTCATATCTTGCCTTTTATTCATGTTTGTAGTTGTTGTTTGTTTCTGTATGCGTTTGTGGTTGACTGACGTTCTTGAATGCTACATCCCCTGTTAGGCTTTTATATCAATGTTTGTATTAATGTTATTGCTGCAAACAGTACGTGATAAAATCTATTATCTGTTAGGTACAACACTGGAACAGAAATTACTTCAAACGATTGCATAAACACGTCTTCGAATTACTTCAAACGTTATACATTGCGTTAACACGTCTGCTAATTACTTTCTCACATTACCCACATATTGCTATATGTTTCATCCATTATATCTGCACTCGGCTTCTAAAACTTGTAATTACTTAATCATAACATGAAGAAAAGAAAATGATGTTAAACTGTCAGATTCATGCAATAAAAATCAAAGAATCTAATGCAAACAACATAGTTACTTTAATCATTCAATCGCATTCAGTGATGCATTTAACATGATCTGTATGCATGTTTTGCGGAGCTGCCATTTAACATAATCTGGGTGTGTATGTTTTGCGGGGGCTGCCATTTAACACGATCTGTAAGTATGCTTAGCGGGACTGCCAGTTAACACGATATGTATGTATGTTTTGCGGGGCCCGTCATTCAACATGATATATATGTATGTTTTGCGGGGTCTTCCACTCAACATGATCTGTATGTATGTTTTGCGGGCCCTTCCGTTTAACATGATCTGTAAGTATGCTTAGCGGAACTGCCATTTAACACGATCTGTATGTATGTTTTGCGGGGTCTGCCATTCAACACTATGTTTTGCGGGGCCTTCCATTCAACATGATCTATATGTATGTTTTGCGGGGCCTTACATTCAACACGATCTATATGTATGTTTTGCGGGGCCTGCCATTCAACATGATATGTATGTTAGTTTTGCGGGGCTTGCCATTCAACACGATCTGTATGTATGTTTTGCGGGGCCTTCCGTTCAACACGATCTGTATGTATGTTTTGGGGGCTTGCCATTCAACAAGATCTGTATGTATGTTTTGCGGGGCCTTCCATTCAACACGATCTGTATGTATGTTATGCGGGCCTGCCATTCAACATGATCTGTATGTATGTTTTGCGGGGCCTTCCATTCAACATGATCTGTATGTTGTAAATTTGCCGTTATTTGACGGGATAGTGCCTTCAAGTCATATTCATTAAACTCCCTAAATGTTTTGCTGGCTTCCATTGTGGAACCATAACCATGGTGATGTTAACCATGAATGTTACGTTACTTTTTATTTGTACCTGTAACAAATTTAAAACAGGGGATACATCCCTACTTTTAGATTTGGGGAATTGTTTTTTAAACACACACTAATAATGTATTAATTTCTAATTTCTAAGAAATTACAACATGACCACGTTGATTTTAACTATGAATGTTACGTACATTTTTATTTGTACCTGTAACAAAACAGGGGATACATTTCTACTTTTAGATTGGGCGAATTGTTGTTTAAACACACAATAATAATTGACAGTAATATGTGACAACAAATTTACTCTCAAAATAATGTAGTTCATGTGTCCGCTACGTCTACTGTTAGACGTATATTCTAAGAAAAGACAACATTAGCATTACAACCATGGTGATTTTAACCATGAATGTTACGTTAAGTTTGAATAGTTCCTATACTGGGAACGTTTGACAAATACACTAAAACATAAATTCATGTACTGTATTCCATGACAGTTATATGTTATATCATCATGTGGCGTGAAATATATTAAAATAGATATCCGCCAACAACAGACAAATGTTACACCGTTTCTAAATCTACTGACGACGAGTTATATGTATAACTTACACATTTTGAGAATCCAAACTCTTTAGACACAATATAAACGGCTTTAACCATCCAGGCCAAACCCCAAAACTGGAGCGTTGAATTAAGAGTTACATGAACACCTGGAAAGAGCTTGGATAAACAATTTTGTGGTGTAAATTTGCGGTTATTTGGCGGGTTAGTGCCTTCAGGTCATATTAATTAAAATCCCTAAATATCCTCTATTTATTTTTCAACCGATATCACAAATTGAGACTTATTAAACAAATAAGTGCAGAGGATAAGATTTAAGTTTTGACCACCCTAGAGCGTAGTTAAAACCCAATGCCGCCTTTCCCCGCTGACCATTCCAAGGCAGAACCCCTGTTGTCAACCATTTTATATGTTTGTGGTGGCACACATTTTGCTTCTATTTTCCTTGTAATCGTTTATTTGTTGCGTGTTTGTGGTTGGCTGAATCAGAGAATCCTCATTTCCTGTTCGACTTTGTATTTTATTTTATTTAGAAGAATTTAGTTTTTAAGGCGTCAAAAATACAGTCTATCTAACTACAATATACTATCATAATTTATTGGGAAATAATCTTTATTTCAGAAACAAAAACATACATCATTTGAAATATTATCTGCTCGAAAGAAGCAGCTCCATCCAACGCAGTTGCATTCGTAAAAAGATATAAATAGTGAAAACAAATTGAAGAGCTAAATGCTGGCTTCCTATGATATCAAGGGATCTATGATATCACGATAGTGTCAAATTTATAAAACCATTTGTATCTCCGCTAAAATATAATTAATTTGGACATGTGATGACTTAAGGTAAAATTATAGTAAAATTATTGGAAAAAATAAATATGTTTAACATAAATAAATGGATATTTGCAAACATATAAAGACATGGAACATTTTCTTATAACCTTGAATGTTATAACAATCATTACATTTTATTCGGATGAGTCTGTCGTTCATTAATGTTTTAAAAACCATATACCAGTTTCTAACAAATACAGGATACACAACAAGTGCCTACCTTGATCACTGTGGAATACCGTACCCTGGATATTGCAATGTACAGTGAGTATTGGTGAGTATTATCATTGGATTTCGCGACGCCGGAGATCGAAAGAGGGTAAGTTCAGTTTCAATTTTTAGTGTTTTTGAGTTTGTTTGATATAAATTTGATAAAAAATTAAATCATTTGATCATTTGATCATTTTCCTAGTCCCTGAAAACCCGAAAATGTTTCGATATTGCTTAAAAGGTAATAAGAAGGCAAAACTCGGCTCTTTACTCACGCAATAAATAAACTAGGGTCTGTCAAATTTGATTTTTCTGTTTATATTCTTCCGTAAACGAAAAACTTGAATCGAGCAAATTGTGATCCCTAAAACCAAGTAGCTTTAGTCCAAATTTCTGAAAAAATTATGAAAGTACAAAAAAGATATAGGTAAAAAAAGATACAATCAAGTGTACCGAGTATTGATTT